>WBMV01007810.1:2416623-2577076 GCA_013396655.1 Campylorhamphus procurvoides
AGAGGTGGGAGGGAGGGATGCACAACTGCTTATCTGCCGAGGGGAAAGTCTGAGAGGGGAAGAGGCAAGGTTTGAGGTTGCAGCGGCAGTTGCCAAGGATGCTGCTCTGTAAATCAGCAAGCGTGTGGCTTCAGGCCGCTAAGCCAAGTTGTTTACACTTTTGGCCACAGACCCGCTTTCCTCACTATTTTATCTTGAGAATATTGGCCGTACCTTCATCCTCTCTGCCCTGCTTCCCGTGCCTCCCTCCCGCCCAGCATCTCCTGGCTGCTCCTGCCTTCTTCCTCTCTGCTTCCCGCTCTGCTTCTGCTTCCAGTTCCCCGCTGGCCCTTCCCCCCCTCTCCTTTCTCCAGCCCCTTCTTCGTCTCTCATCCCCTTCCCTCTCTGCCTCGCCCTCCTCCCCTTTCCAGCCCCCTCTCCTTGCTGGCTTCCCCCCTCTGCCCTCCAGCGCTCATCCCTTCACAAGTCCCCTCTCCCTGCTGCAGTGCCCCGCTGCCCTCCCCTGCCCTCCGCCGCGGTCCGGCTGCCGTCCCCCTGTGCCCCGGGGCAGCCCCGCTCTCCGGCGAGGGCGGGCTGCGCCCACGGCACAGGGATGGGGAGCGTGGCTGGCGGCTCCCTCCGCGCTCGCCGCCGCCGCTGTGGTGCCGAGATGCCGTCTCACGAGTGAGGCTCCCTCCTCCCTCCCTCTCTCTCTCTCCTCCTCCTCCTCCCTCCCTCGCTCCGCCTGGGAAAGTGGGTTAGGAGGGAGCGCGGGGCTAGAGGCTGCACAGCCACAGGACCATCCCCTCCCGCAGCCACAGGATTCCTCTTGTTCCTTTTCCTTTTTTTTTTTCACCTCGCTTCATCACTCTAAACGGGTCGACTTAATTGTTATTATTTTGCAATTATTTTGCTACCTGACTTTTTCCTCTTGCTTCTTTTTTTCCCCCTTTTTTAATTGAAGGCTGCGCTAAGACTTTCTTTTTTTACCTTAAAAAAATAAAAGGACAAGGGAGGGAAAGAAGCCAGCAAGAGACTGAAAAGAGGAAGAGAAAGTGGCAGCTAAGGACTGTGAAATCACCTCCCCTTTCTGGGGCTGTCGATCAGAGCGAGAGTTGTACATTATTATTATTGTTTTTCTTTCTACATCTATCTGTCCACATACACAGGCAGAGAGAGAGACAAGTACAGACAGTGAAACTCGACGAGACCAGCCATGGTAGCAAGGGCTCAGCCTGATCGGAAACAATTACCGCTGGTCCTACTGAGATTGCTTTGCCTTCTCCCTACAGGGCTGCCAGTCCGCAGCGTGGATTTTACCCGAGGTACCGATAACATCACCGTGAGGCAAGGGGACACAGCCATCCTCAGGTAGGGCATTTTGCCAACTTTTTTCTTCTGTGTGTGTATCTATATTTCTATGTATGCAACGTATATGTGTGACATGATATGGATTTGTGTGTATATTTCTCTGTGAGTGTGTTATTTTACCTCTCGAACTGCAGTAGCAGCAGCTGCTACAAACGAGCTCTGCATGTGTGTGCTTTAATATGAAAAAATCGTAAAGCTTTTGAATACTTCTTGCCCCCACTCTCCTCTGTGCAGTGCTCTGGATCAAAAGAATTTCAGTGGGGAAGATCCGCTTGTGTTAGCTAGCTCTTGTGAATGTACACTTTCCACCAGCCCTGCCATATCAATAGAGAAATCGAAAAGGGACCCAGCTGTGCTTGCCAGATGTTCCATTGATCTTCCCATGCTTCTTTTTGTATGTATGCAAAAACTTTATCCTTGGTGCTGCCAGAACTCTTGGGCAAGTTCTTTTGGAAAACTCTGGGTTTTAACTTATATTTATTTATTTTTCTGCCCTGTGGGGAGGGAAGATGGATACAATAATTGTAAAGGCTGGTGAAAAAATGGTGTAGGACCTCCAGCATTTATGAAACTTGTATCTTATTCAGTGTGTTGGTGTTTTTGCAGCGCTAGATAAATGGCTGTATATTGTGCCTATGTGTCTGGTCGTAATGAGGGTGTCTTTGCACATGAAACCTTGCTCACTGGCAGTACCGTTATATTTTTCTGCAGGTTTTCTAAAGGTAGTTCTGACACTACTTGGGCTTTCAGTTAGGAGTGTCCCAAATAACTAAATTGCAGTTGTCTTTTTCCTGTGGGTTTCGTTTTCAAATTCTGCCTTGCTCAACTTACCTGTAGTAACTTCCTAGTGAAGGAAAATTCCGTGTGTGTGAGTGTGTGCACACACTGTGTATTATAGCTATAAAACCAGTGGGTGTAATTTAAAATAAGTCTGTGATCTGTATGAGAAGCTGATAGTGCACAAACCCTGAAGCATCAAGGGAGCAATCCCATAGCAAAGCTAACAGCAGCAGCAAAGTTTTCTTTCTCTTTCTCTGAAATAAATCCTGCTGGATGTCACCAAACGGTCTGCTATACGATCCCCTGTGTCCTGCATCCCTCCCACTTAATGATAGAGGGAAGAAGGATGCTAGAAGAGGGATGTGTGTGTTCGCTTACGCGTATCGCTCCTCTCGGCTCCCGTGTGCTTCGTTGTTTTGATCCTGGAATATCCATTCAGCAGCTTCCATTCCCCAGCTCTCCAGACTTGTTAACTCAAATGTAAGATTTATCCACATGGAGTAATAGGATTTACAGAGTAATTCTTCTGCCTTGCATATGCAATGGAAGGGGTTTAGATTTGACATGGTAAACACCTCACAAGGGGTGTTGCCTCTGACTCTGGCTTCTCTCCTTTCCCTTCCACTCACTAGCAATTCATATATCCCATTAACCCTTTTCTAGCTGGACTCCCAGCTGACTTATCCCATTTTTAGAGGCAAATCGCTTCCATCAATCATTTATTTTGGAGGGGCTGCTCAGACAGATGTTTGCCAGCGTACGTTTGGTACATACAGCAGCAGACAAGTCATTAAGCTCACTTGCCCAGACAGGGGTCAGTGGATTTCTATTTCCCACTTAACCTTGGAGCTTTTCAGTTTATCTAGATGCTGTGTGCTAAAGCTGCATTTGCAGCAGAGAGGGCTAAGCGGATGGTGGAGATGGTGCCTGCATGTGCGGTGTGTAAAGCGTTCACTCATCAGCAAGCTCAACGGGGCTACATGGGAGAGTGGTTTCAGTGATGGTGTGTGGCTTGCCAGTGTTATGTCAGGCACTAAAATAAAACACCTGAGTGAAACAGTCCAGCTGTGTTAGCCAGATGTGTGCCAAGTGACACAGTCTGCGGGAGCAGCACACCACCCAGCCAAGTAATGGCTTGCCCCAAGCAATACTGTGTTCCTGGTAGGCTGCATTTCTGTCAGAAGTGACTGTGGCCAGTGAACGGGCTTTGGCTCCCTCAGCTGCCTTCCTAAGCTCTCTAAGCAGATCTGGCCAGCTATATGCTTTTCACATTTCCTGGGAAGGGCATTCGTCTCCTCTCCCTTTCCCTGGGAGCACTCCCAGGTTTCTGGGATGTTTCAGTCCCTCTTTCAGAGGAGAGGCAGAAGCCAGGTTGTACTGGCAGACAGGACTACCACATGAAGCTGGAAGGTGTGAGATTTCTCTGTGTGCCATGGATTTGAGGTCTTACAGGATAACATTTAATTTCCTCAGTTTTAAAGCAAGTGTTAGTTTGCTAACTTTCCCCTCACTATTTTCCCTGACCCCCCAAAACATAACTCAGTTTAAGATAACATTGTGTGTGAAAAACTCCCAGTGTCTCTCTCTCCCTGTCTGTAGATTCACTAGTGACATTGGAAGGGAAAAAGCTAGATGGGAAAAAAAACATTAGATCATCTATACTGTGTTCAAAGCAGATCTTTACCTACGTAGAGTGATAGGTAAGAGATTTGTGTACATGGACCATATTACCCATCTTTGCTAAACATCTTCAGAGGGAGAAGGAAGTATGCAGTGTCGGTTTAGCAGTGCCCAGTAGCTCCATCCTGTAGC
The DNA here is from genome assembly GCA_013396655.1 of Campylorhamphus procurvoides. Taxonomy (NCBI): domain Eukaryota; kingdom Metazoa; phylum Chordata; class Aves; order Passeriformes; family Dendrocolaptidae; genus Campylorhamphus; species Campylorhamphus procurvoides. The sequence continues at coordinate 2,420,566 of WBMV01007810.1, forward strand.
TTGAAGGGAAGTGAAAATGTAGGAGGGTGAAAAAATTATATGCAGTTGGAGAGAAATAAAAGCAATGTACATAGTGATAAGATATCTAAAAACATTTTGTTCCTGTAAATTGTGATGCAAATCATTCAGCAAAGCACCAAGGACAGGATATTCTGAATGAGTTTTCTCCTTTGGGGCTTTATACATTTGTGTATAGGTTTACACTTGGAGGTGGAAGAATGGGTGGGTGGACTGATCTATGAAGTGGAGAAAAATGGTTTATTATAAGCTCTAATGTTCCTAAAGCAAGCCACTCCTCTGAAGCTTCATCTGCAGCTTGTTACTCAAATATAATTATTCTGAGAAGTTTTGGAGATGACTTTTTAAAACTATAGCATTTAAAATATTCCCTCACTATAGGGCTCTTAAAAAAATGTCCCTAACTCTAAACTGGCTCATCTCCTAAATGACCTGGCAGCAGATTTGATTCATTTGTTGGCTTTGCTGTGGCTTGATGACTTTTAGTGAGTATTTGGCATGGGGAAGTTAGGGAATTGCAGAGAGAATAAAAATAGCTCGTGATGGACTATCCACGGGGAAAAGGGTAATGATCTGCTCCTTAGAGCAAGGCAGAAAAGAGAGGAGGGGTCTGAGAGCTGCCACAGGTGAGAATGGCTGAGCAGAGTTGCTAGTATTTGTCCAGCTGCAACCAAGAAAATAGAGCAGGATGTTTCAAAGATGACACTGTATATTAGTGAGCCTGTCAGACTTACTAAGGTTTCATTTTATAACTCTGTCTTCAGCAAGTGAAGAAAGACACTGAAGCTTATTTTGAGTATTGAGAAGGAATTGTAAGCTACAGTTCTTGCTGATGTTTTGCTTACAAGATTACAGTCATGAGGTTGTCAGGTTTTGTCTGCAACTTCCCGGCTTGACGTTAATAAAAAAAAAGAAAAAGAAAACAATCTCCAAATAACAAATGCTCAAAATATCCCCCAAACTAATTAAAGTAGGAAAAGAAAAAAGGCCCCAACCCCAAATCTTCTTTCTGTTTGCCTGCCTCCAGCATCCCTTCCCACCTCCTTTGCTCTGCACCTGTTGGGTGAGCAGGGACCCTGTGCTCTGTTGCACACAGCCTAGTGAGGGAATGAGAAATAAGAGGATGTTGGCTAAATTTGGACATGTGTAGTAACAAAGGGCAGCTGCTGCAAACTGGGGAAGGGAGGGAACTGTGCTTCTGTGTTGTGTTTGCCCCTTAAGATGGGTTAGAAGCAAAATGGCAGTACTTATCCGTGCTGTGGGATCGGGTAGCTCTACAGCATATTAGGGGGAAAGGATCAGTTGCCTTGGGAACAACCACAGCAGCTCACCCCAAAGTGTCTTTAAAGCACTGTTCTGAGGTGTCACTGGGACTTGCAGGTTGCACAGGGCTTTTAGTAGTCTTGGCACAAGTGCATACTCAGCCTTTAAAGACTCCTGAAATGAAGCTCATCACTAGCTGGAGCCAAAATGGGTCACATCCCCTTTCCAGTCTGCTCAGTTATACCAGTACAAATCCACCAAAGCCCAAGGGCACTGCCAGAAATACTGCATTTGTCTTTGGGGCAGATTCCCAGAAACTGTTAATAAAAAGGTACAAGTGACTCATACAGGGCTTAAGCTGCTGAGCACTGCTCAGATGATGTTCAGCCTGTTGGAGAACTGGGATCTCGCCAAGGCCAGAATTTGGCTCATTGTTCCAGAGTTTTCCAAGCATCAACTTTTCATCAAGAATTAAATCAATCTGATGCTGATGTACAGATGAAAACCAACATTTAACTGAGTGGGCACTTTTCGGTTTTTACCAGGTATTTTTAAATAATTTGAAATTTCAGGCTGATAGCATGTTTAGGAACTTCCATCCTAATGGGTACTTAGTTCCTTCAAGCTACATGTGTCAAAGGATGGACTAGAATCAAATTACCAGCAGTAATGATAGCGCTGTTGGTATAATCCTGCAATATAAGCAATTTATGCAAACTCTGTTCTTGAGCTCCCAGTATTTTGCTGATACGTTACACATGGAGCTATGCTAGAGGACAAAGGCACCTCAGGCAAAATAGCAACACAGCATCACAACAAAGTTTATGCCCTATACAGTCATTTTAAAAGAAAAGTGAAAGCTGTTCAGATTACACTTATAATTAGCATATGATTTATAACAGGGACAACTGAACTGAGCCCTTTGCTAGGAATGAGAATAGGCATGTTCAAAGGTATAATGCTACATAATAATACAGCCTTTGCAGTAAAATTGTAACCTTGATTATTAGCGGTATTGTTGTGGTACTTAAAGGCCACCACTAAGTTGAGGGACCCTTTGTATTAGGGGCTGTGTGAGCACAGAGTACAAGGGACACCCTCTTCTGTAGGGCAGGCAGGCTATTAGCTGGGATGGACCAAGGCTGGGGGTGGGCAGGAGGTGCCTGGAGGTGAGGGGACTCGCCCAGGGTTGCATAGGAGGGGTCAAGTGCACCAAGCCTAGTGACCTATCCATTAGCTTGGACTGCCTTTTGGCTCAGCCACGCAACAACCCAGCAAATGTAACACATGAGGATTCCCTACTATATCCTTGTCTGCACTGCTACTGACTACAAGTCCCAAGTGCTTTTCTTTCCCTCCAGTCTGTACAAAGCCTTCATTATCAAATCTAGCATACATGTGTTGAGAAAGGGTATGTTGGTATCTGTGCAATCTCTGCTGATGCTTTCCTTTAAATAAAAAATAAAAATGTATAAATGTAGTAACAGATGATGTTGCAAAACTTCCAGGTCTGGCAGCAGATGGTGCCGTTATATGAAGGCATACATGCATCCCATAGATATGTGAGTGTGTGTGCATACATATGATAAAGGAAGTTGCAATATGTATATGGTCAAAGCCTGGTGATTAGCATCTCTCCTTATGCATACACAATATTTCTGTAGGGTCTGCCCAGTGGTGAGGGGGTCCTTTGTGTTACTGAGCTTTGTGCAAAATGGGACTGACCCATCACAAGGAAAGGTGGAAGGGAAATTGGAAGAGGAAAAGCTTTCTTTGGTGAAATTATGTCTGTTTAATAACACTATATATATAATTTGCATTCAGAAAGATGGAGGAGGAGAGGCAATATCAAACTATAGCTTTAACCTCCTCCCCTGAGTCTGCACACACACTTCAGCTTGCAGCTAAGTGCCATATGTTTTCCTACTTAGTTGACATTAAAATTTATATAGTAGTATGTGTTACCTGGAGTGTCTCAGAGTCGGTACCTCTTCCACTCCACTCCCCTCCCCAGCAGGTCATGCAGAAGGACTTAGTCTTAAAATAGCTCATAGTTACTGGAATTGGCCATCTCATAACTATAAGTTTTCAAAATATATATTACACATACCTGCCCTTTATATCCAGACCCACAGGCATCTGATTCTGACAGAGCTGCAGGGCCACAGCTTACTGCTGATGCAGCAGCAGGACTTCAACAGGCTTACTGTGGGGCTGAATATAGCCATTTCCATTGAAGGTACCTAGTTTTGTTGTCCATCAAAATTCATTCTGGTTTGTGTGAACTCGTGCTCTGCTGGAGTAAGTGCAATGGAGGGCACAAAGGTGAAGTCAGGAATTTACTGAGTTTTCTTTTACTGTTCTCCTGCTGAAGAAGAAACGAATGTGATTTTCAGCTGAATCTGACACCAAAGCATTTGCTTCAGGCTTTGTGCACATTTAACTTGCCTGGTTTTATGGTAAGTAATGGGAACTAATAATGATGAGTTTCACCTCTGCCTAGAAAACAGCTATTTCACAATAATCTCAACAGCCAGTCTCCCCTGTGCTTGTGTATTTCTGCAGATTTTTATTAGGAGCAACCTGGTTGTGTGGAAGAAGCCAACTGTGATCCTAAAGTGCCCCCACAGTGCTCAGCCCTGTACAAAGAGAGGAGAAATAGTCCTGCTGCAGCTCTATTGATTTCACTGGGGTTGGGCTTTTTCAGTCCTAGCTAACTTGTGAGCCTGCTCAGACTGGGCTGGAGTTCAGCAGATATTTTGCAATAGCACATCTGTATGAGATGTGGGAGATGCGTGCTTGCGGGTGCCTATGCAGAAGTGTGTGTTTCCCTACATTTGCTCCCACTTAAAAATGGAAAGTTTTCTCGTGTGTAGTTGGGCAAATGCTCATATACTTTGTAAAGTTGCCACACTTGCAACTGGGAGGCAGCACTGCTGGATGGACAGGATAAGGGTCTGCTTACTTGGTGGTCTATGTGACTTTTTCCAACTCCTGGACCTCAGTGACTATGACTAATGCTGGAAGTGTCCTTTTGCTTCAGTATGTCTCAATTGCTACAGCTGTTCAGGAAAAAAGCAGCAAATGGACAGAATATAATATCTTCCTTTTCTGAGGCTCAGTGGTTAACACCATAGTAGATCTGGTCAATACTGTCCCTTTCCAGTAGCAACCTGAACCACTCTCACCTCTGAAGTTTGCATTTCTGTGGCAGAGGGAAGTAGTGAAAACTTCCAAAGAGCAGGCAGGCTCGACTCCTGCACATTGTCCTGTAAGAGTCCAGACATTCATGAATGGTTTCTCATCACAATTGCTCTCCTTTGATGGGTTCCTAGAAGAGCAGTGGATTTATGAGGGGGAGGGAAATGCCAAAGGTGCTCCAGCTTCCAGCACCAACCTCTGTGCTGTGCATTTGTGAAACAAAATGGGGGTGGTCACACCACTCTGCAGCTGCCACTCACAGTGCCACTGCATCTCCTCCTCTCAGGGACAGCAGGGTGACCATGTTGGCGATGAACCACTGTCACTGTCTCTAACGTGGTATGACTGTGTATCAGTGAGCACAGTGCCTCACCAGGGGTGTTAGTGATGCTCTTCTAGTGAAGGAACCCAGGGATACTCCCAACTGGGAATGTTATCTTACCTGTATGGCAGCTACCTCAGTGCTTTGCTTCCTTACTCCCTCCATCCCAGGTTGGTTGTCCACCCTCGCACAAGGCTGGACAAGGGAGATCATGACTCAGAGCTGCACATCCAGTCACCTTTCATGCTTTTCTGTGCAAACAGAACTCATGTTGAAATCCACTGGCAGGCAGCATCCATGACTTTGAATAGTAAATACAAATCTCTCCTTTTCCCTCTCTCTCTCTCTGTTATTAAGCTGACAGGCACTTAGCCAATTATCCAGTCGTCGTCTCAGCTGTATTTATGGAGGAGGAAGAGACAAGGCACACAGCTCTTGTCTTCAGGGCTTCAGCTGAGTCTCCCTTGTGTGCTGTAGCATTTTCCCTTGTGTTAACTGCTTAGGATGCACAGGGAAAGAAACCAATGAAGGGGATTAGTTGAGCAGAGGCAGGGCAAGGAGTCTGCTCCCCCAGATCAGGCGCATGCCAGAGCTGCCATTGTTTGCCACTGCTTTTGTGTTTGAATTTGGCAGAACACACGTGCCTTTGTTGCATAAGGTTGTGATGGATGGGGAATGCGATGGCTGTGGGTACTTGCAAAGTCGTTTTGCAGGGACCAAAAGTCAGAAACTATGCTGTGGCAGATTATGAGTCTGTGCCTTAAAATAAGGGAGTCACGTGTACTTGGGAATGTGGTGTGAATCTGTGACTTGGATCCACCAGCCACCCCCAATCCCCAACGTGGTATTGTGCCTAGAACATACAGCCTGCGCTGGCTCAAGTGTTTACTCCAAACAGCAAAATTTAGGCAAATAGCACTGAAGTGTTCTGTGAATATTTTCATGAATGTTAAAAATGAATTCACTTTGGCTGCAGCTGTGCTTCCTTTGTGTGTGTGCATGTGCATCTCTTTTTTTCTCTCCCCCTTGTGAATAATCGGAGTGGATGAGTTTTCCTTGCCCTGGCGTTCACGGACAGAACATTTTAAACAGGTCCGTTGATGTGCAAAACAAGGCTCTAGCTGCAACTTCTGTTGCTGGAAGTCCCTGTCTGTGCAGATTTGCAGGCATGTGTCCCCTTACACCTAGACACCAACTTTGTGTTTATGCCTGTGGTGCACTTGATACATATTTATGCTGGTTGTTGCTTAGGGAGGACTGGACATGGTTCTTGCAAACCCTCATAGGAGCCCAGGCATAAAAGCACTCGAACAAGTGAGATGTGGAGCTGATCACAGCTCGAGCCACAATAATTTATGTGCATGTGACAAGAGAAAATTACCTTTAAACTCTGCACCCAACCAATCAATCTTGCAGCAGCCTGTTTTTGCTAGAAAAGGTGCCTCGGGCCAAGCCTATCAAGCTCAGAAAAAGAAAGGTTAAAATGTTCTAACATCATTATCTCTTTCTTTTCCTTTGGTGGAGAGGAGCCACAGTGACAAAACCCAGCTAACTCCTTCACACCAGCTCCTTTGTACTGAGTTTCATTCCCACCCCCAGCCCAGATTCCCAACTGGAGTCAGCAGGAATTTGTCCACTGTCAGGCCCCGTGCTCTTCTTGTCAGAGGACAGAAAGGAGAGCATGTGACAGAAGGGATCAGGCACAAATAAGCATGTTGGAACTGGAAAATCCCCAAGAGGAGAGAAAAACACCACCCTTACAAGGTAGCAACTACTGAGTGCTGTAGATAGCACAGGGATGCTCGGAAACCCCCATCTGTTCCAGGGTGTCCTCTGAGCTTGGAGAAAAGTGAGATTTGGGGAGTGGTTACTCCCGGGAAAATTATTGTCTCCTCTCTGCCAAATACAATATAATATGATCTGTAGTCTCCATCCCTGCAGCAATAGAGCAGGGAGCCTGCGCTAGCTGAGGCAGTTGTTTATTGGAGCTTCATGGGGGAAGGGGTATTTGACCCTTCCTCCTCGTATGAGCAGAGGCATGTGTGAACTGTGAATCAGTGGGCCATGTTTGTCCTTTTAGTGCAGGCAGGTTTGTTAGCTGTCCCCTTGAGTCAAAGGACAGGGGAGATTTTAAGCTGGTGGGAGATGATGGGGAGGGACTACTGCAGCCTGCTGTCCTCCCTTTTCACATCTGCTGCCTCCTTTTTATGATTTTTATATAGGGATGGTCCTTCCACAACCCCCGAACATTTCTCAGGCAGGCTCTGTCCCAGCTCCAGCATTTCAGACTGGCCCCACAGATTTACCCTGAGACCTCCACTTAATGGGGCTCTTGTTCTTGACAGTGGAGTGACAACCTCTAAAGTCCCACAGCTTACTGGGCACCCACACTCTTCTCCCCTCTGAGAAACGGGGACATCTCCTACCATCACCTCTTTACTCCTTGAGCAGCAGAACCTGCAAGAACCTCACAACCACAGGGGTCAACCCCATCCACAGCAGATCACTCCTTTTTATAGAGCCCCTTTTGGATGCAGCGACTAACTTTCCCTGGCCAGTCAGTGTTGTCACCATGCCAGTTACCCAGTGGCCATTGGGGTGGCTGGAAGCACTGCTGAAAAGCAGTCTGGGCTGGAGAAAATGTGAGGGAGCAAGCCACTTTCCAGAGTCCTTTGAGCTGCCATGGAAAAATGAGACAGACATATCCTGCCATACGGGCACACAGATGTATTTCTCTGTTTCTTGGATTACAGTGCTATTTAATTGAAATCAGTCCTGAGTGTGGTGGAGCTGAGATGGCAGACATGGTTTTGGGCAGTAAAGAGTTCAGGACAGCATATGGGGGCTAAATGTGGACAGCAATAACAGGAGATCCCATCCTAATTAGGAACAGAAAGTGAGCTACTTCCTTCGCCAGATATCCCCACTCCCTGGGGCCTGTTTTTATTATACTTGCTGCTGAGACTCAGAGTTTGTCCAAAACATTCAAGTTGGGCACATGCTGTCCCTCATCCACCTTGTCTCTACTGCCATTCTTGGCTGTTTTTTGCCAGCATGGAAAAGGAAGAGTGTGTTTGCAGAGATTTATCCACTGAGAGAGAAAGGATGGGTAAGTTCATCAGAGAGACAGAGCTGAAATCTTTTTCTTGTCTCTCTTCTTGGAAATTGTACACAGCAAACTCTTCTTGGCACACTCCTCTATCCAGCCTGCTACCTTGCTCGATGAAGTTGTCTGTCACATCACTTTCTTGCTTTCTCCATTTCCTCCCTCCCTCCTTTGCTTGCTTTCTCCATCTCACTCCATCTCCTCCTCCCCCTTCACCCCTCTCCAACACATTCTCATTCCTGATTCCATCTCCTTCCCCTTCTTCCTTTTCTTTCCCTCTCTTTGCTGAACTCTAAATTCCCTTTGAACTCCCCTGCCTTCTGTACTGGGGAGAGAGAGTGGAGGCCTGGAGAAAAAGCAGAGAGAAGGATGGGGGTGCACCACAGTGACTGCAGTGCTCTGGCTCTTCTGCTGTAGATGATAGAGCAGACTCTGAGCTCTGTTGTTGGTCATGGTCACTGAATCAGCGCTTTGTATTCAGGCCGGGCCTGCAGAGTATTCCCAGTGTATTTACTTTCTGTTCCTACACAGAATGCCTGGTGCCTGCATGTCCTGTGAGCTCATAGAAAGGGTATGTTTGTGAGGGCTAGTAAGAAGTGGAGCTGTGACATCAGTAAAGCTCTTCCTAGCAGGAACGTAATTGCATGCATGTTGCATCCCAGTTACCTGCTTCTCCTGCTTTCAATAGCAGTCCAAGTTGGAAATGGAGTGGTAGGAGAATCCATTCATTGATGTGGTGGTTAACAGGCAAGAGCTGAGGCTCCAGGCTGCTGTCAGCAGAGGAACATGAACATGCTACGGTGCATTCGTGGTGTGCTGTGATTCTAATCTTGGAAGTTGGAAGGAGGTATCTGGGGGCTTTTTCTCCCTCTATTGTAGGTTTTTATTGGGTGAGAGGCTTGACACTCTCGTGTGACCTGACGTGGGGTGATAATCGGTCCTGGGATACAGACCTGAGATTTTCTTGCGCAAGTGGCAAAGAAGGCAAATGCCTTTAAAAGACAATGGTGATGCAATAAAAAGGAAAGTTCTTAGTGTTTAAAGTGCCAGACCTCTCTGGTCTTAAAGAGAAGCATCAGGACTTTAGGTCATGAGTTACGATCATTTCAGTCAGATCTGCCCATTGCCGGGGAAGCTTTCCAGGAACTTTGGAGAGGGCCCCATGTGTTTGTTATGAAACCATAAGTATAATACGCAAAACTAAAGTCACCAGCTAGTGTTGTAGCAGGGATGTTCCTCAGTGCTGGTCACCTTTATTATCCTCCTATGGTACTTCCTTTTTGTAGGACTGGGACTCTAAAGCTTTAGTGAAAACCCACACATCCTGACTGCTTTTACACTTAAGGGAGACCTGAGATTGGCATCCATAATCAGGAGCAGAAGGTGCTGCAGGCAATCTGTCTTCCTAGCACTGCATTAAACCCATTTTATTTTTTTTCAGCTAAATATCAAATTATCTGTCCACCCACACATCCTCCCCACTGCATCAACTGTGGTTAGATGGGCCATCTGTAGGACTTTTACCTGGACAAGGGGGTCTGCGGGGGTTCTTACGTAACATGCTTCATGCGTATTCATTGGCCTTTAGAGTGGCATTTCTTTCCTTCCTATTCTCCTGGCTAGTCTCCAGTATTGGCAATGAGTCAGAGGCATGCAGGTCTATCAATTTGAAAAGTGTGTCCCAAGGTGGAGGAACACGTGCAGCTTTTTTCTTACCTCAGTAGGGAAGTAGTACTTAAATGAAGGCCAGGTGGGTCAAGGACTTTGGACACAGTCATATCAGATATCTTTTTAAATGTCGGAGTTTTTTTCTCCCTTTTTTTTGCCTCTTTTTTTTCCCCTTTTTTACCCCCTCCTTTTTCTCTTTTCTTTTTTCTTCTTTCCTTTGGTTTTTGTTGCTTTTTTTCCCCCACATGGAGCTCAAAGTGGAGACACCATCGATCTTCCAGAGAAGAGAGAAGGGCATACAGCGGGCTTTACAGCATCATCGTGTTCTGCTGTAGCTGTCTTCCTGCCTCGGTGGTAGTTCTGGCAGCTTGCTGATCACAGTATCTATGAGTCCTATTTGGAGTGCTTCACGTTTCTAAGGAGATGTGGACCAATTAGATGTAATCCTGAAGAGGCAAGTAGGAATGATCAGAAGTCTAGACAGCATACTCATGAGGAGCGATGGATGGGAATGGGGCTATTAGGACTAAAGAAGAAAGGACTAGGCATGAGATACGCATAAGAGCATGCAGGTACATAAGATACAAAAGAAAGGAATTATGTCTTCTGCAAAAGAAGATGAGGAGGAATCATTTAAGACTGTAGCAAGAGAGGTAGGCTCAATGTCAGTAAGAATTGCAACAGTAAAGATAGCAGAGCATTGAATCAAATTGCCTTGGGAAGCTTTGCAAGTCCATCACTGGAGGGCTTTAAGGACAGACTAGACATGTACGAGGAGTGACAGATGCCACAAATGACGAAGTAGAACTGATCCATCTTTCATAGAGTAGAACAGACTAGACGGTTCCTTGGGTCTCTTCTACCTCTGCTGCTTGATTCTGTGCAGCCTTCGGGCTCAGAGAATGGCAGGAGCATAGGCAGAAACACAACTGAAAGGTTCAGAGAAGTGCCTCAGCAAGAAGCCAAGCGAATCTGGCCGGAAGGTCCTTACCCATTTCTTTTGCAGTGGCTGCCCTTCTCCCTTCCATCTGAGGAGCATGATGTGCTCCAAGGAGCCTGTAGTCAGTGCCACTCAAGTTCAAGCACGTGATGCTTAACCTATCTGGCAAACAGAAATAGGAATCAGTGTCAAGACTATCCCTAAAACTGATTTTCTTTCACAGGGATTCAGATCTTTTTCTCATCTGTTGCCCTTGGAGGGCCACAGGACCTAGAGGATGTTTTACCACAAGTGTGATAGGGAAAAACAAGTCAAAGGTTTAGTGTTTTATCCTGGGAAAGTTTGATGATGTTGCTGAATGCTCACCTCATGGGGCTTTGTCAGCATGTTCTGCTAATGAAATGTCACCTTTTTCTCGTGTGACATCACTTTGAGCATTGGTATGTGAGCCCATAAAGATTAGCATCTACCTGAGGGGTGGATTGGTACAGTTTATGAGAACTATTGGGGCTTTTCACCATGGGGGAAGGGGTACGTGATGTAAGGCCCAAAGTGAGGCAGGCAGCAAGCCTTGCAACTGAGTGTCATGCCTTAAGCAGTGAACTGGGAGACAGGTGAAGCAACGAGAAAACTCCAGTGCAGTGAGGATGTAGCAGGAGAGTAGAAAAAGGATGTTTTAAAAGGGTGGGGAGCAATTTAAGAGAGGAAAAAGTATTCAGAGAAGGAGGGGAAGAGCATAAAGGGATCTGCTGTAAAGTTTGGAGGATTGTGTTAGGTGTTAATCTTTCTCTGGCTATAGTGACCCAGGCTGTTGCTAACCTGGCCAGGCAAGCTGCCAGGGGCTGTCTCCATTGCTCACCCATCGTCCACTCTCATCCTGTCTCCGACTTGTGTTTTCTTGTCAGCATTTCTTTTCCACAGATCGATTCCTCCTTGGCTCATCCAAGTGATTTTAAACATAGAGAGAAACTTCCTCTTGGCGGTGAGAGATAATCAAGCTGAATATTACCCATCTCTGAAGTGCAGGCAGTCCGTGAGCAGAGCCAAAGTCAATATCTTGGCAGATGTTGCCTTGCATTGATTTATCTTCTCCTGGAGCAGGGTGGATGGCCTCAAAGAAGGCAGCACGGTCACCTGGCCAAACCCCAAAACATTTGCAGGCTACATTAGATTGCTTGATTTGGTCTCCAGAAGCTGCTGTCCTCAGTGTCTGGGGGTAGAAGAGCGTGGTGCCAAACTCACAAATCCCTCCTTTGCTCCTGTGTGACATCGGTGTTACTTCTTGTGCTAAGGCACATCCTGGCCTCAGAGAACCAGCTCATGGTGCTGAGCTAATTCTACCTCATTTACTGGCTTAATGGAGCAAGAAAACAAATGTTTGGGCTGCTGCTGGGGTAGGAGAGAGGAACAGGAGATCCATGCCCCAGAAAGGCTTTGCAGCATGGGGGTTTTTGCTTTCGGGAAATCTGGATATGTCAGAGGTGAAAGCAAGAGAGAGGAAACTTCTGTATGAGCAGGGAGGGAGCAGCAGGAATGCAGATGGCTGTGCAGGACAGGGTGGGAGGAAGGGGGGCTGCTGGCAGATAGAGGGGGGCGGTGGAGGCAGGCTATGGGGGAACCAGCTGGCAGGCAGGGCCACCAGGTCCGAGTGCTGCTCCTGCCTTCCCCTGTCAGAACAAGCAGATAAAGCGTGCAAAACTACCTGTATAGAGTTCCAGTTCCTAGCTCCCCAGCATAATGCACTCTCTGTTTTCAGAGACCTTTGAGCTCTCCTCCTGTGTCTGGGAGCTTCAGGTTTGGCTCTGGCAGGAAAGGGCCTCCAGCAGAGTAGGCAGGGGGCTTTTCTAAACCACAGCTAAAGGGAAACCATCTGTATGATCTCAAGTAACAGACACTCACATGCAAAACCCATTCCCTTTGGTACCATCCCCCTCTCTCAACCCCCTTCCCCAGCTCCTCATCTCCCCAGCCCTCCTGAGCCCTTTACAGCTCCTCTCAGCCCACCCTGGCATTTTCATGCTGTAGCAGAGGGCACTGCACGCATACATATGCACCATCTATGGTTCTGCAGTTTCCCCGAGGGTCTGGACAGATGCTGATTGTCTTCATGCCCAGTTGGGGACAGCAGGAATTGTTATAAATAGCACCAGCTCCTTGCATTGCAAAGACAAAACTTTCCCCTAGAAGTCCATCCCTCTACTCCCAGGACTCACTGGGAGATCTCTTAAATGTCACAGTACGTTTGCAGCAGAGAGTACCTCTGGAGGCTTCCTGTGGGCTCAGGTCTTGATCCAGGCAGAAAATGGAACAACTTTGCTGAATCTTTCCTCACAACCTAATTCTTTCTGCCTCATCATTTTTATGTGAATGGTACTTTCTGTTCAGAAGAGATTTGGGACTGAAATACGAGTAGCTGCAGAAGTGAGCGCTTAAGATGCATAAGCCTGGTGTGCTGAGGAAAGAAACAGGTCTGGAGCAGCGCAGGGGATATAGGGATGCAGAGGCAGAACTGGTGTGGGGAGCCCCAGGTCAGGAGAACTTTGTTGAGGAGGTACTGCCATTACTATCACACCAGACAGGCATGTTAAGAGCAAGAAAATATTCCTGCAAGAAAGTAATATGCTTTTCAGCACTGAAGATACCCTCTGTTCCCCTCTGGAGTTGATTTGCTTCTGCAGGAGTACAGACTGCATAAGGAGCTAAAAGCAACCGGTTTAGGGGCACAGTTGTTCATCCTGCCTCTCCCCTGCTCCCTGCCTTCGGGCAGAGAGTATTGTTTAACACCTGTGGGCACATGAAGCCCTTGCCATCTCCCTGGCTGACACCAGACTCTGTCCTGCTGACAGCAGCCAGACGTCCCCTGCTGCAGCACCATTTCAGCCCTAGGTGCTGCTTGCTGCTGCCGAGGCTTGTGTTTGCATCAGCAAAAGTTTCTTTGCTGGGGGTTTGTGGCTAGAGGGGCTGTGCTGTGCTTGCCAGCTGGAGATCTCCCTGCAGGCATTGTGAGGAGAGGCCCTGGTGGCATGTGCACAGTGATATTTAAATTAAAATTCCTCATATGAAATTCAAGGAGTAATAAGAAACAGTACCAAGACTTGGATATCCTCCATCTCATGCATGCCTCCCAGCGGCTCCCCAGTGCCTCATGGCAGCCCAGTTTGGACTGTTGTTCTATCATATATTATGCTGTCGGCCTCTCTTTGTGATTTCTGCCCTGTCCTTGCTTGCTCTCTGGTTTCCTTTGTGTTTATTATTCTAATTTATTGAGTTACCTGGAGTGTTTTTGCAGCCACCAAGGCTGCTTTGCAGAAATTAATGATTGTGCATTTTGCTTGTTGGTGCCTTGTGTAGACTTTGCTTTTATGTGATGGAGCCTAAAATACGCTTAGAGAAAATGAAAAAGTTAACCTCCATTAAAAACATACATAGATAAGTTGTTGTCAGATCTATTCCAGACCACATGGAATTCCTTTGAGATTATTTAGCTCAATAGTCCCTGTCATTTCTGAATCTCATAGTGTTTTAATTAATTTTCCCTTTGAGACAAGTCACTATTACCGCTCCCATTTTGCAGTGTGGGAAACAAGGCTCAAGAAGGAGATTTGTCTCAGCAAATTAGAGGCCAAACATAGGTGACCAAACCCCTTGCAGGCTGGAACCCTGGGTTATAGGTCCTGTTCAGAGCTGTGCTGCCTAACTGGCTACTGGACTAGGATATCACATGAATGTCTCCTAGTGTAATGCCAAAGCAGGAGATCATCTTTTCTCAATTGCCTGGGAAGCCAGAGCTTGTGAGTTCCTGTTCAGTGTAAATGAGGCTGTGGGAGTGAACACTCAGCTCCTTTCCTGTTCCCAAGGAAATCAATGGCTGGTGCTTGCACCTTAGTCTCCTCCTCAGTGAATTGAAGATTCTGGCCCAGAGAACGAGCATCCTTGTAAAGGAGGAATGCAGATTCATGTTTTTCCATAAAGGAAGCGAGGAAGTTGAGGGGAGAAACCTACAGATAGCAGTGCTAACTGTTTTGTTGGGTTTTGATGTGCTTATTCACTTTTATGGAAAGGAGTAAAGCAGGATATCCAAAAAGGTAGTTGCAAAGTGTGTAACAGTTCACACAGCTCTGTTGGAAAGATCTAGATGGGGTCATAGGAAATGACAGACCTGTAAATCTTGGAATGATGTCTGTGGCAGGTCCTTTCAGGGACTGATACTATAAATCTATTGGAACAAGCTGTCTGTTCTCTAGAAGTTTACTGAGAAAGTGTATTCCCTGATTGGTCAGGGAATGCCAGGTGCAGCATTTTGTAGAGAATACTCAGAGTCACTATGGGTGATGTGATACAGGGAGAAATTCTTAGCTGCTGAGACACAAGTAATTTGAAAGGGAAGTTTCTTTTCAGGTCTTCCATGAACTCATTAAAACGTAGGATGATCATTTTCCTCTCTTACTTGAACACTTAGAAGCGCTTAAGAGAGAGTGCTTTTCAAACAGACTCTTGTTTAGCATATATGAATTTCCTCACAAACAGAAGAATTTAAGAAACAGCAGATGATAGCAAAATCCTTTTACATTAGTATCTTGCATTTTTAAATTTGCATTATATAAGAAAATACAAAAAGCCTCCTAAGTGGGCAAATATGCAGAATCACAGAAATAACTTGCTGATAGGAGAAATTTCTGTGTCCTGGACAGATTGTTTCCTGCTTGTAGTCTGAAGCAAGAGGATTGATATCACTGGTGTTGGGGGGAAGGGGTTGTGAGGAGGGTTTTTCCCATCATGTAGATAGTGACCATTGATAGTCTTGCAGTTCACGTAGCTGTCAGGCCTGCATACCATCTTGTGGCAGTGAGTTCCACGCATTATTGCTCATGGTAGGAAAGCAGCAAATCCTATCTAGCCTCAAATGGATAGTGTTTCGGTTGTATGGGATGCTCCCTAGCTTTATCAGGGTGTTTGCCTTTGCTGTATTCTTCATTGTTTTATATATCTCTACACTATCCAACCTGATTTGTTTCCTTTTTGAAGCAAAATGCCCCAGTGTTTTCAATCTGCCTTCTTACAGAAATTTTGTGAGGCCTCTAACTCATTGCTGTCACCTGTTCCTGAACCCTTTTTATTTCTGTTATATCTTTTGCAGATAGTATGACCTGATATGGGACATTGTATTGCAGTACAGTACCACATTTGGCCTTGATTTTGTCTCAGTGTATCTTACCACCATGCTTGTGTTCTTTCTCATTCTGAAGAGAGGGTTTTTATGAGTTTGCCATAGATTATGTCTAATTTTTGAACTATTGTAATTAATTTAGAAACCAGCAAGATAACTCAAATAATTCCTTCTAGAACATGCATCACCTGACATCATGTGCTTGGTCAGTGCTCCTGCTTAAGACAGGGTATAGCCCAGCAGAATGCCTTTTTCTCAGTCATTTGTAAACGGAGTTGATGGGCTGCTCATTTGCACTCTTGTTTTATGGAGTTATGCTCTCCTTTTTTTCCCTCAAAATTAATTGCTTCTTAAAGTGGTCTTACTGCCTTCTCTGGAATCTTTGAGGTGAAATGTCACCTCTGGTAATGGTGTAAGAATGTGCCTGTGGAGAGGTCGCTATGCTCTGCTCATCACTCAAGCACAGTCACCTCTGAGGTGGAATCCTACAAGAATTAAACAGCAAACAACACTAGGTTCAAGACCAGGAAAGGAGAAGAAATCATCCAGCTGGAAATGCAAGGACTAGTTTGGAAGGCAGGTTGTAATTAAACTAATCGGAATTCAGACAGGACTACTGTCTTTGCACTCTTGCCTTTGAAAAATGTTGAGTGATCTTTGATTAAAAGCCGTCTTTTTGTTTATGATCTTATAATACAAAAGATGTTGCCAAAGGAACATATTGTCTCCACTGTTTAATCTCAGGAAGACAGAAGATACTAAGTAGTGTCTTTGAGTAGAGGAAATCCAAAGCTACCTGACAGAAACTGCTGTGAAACCTATCCTCCTGCTGCACCAAAGCACAGAACATTCCCAGAACTCTGCCACTCTGCACACTGTAAGAATAAAACCCTCTTCAGCATCTTTCAAAGGTCATGAGTTTATTTTTTACAGGTTAGGAAGTAGGCGGAAAAGTATTCAGGTAGGAAGAAATGGGCATGGAGGCCGGTGAATGAAGGTGTAGCTGTAGAAATCAGAGCACAGAAAGGGGGTATATTTAATATATGTTCCATTAGAGCAAACTCTTTTGGGCCTGCCTGTTACTTGACCATTTGCTAGACCATTGTGATTATTTCAGTTGCACTTTATTTGAGCTGTGTTATTTCATATGAAACAAGAAGTCCTTTTGCCTTGTAACAAACTTCTTAAATCCTGTGACTGACCTCAGATCCCAGGAGAGCCTGCAGGAGAGTACAAATGTGGAAATGAAAAGCATTTGCACAAAATACAGGGAAAATGCTTGGTGTGGTTTTGACCTGAAAGATACTCTAATAAGGTGCTGGTAGCAGAGACTGAGATCACATAATACTCAACAGAAATCCAGCAGTGAAAAGCTTATTTTCTATTATTTTTCCCCTATTTAAATTGAGAGGAAAAGTTGATATTCTAAGTCTGTATTTCTGAAGAACAGTAAATCCAGGCATGTCTCTTTAGTAAAAGCCTCTAGAGTTTTTCATCTCCTAAAAGTAATATCAACCGAGTGTATGTCTAATACAGCCTATTGGTATATAGTTCCTGAAATCTTTGGAATGGATGGGGATATTCTTCCTTTGAGAGTGTGAAATACAAAAAATGCTAGCTTTATAGTAGTGTCAGAGTTCAAGGTCTGTCTGACCTTCTAGGAAAAAAAACGAATCCTGCGTATGTCCAGTCCTCTACCTGCTTCCCCTCTTCTGGGAGCATGCAACTGTGGAGCCTGGCAGAGCTGAAAGTCCCCAGGACTCTGGTACATTCCAAAGTAAGACAGCATTTCATAGTAATAATATCATTTCCATCCCACAGCTCCTTTCCTCATGGAGAGCAGTTTGCCTCCCACTCCATCTCTCTTAAGTTCTCTCTCTGTTCAATCCTCCAAAGCATTTTACAACTCTAATTAGGCACGTATCTCCAATTTACTATTATTTAAAAGGGTAAGCAGTTAATGTCGTAAGACTGAGAATGCCTGGTAATTAATTACTAACTCCAAGGACCTGGCTATCTCTCTTACCAGCCTTGTCTCAAATAGCATCTCACTCTGTTAAAACCTCTGTTCACAGTAATTAAATAATAGGGAGGAGGAGCACCTTGGAGTCTGCTCAGCCAAGTCGGTCTGACACAAAGTGCAGCTCTATCAGGCAGTACTTTTTTATCTGACTATCCAGCATGGACATAATGGGCAAACAAATTTTGATGACCACCAAGTGCACTCCAGCTTTGTCTGAAGGAGACTTCTATAGCAAGATGTCTTCTGCACTACTTCCATGGAGGAACACAAAGCCTTTTGGGATCCTCATCATCCCTGGTGAAACAATATATCTCTAGGAGGATTACAGATACTCCTGACAGTGCTCCCCCCGTTCCTAAAAGCAAAGCATTATAAACTGAGGAAGTTGGTTTATGCTGCCCTCAAACACTGCTGCAGTTTGCCTTGAAGTATCCTGCAGAGTAAAGCCTATGTGGCACTTGGCTCAGGTTCTGCTTTTTACAATATTCTTCAGCCAAGATGTTTGCAGTGGAAATACTGTTGTGTTGGTAATAGATGTTTGTTAGGCATATATTGTGCCTTATGTGGAAATCCAGAGGAAGATGATGATTGATGGGGGGAATCTGTGGTTTGCAGTGAGAACGCAATGAAACATAGGAAGGTGGACTTGTAATGTTGGATGGATATTGGCTACCTGGATGCATAAACCTCTTGTCAGTGAAAAGTTTTAAATACAGATGTGTCCAGATGCAGTGAGCACAGAGAGATAATGTGGGAGATCGGATAGCAAGCCTGGGAAACACTGTTCGTTCTCTGCTCTGCTTCTTACTCATTGTGTGTGCCATTTCACCTTCCTTTGTTTCCCTTTCCTTTTCTACTATATGATAGGGATTAAAATATTTAACACCTTCAAAAAATGCTCTGACCTCTATTAATGAAAGGTGTTAAGTTACGTTTGGGAAAAGCAGGCTTGCTTTACTGTCTTGCCAAATTTCACTTTGGTGAATTTTCACCTTAGTTAAGGTGTACTTTTAACTGGAAAGAGGTATTCTTCAGGTCTTCCTTAAACTGTCTTACTGTGCATCTGTGCATTGCTAACAAGCTCCACTTTTCAGGTCTAAAGGGAGATGCCCTTCTGTGAAGACTGAAGTGATCATTCATTGTTCCTCTCCATCTCCCAAAGGTGCTGCCAAACTTTAATGAACTATTCATCAAGTGCTTTGAGATCTTTTGATAGAAGCAGTCCAGGCAAGTGCATGATTCTCACTGCATAGTGAGAGGGTGACATCCACCTGTTTATTCATCAGCTTTATCTGCAGTGAATAAATAGCCTCTTTCTTTGGACAGGGAAGTCCTGCAGCAATAATACTGTTGTGAATTTGGGATGTGAAGAAAGACAAAGTTGTAATTATGTCAAGCTCTTCTTTCTAGTTGTTTGAACTGACTAGATCAATGGAAAAGATAGGCAGGTTAGGTTTGGGTTTTGGTTTTGGTTGCTGCTGTTTGGTTGGTGGTTTTTTTAAGTAGGGTTTGCTTGTTTGTTATTACACAGAAAAGACTGTTTTTCAAAACAGTCAGGATCTGTTGCTGTGAGTTGGTCAGAGCTGAGCTTTTGTGTGCAGGGTTGTCTTCTGTGCAGTCCTTGTAATTTTACCTCTGTAATAAAGCTCTGTGCATAGCAGAACTCCAGTGCATTTGATGTGCCAATAAATCCTGCGGCTTCACCATGGAACCCCTTGTCTCTGCATGCATGTGTGGGTAGATGGTGAAGCAAGAGGAAGATGAACATGTCAGAGTGAGGGAGAGGTCTGATCATCACGCATATATCTCTCCTGCCTGTACATATAGTTATCCAGTTTACAGTGCCACAGTATTCCATTTTTACTTTGAAAAGACTTAGCCTCAAAAGGATAATGCATTTCACTTCTGCTGTCACAAAAATCTTTCCTTCTTCCTGCTCCAAGCAATCTGTTTCCACATGCTGAAGAAGTTCGTCCATACTCTCTGGCCATACTTGTCTGGGCTCTTTCTACTTCTTGCCTCTCTTTCTCATTTTTTTTTCTTTCATCCCCCATTTCCTTTAGTTTTATTACTTTTTTAAACCCTCCTTTCTCATTCTTTTCCATTTCTCTCTTCTCCTTCATCCAACTTCTCCATTTACTTTCCTGCCCTCATTCCGGTAGTATCCCTTCATCCACTTCTCTTGAAGTTCAGGCTGCTGCAAGGCTGATGGACAGGCAGCACTCAAATTGTCCAAGCTCTTCTTCGAATAGTGCCACTTCCCTAACCATGCATGAGTCACCCCATCTTGCTGGGCTTTTGTTGTGCAGCCTGGGGTTGGTAATAGCTATATCCCTTGTGAAGTGCCTTGAGCTCTGCTTATTCCTGCTCTGGCCATGTGAGCCCGGCTTCTGCATCTGTATCCCTTTTTGCACACAGGCCCTGAGCACACAGAGAACAAAAAGGAGAATTCTCCTTCAGGGAGCTTATGCTCCAGGAGTTGGGGATAAGAGGTGAATACATACAGAAAGGGAGCACATGGAAAGCACAAGATACTGCAGGTTGGCATAATATCGTCAGTCAGGTTCTATAGAACCACTAAATAATATTATTCCCACTTCTGTTTCCTTTTCTTCTCTCTTTTCTATCCTTTTAATCACTTTTGGGTCTTCTTTTTCTTCCACCTTAGAGATTAGAGGGCTTTGTCATTTTGTTTCCAAGAAAAGGGAAAGAGTGCAGAGTGTTTTCATTAGGCCAGGGGCTGGAGGCAAGGAGAGAGCCATGGTATTTGCTAGCTTTAATCTTTATGGTAATACTTCAGTAAATATCTGCTGTTCTTTCTCTCCTGTCAGTGTGGCAGCCTGTGAATGATATGGAGCCAAGATCAGGAAAGAAGAGGGAACTGCAGAGAGGATTAGAAGGTTAAGATAGGATTAGGGGGTCAAAATGGGAAAAAAAGGAGAGAAAAGAAACAGAAAAAGAAAGGAAAAGAAAATGAAGTGTAGTGGTTGTGACAGGGGAAAGGAAGGCAAGTGTACAGGGTAGAAGAGAAGATGAGATTTTTATGAATGGGTCGATGCATTCAAAGGTCCTAGAGTCAATAGTATCTCTAAAATGATTTATTGAAGAAAAATTAATTTGTTCTATGTCACCACATAAAAATGTTTTTTTCAGTTCATCAGTCCTAGGGATGGGGTCTGCAAAGGCTGAAGTGGAGGGATGCACAAACACTGCCTGGACAGGAAGGTGGGAAATGTGGCAGCTGTGTCTTGTCAGAAGGGTGCAAGAGCCACCATAGTCACACAGGTGAAGGATCAGGTAGTGGGAAAGTTGTTGCTCAGCACTGACAACCTCACCCATTCCCTTGGGGTCCTAATCTCAGTGTCCTACTTTTTGACTGCCTCCTGCTGAGGGTGGTAGAAAAAGAGAAACAGGGTGCGAGGACGTGTTTGCTTGAACTCTCTGTCTGGAGTTGAGGGAACAGTTTGTGAGACAAGTTCAGATTTGGGGCTTTGAACATCAGGGCAGTTTCAGACCTGCTTTTGGGTTGTGTAATCAATAGGAGATAATGGGTAAAGCTTGTTTGAACTGAGAAGGAAATGACCCAGGCCACTGCACACATTTAAGATATTTGGATGAATTAAACCAAACAAGTCAAATGCCTCATCTGCAGTTTCTCCTCTAAAAAATAATGACACAAGAAAAGCTAACACAAATGCAGCATCAGGGCTTGGTAACAATGCTGCTGGAGTTAGGGCAAAATGAATGTCTCCCTTATTCAGTGTGAACTGAACTTCACATCCAAAGTATTCTCCCCCCTGGCAATGCTAGTGCAACACAGGCATTCCTCTTCTTATTACATGTCACGTAACAAGAAGGTGCAGAGGCTGTGAAATGGCTTCCGATCCAGTGTCTGAGAGGGGAATGGTAAGAGGTAGCAAGAGAGGAGCTGAGCATGACTTACGTATCCATGTGCTTTCCCAAGCAGTCCACGAGGCTTCACCTAGGCTGTCGCACAGGCTCTGCTGCTGGGCTGGCATGAGTTTTGCAGGAGGCATGAATGCCTCTCTGGAGGCAGGGATTAGGAAAAGAAGCACAGCCCTTCCTTTGCTTTAGACTCTGTGCATTTCATGGTAGGTTGCAGCCTGTAGGCCTTACAGTCAAGTAAGTTATTAGATGCACTGTTGTTCAGCACCACTGGGACGTGCAGCAGCTGAAGAGCAGACTTGTGAAGTCTCCTTTGGCCCTCTCTTTGGGTAGGGATAGATTCTGGCTGGTCCATGTGTAACTGAGAGGTTAAAAGGAGTATTTCTCTTTTCTTTTGTATTTCTTTTTTTTTTTTCCTGAAACAACCCTTGCTTCTGTCGGGGCATGTAGTCTCTGCTTCTCTCTCTTCCCTAAGGGAGTGAAAGTTCATTATAACTATTTTCCTTCCTTTCTTCCTGTTCCATTCATGTTTTGCAAAGCTGGAGGTGGCAAGCCCTACACTCTTCTTCTCTGATTTAACCCAGTCATTCTGTGGAGCAGGGCACGATACTTGCTGTCAAATGAACTTGGGATGCTCTTAAAAACTAGACAGCCTTTTGCTTCAAAATACAAACCTTTTGCCATTTCTTTATCTCTCAGTTCTCTCAGTCCTCTCTTCATTTGTGCCTGTGCTTTCTGAAGTCACCCTATAACCTGTATCACTCAGTTGAGATATTGCTGGCTGCAGTTCGTCTGAATCATGGATTTTTGCTCTCTCAGACCATATTCTCTGGACTAGTTAAGATCTCCAGAGGGCCTCGTGGGCTTTTTGTAATTGCTATCTGCATCCAGACAGCTGGATTTCATTTTATTTGAATTTAATAATAAGCTGTTTTTCTTTAGCTGTAAGTTGCAAATTATCAAAAACCATCAAATCCTATCCATTGAAACTAAATTTATAGTCCCCAATCAAATCCAGGTTGACTGGCTGCCGAATGGTCTCAGGGAAGGACTAGGACAACTGCTATATATACAGGGGTGGGAATTTCTTTGATGTATTTCACTAGGGGCAACACAAGACATTTCTGATATAATGTGATTGTTCAGAGAAATGCCTAAGCTGCCTTGGCCCTGTGTATTCATCTTTAATTATTAAAATAGAACAGATAATTCACAGCCCTTGAGGTCTTTATTTTATTTTTTGACAGTGATATTCAATGTATGCTTGGCCAAGGGGGAGAAAGGTAAATTCCAAGAGCAAGAGAACAAAGGAAGAGGGGCAGAGAGAGGATGAAGAAAAGCAAATGAAAAGAAGGATATTAAAATGAAAAGCATGTTGAAAATGAGAAAGAATGAGGAGTTAGTGGGACAAAAAAGTAGAATAGCCTAATGGTTAATTGCACATCTTTTATTGTCCGGGATAGCTCCACGTTGAACGTAGCCATGCTGTTGCTTGTCACCACATACCACTAGATGCATATTGGTGATCCGTCCACTTCTGTGTTTTGTGGAGGAGTCCAATGTGATCCAGTTGAGACAGGCACTCTGCAGGGAGAATGAGTGATGGTCCTTGCACTAAAATCTTCAAGTGCATATGCATTTGCGTCAACTCACCAGCAGAGTCCATTGCCAAACAACAGCTTCTTTGAGGGAGTGTTTTCAGAGAGATTGGAGGTTGAGATTCAAAAGAGGTGGGGGATGGAGAGGAGAAAATAAAAGCAGAAAGAGAGGGAGAAAATACAGATAAAGAGGAGAGACTCAAATCACAAACAGGCTGCAATAAAGTCAGAGGGAATCAAGAAAGACAGACCTCATGGTAACAGCAGATCCCAGCAAGCTGAGAGACAGTAACGTCCTCTTGTTCAGTCACTGTCAGTCAGTATAAATGCTGCTGTACATTCACAACCAAAAGGGCTTAGCAAAGCTAATGAGCAGGGAAAGCATGAGGAACGGGGGAAAATTTCTCTGTTAAAACTGTGGCCGAGAGGGGATGTCTCTCTGCAAAAGGATTTGCAAAGCACCACTAGTGCACTAAATAAGCAGAGGTAGGGCAAGAGTGGAGGGAGGAAACGGAAAATAACAAGAAGTCAGGCGATGGTAAAGAAATGTGAAAGCCTGCTCTATTTGCCCTGTCTAAATTTGCTTGGTCATGGTAATTAGAAAGAACATACTGAGAGTGTTTGTTAGAATTGCAAGTTTAATGACTCAAAATTACAGCAGCCTAACATCCATTAAGCTGAAGCATTTGTTTTGGAAGTGTCATTTTTCATGAGGGAGCAGTGTCACAGCATTGCCCAGTCTTGTGCTGGCAGAGCTTTCTAGTGGCAACGCAAGATTGGCATGTCTAGGAGCCACAGGGCAGGAATGAGGAGTATTGGCAGAGGTAGGTTTGGGAAACTTAGAGCTGGAAGAGTGGGTGTGCTGCAGGATAGGAGAGCAGCATTGGCAGGATGATATTCGAGCATACCACATACCTTCCCCCACTTGTGTCATTATTGTTCCTAAGTGTTCATATGCATGTGCATTTTTCCTTTATGGGAGATGCAAATTCAGCTTTGTTTCTGAGTTGGAGATGGTAGCACCCACTGTGCAGTGCCTGGAGCATAGTATGGAGACAGGTCTCTTTGAGCAAAGCAGGATCTGCTTTTGTTCCTGGCAGGGCTTCCATTCCATTCTGAGTTCAGAGAAGTCATAGGATCACCATAAAGTGAATTGGACTGCAAGGGACCTTAAAGATCATCTAGTTCTAACCTCCCTGCCATGGGCAGGGGCACCTTCTGGTAGTTTAGGCTGCTGAAAGCCCCATCCAGTCTGACCTTGAATCCTTCCTGGGATGTTTCCACAACTTCCGTGGCCAGTGATTAACTATCAGTGTTGTCCTCCCATCTAAATGGCCCTGTGCTTTCTCCCTGTCTTAGTTTCCTCCACAGTAATATGAAGGCAGCAGGGTTTCTCTATTCACAGAAAGGCTCATTCATGGGCATGTGTGTTAGTGAAGGTCACTGTAACAAAAATATTGCAGAAAAGTATTAGCTTTCGAACAAATCTCCGTACTTTGAGTAATACTTCTAGTGAAAGTACACTTGCAGACCAGGGCAGGGAGTGAATTGTTATGATCAAAAACCCAGCCTCTTCCAAGTCATAGAATGCATCATAAATTCAGAAAGCTACCAAAAAAGAAATAGTTTACTTAAGAGTCCATGGCCTGTCAGCATGAATTTGCAGAGCATGTCGGGCATTTCATCAAGGATGACTCTGCAGAGGATGGGGAAGGGCACTAGGTGAACTCATTAGAAGCATGTTTCTGTGTTCTAAAGAAATGGTGGTTTTGCGGCTTCACATATCACATAGCTGTGGGGTACAAATAATATACAAACTGTTTGTTTATAGTTAGTGGATTTTATATATTTCCTGCTGAGTACTTCTTTTGGTACTTGCAGGTGGTCCCCAAATGTATACCAGTGTCAGTGTTTTCACATCAGCCACTACAGTAGTTCACATTCATCTTTTATTATTTGATTATCTGTTTCCGAAATACATTTCAGATTGTCGAACCTATGGATTACAGTATTGAAACCTGAGCCAAACCCAAGAACCCATGAAGTCATTTGAGTTACAGCTATTTCACCTCAGGCTAATGACCAGTGGCTCCATGACCCAGCCAGTAAGCAGGGATACCATGTGTAGTGACCCTGGACAGCATAGATTTATGTCAGTAAACTAGTGAGAAGGCAGCAAACAAAAGGTTTGTGTGAATTAACGCCCTAATGAGAGTGTATTCACAACAAAATTCAGTGCCAGGTCTGAACTTTTCTGGCATTTTTCTGAGTATTTGAACTGATGATTTCTCAGATCTGTTGCTGCTTAGAATATGCTGGTACCTTGCATATTTTGTTGTGCATACTAAGGCTTCATGTCACTTCCTTGCTGTTTGATGCTTTTTACAGCAAAAGACTCCCAATGCTGCCTTAGGACAGGAAGCAACAGTGTGAGTCAAAGTTTTGTAGATGCCAGTACAGGAGCTGAGGATGGGCCAGAATAGCAAACAAGCCCTCCCGTTTGTCATCCCTTAGAAACAGTGACTGGTTGAGAGATGGCTTCTGAATTTTAGCTGAAGAGGACCAAGCCATTGAGTCCTTTGGGATCAGGTCTGTGGCATCCAACTTCACCAGTCATGCCAAACACAGGAAGTCTGCCTGGCTTTTCCTTACTCTTTTGCCTCTTTAATCACCTTCCTGCTGGAGGTTGGCCGGTTTTGGAACAGATACTGGAGAGCCTACGTTTGTATCCTGTATTTTTTCCTCTCCGTACCATCTGTTCACAGACTGGATTACAGTTGCGCCAGTTAAAAAGCAGATTGCCTTGGCCCAAGGTCAGGATGGCAGCCCCGGTGCCCTGCCTGCCTCCTGTGGATTTACACTCAACACAGAGCTCACAGCCCGTCTGCTGCATTCCCTGAAACTCCCACCTGCTACCATGGAGGGATGCTCAGGCTCTTCCCTCCTACACCATGCTCACCCTCTTGCTCTCACCCACCCTTCTGTCCTTTGTCCTCCTGTGTGCACTCCATTTGGCTCAGTTTAAAGGCCAGGGAAAGTGGGGAGAAGGTAAAAGTACTGGCTGTCAGCCTTGATTTACCTTCAGCAACACGCTGTGCTCGGACCTGTCAGCACACCGGCCTCAGCATTCATCAGCCCTGCTCCATGGAGCACTTCTTGCCATATCGCTTTGGTGACTTCCGAGGGACACTTTGGTCTTGCTCTGCTAATTATTTTCTGGTTAACTCATTGCGAGGGATGATGAGGAAGTGCTGGGAGTCAGCATGTCCATCCCCCTATTTTGTCGAAGTAGCAGTAGCAGAGGAGGATTTGCAATGGTACTACGCTGCTGTAATCCACAGGCATAGACATATCCTATATGAAAAAATGAAGGCAATGCTTTTGTTCACCAGGGTCCAGTAGTATCCAGAGGGTTCTCATGAATAGCAGGTGAATTCCTGATTAGTATTCAGAGGAGAGAAACAGAGCAGCTGGCAGGTTTACCCTTGGCCTCAGGACAACTTGCAGTCCCTTGTTCAGTGGCTCCATGACTAACTCAGGCCATACAGCTGGCTAGCTGTCCCATTATGAAAGTGTAAGACTCCACAGTCATGGACTACTCATGTTTAGCATGCTGCTTCTTTCCCCTGAGCTCAAAGTAGTCATCTTCTGACTCCATAAGTTTATCAGCACAGAATCACATGAACCATGGGGCTATGCTTGAGACTAAATAAGAACCCAGTGCATCGATCTGCCCCTTTCCTTTACTTCTGAAATGATTGTATAGTCAGTTGCTGTTTGAGTCTTCTCTTCTCTTGTTCTACCACAAACTCTCTTTAATGTGCCCTCTATGTTTTATGGGCAGTGCGGTGCCTCAATCAGCTTCTTTGCAGCAAATGGCAGGGCTCTCCTGGTGCTCCCTCTTTTATGTAGCACAGTCCCTTATTCTGCTTTCTTCTTCCAACTTTGAGTCACACATAGTGTTCTGTCTGCCAGTGCACCATCCTCAAGAGTACGGTGGATCTCAAAGGGCTTTGTCCTTGATGTCTGCTTTGTAGATGATTGCATTGCCATATCCAGGTTCAACCACCCAAAGCAACTTCTAGACTTAGTACACCCTGACCTGTTACACACTGTCTCCCTAACCCTCAGTCAACAAATGCTCACAACTCAAGCTGAATAGTGTTAAGAAGCTGCTTGTCTTTTCCTTTGAATTCTCTTCACTTCAGTCTTTTTATCACTCCAAATGATGAAAAAATCCTCCCAGTCATGTACTTGTGTAATATGGAGCCTAGCTATTTTCTCCCTTGTATTCTCCACAACATGTTTCTTCCTTTACCAGATACAGAAAATCCTTCTCTTCTCTTTCTCAATACCAAGAACCTTTGTTCATGCCTTAGCCTGCCTTAGTCTTGATTGTTACATCTTCTGCCTCTCTTGCTTGAAAGCCAGCTCACTTTCTCTTGCATGCTAAAAGTGCCCCTTTTTCTTTGCCATGAAGAATGCATTGAATTCTGTTTACATTGCTCTGTCACATCCCCTCTGAATTTCCTTGTCCTTGCTTTTATGACCTTATACAGTCCTGCTGATGTTTTTAATCCAGCTTTCACATCCCCTCCAATTCTCTACATTTCTGTAAACTGCATTGTCCTATTCATCTCCCAGCAGTATTTTTCAGATTCTGCTAGCAACAAAACCCCCTTCTGAGGCTGGTCTTTCTCTGTATTTTCTCCTGTCTTTCTAACTCTCTACAGTGTTTACTTTCTCCTTTGCTTTCTCCGTGTCAAATGAGTGAACCTTCTGCCTTCTTTGCTGTGTGTCTTACCTCATCCATTTCTTTTGGCACTGAAGGGTTCTAACTTTGTCCTCAGCTTTGCAAGGCTGCGCTTTGTGACTTGTACACCCACTCAGTTGTTCTAAAATCCAGCCATCCCTGCAAAAGTTTTAGCTCCTGACACCTCAGTAACCCATCTTGCACACTACATCCTGCCTTGTTTTGATGAGTAGCCTCACAAAGAAGGTGGGGGATCTGGGTGGGAAAAGTACCCCAGGTGTGAGTGGGGAATCTGTGCTGGACATGGCTGGATTAGGGAGACTTAATCAGTTGTATAATCACACCTAAGAGGATTGCTGTATTTTCCCAAGCATGAATACATACTGAAATGTATTTTGGATGTCGGTGGACAGGAGATGTGACCTAAGAGGAAAATGACGGGTCATCACATCTCCTTTTCTTTTTTTTTTTTTTTTTTTTTTTGGTTTAGTCTTGTTCTTGTTTCCAGAAGTATGGTACAGCACCTGACTCCTGTGACAAAAGTGATCTTCATGACCTGACCTTCCTCTGTGGCTTCCTGGAGCATGTTTTGTACCACTGTCCCTATTGCACATCCTTGCTTATCAGTGGAAGTAATCAAAGTGTGGGGTGAGAGGTAGCAGTTGGGGAAGCAGAGATGGAAGAGAGTAGTCAGCAGGTAAGGCAGAAAGGTCTTGGGAATGACAGACACAGAAACATCCTTCCCAGTGTGGGGTTTGAGGAGAACCTACAGGGGAAGAAGAGACCCAGAGCTGGCCCCTCTTTTAAGGTTATAGGGCAGTGACAACTCTGGAAAGGGAGTGGGTTATTCCCTGTGCCACCCCCCACTAGCAATACAGATTCAGGAGGAAGATTAACGACTGCCTATGGTGCACAGCCACCACCTCCCTCTACCTAACCCGGCCAGATTAATGAGGTACTCCCTCTATGCAGCATGTGGCCATATGCTTGTGCGATTCAGCACAGGCCAGGCCGGCTGCCTAGTTAGAGTTAAAGAGGTGTGAATCTGTGCTGGGTGGTCAGGGGAGGGAAGGAGAGGCTGCTGCTAGTTGGAGTGGGGCTATTAAAAGCCAATACTCTAATGAACCAGCAATGGCACCTAATCAATGTGTGAAAAATAGGTAATTCTTGCTAATGCCCTGTTAATGTTCTCATAATGATCTGTCAGGGAACTCTGGCTAATTATTGTCATGGCAATTTGGCACAAGTTTGCTTGGGATAATGTGGACTGGGTGAAGAGTAGCACATATTGCTGCCCATGTCCCAGCGCCCAGCTGCTCTTTCCACATCTTCCTGCTTCTCTTCTACTATCTCCTTTTTCTGGTCACTCTTTTAATTAGGCAATTAGTTGATTGATTAGCTAATGTTTGTACAACACTTTCAACATGTAAAAGTGCTAATTCTGTTCTCTTTGTTATTCCTCCTTTCCATCTGTATTTTTGTCCTTGCTTTTCTGATGTGGCTGAGGACCAGTTGTGTTCTGTTGTGCCATAGAACACTGAAGAGGTTATGGTTGAGAATCCACAATGCAACTGCCCCCCATTTTCATTATCCTTAACACCGTCCCATGACACGTATTTTCCTCTGTCCATGACTTTGGCCTGCTGTCCCATCGCAGTCCACCACTGCTTGGTACATGCAAATCTGAAATCCACTCCACATTAATTTGAACTTCTTAGTGAATAATTTGGGCCTAATGTGCTGCAGACTGCATGAGGCTTTGCCAGGGTTCTTGAAAATCATGTGGATGTACATCGCACTTGAAAGTCTCTGCAGTTAATAGGTGATGTTGGAGTGTTGATGCTGTTTTTACTGGTCCATGGGTTGTTGAGTTCAGGTTGTGTTTTTCCCTAACCTAAGGGGATAGAGCTTAGAGAGAAGAAAGAACACGTCATGCTCTGCTCATCCCTCTTGCCTTTGAATGTCATGTCTTTTCCCTGCTGTGATAAGTCTGGAATATTGGTGACTTACAATTAAGCTCTTGCTACACAAGCTTGCAGCTAGCTGGAAAGGAAGTGAGTGGGAGGGCAAGTGGAGAGCGACCTATTTGCACATTAATGAACGATACGCCCCATTGTATTATGTAAAAGCCTGGTTTTGCATGTGTTTACATAGCTTTTTAAAAGGGGAAACCCAGTCACTGGCAACCCTCAAGAGAAACATATGGCTATAGAATGGCTGTACAGTTATAGAGAAGCTTTTTACTCATAGCTGACATTTCTATAGCACTTTTTAGTGTTATCGAGGAGGATCCCAAACCATTTAGCTCACTGCTGAAACATGGCCAACTCAGAGGTGGAACAAAGTCACCATTCTTGCAGTGGCATTCCCATAGAGTGAAAGTTTAGGACAGGGTTTGAAAATCCATTTTGTAGCAGGGCACTTTGAACCTCAGCTCAACAGGCTAAGGCTGCAGCCAGTACCAAGCTGA
Source organism: Campylorhamphus procurvoides (assembly GCA_013396655.1). NCBI lineage: Eukaryota > Metazoa > Chordata > Aves > Passeriformes > Dendrocolaptidae > Campylorhamphus > Campylorhamphus procurvoides. The sequence goes on from WBMV01007810.1 coordinate 2,451,001, forward strand.
GGCAAGCGTCACCTATGCTTGTGACTTCTATGGGATTTCTTAAGGATAGGCCAGGTGCCTTGTCTATATCCAGTCTGAAAAACACTACCTCCCACAACTATGTGCTCTCTTAAAAGGTTACACAAAGTCATTTCTCAGCTTCTTCACCACTGGGAGAACCAAAAGCCATTGCCTGCTTCTTAGGAGGGAGTAGGACAGCTTCTAGCAGCACAGCTCCCGTTCTGAGTGATGGCATTGCCAGTTATTTCCATTTGCTTCCACAACAACAACTTTGCTGTTCCCTACAGTCTTGGAAAAGGTGTCGCTACCGCTTAACATTAGCAGCTGTGACTTATTTTCTTCTCCTCTGACCCAGCCTGGCTCTTGAGAATGACTCGCTCTGATCTTCATCCTTCTTCTTGTTTACTTGCTGTATCACTTTTGTGAAGTGCAGATGCTTTTGTACTTTGAAAGCAAATGCAGAATGTAAATCTACTGAGATTTGGATAAATCCTGTCTGAATGTACTGTGGCAGTAGTCAGCATGTCTGTTTCTAAAAGGCATTCCTCCTGTAAGTGACCCAGAGCTGACTCACATTTATTTTGATATCACTCAGCTCAACTTTGTGAATCTGGCCCAGGGACAAATTTTATCCATTTTTTCCAGGAAAGGGTCATCACAAAAGATGGAGATATTACTTTTGCCTCACCACTCTGAAATCCTCTGTGTTTTGTTCTAACCCTTTTAGAACTTGTTTGCTTACTGAGCTGTGCTCCCTTCCTTGTTTCCAGAGTGAAGGAGAACGAGTACCCATATTCCTACTGTGTGACTGGCTCACACAACAATATGAAAAAAGAAAGCACAACAAACAGAAAAATACTCTGGTACAAGATTAGGCTGCTTGGATTTAGAACTCAAATGCATAAGCCAGAGGGCATAGCTTATGCTCTGTATGTCTCATCTGTTTACTGATCAGTCTCTGTGCCCATTCCCCATCTCGTGCTCCCTCCTGTACCCATTCAGACATACTGAGCAGCATAGGGATCAGTGCAGCTTTCTGCTCAGAAACGTGTTTCCAATTACAGGTCTTGCAGGCACTCATTCGGATGAGAGATTAGAAAGTGACTGCTCTCTGCTGCTCATACCCTCCCCTGATTTTCCTGCTCCTTTCTATGCGGGTATGGATTTGATGTGCTCCTTCTTTTACTTCTGTGTCTCCCAACAGGAGAGATGGAATAGGCTATACTCCCTGGCTCTGAAAAGAGACAGTAAAAGGAGGGCAATCATGGGCATTTACAAAATTGTGAATGTTATGGAGAAGGTTTCACTGAATACACGTAGTGCAAGAACTAATAAAAGGTTCAGAATGAACTGGAGTTATTTTTTTCAAACATGAACTACAGTGTAGAACTTCCGCTCATAGGGTGTAGAAACCAGAACCAGATTCTATAGACCTTCTAAAAGTTGCTGGAGGACATGACCATGGACTGCTGCTCCTCGTAGCACATTTGTTGCTGGTGTCCCTCAGAGGTAAGCATTAGACTAGCTGCTGGCTGGGTCAGGTTTCAGAGAGCAGGGCTTATCCTCTCTGCTTTTGTCACACCTGATTTTCCCCAAGGTTGTTAAATGGATGTGTTTTGTGAGGAAGGCATGGTTCTGGGGTTAAGGCTCAGTACTGGGATGCTGTTTAGCATTGTCCAATTCACTGTCTTGTTTACAAGTTAATTTCCAGCCTGTAAAATGAGAATTATAGTACCAATTAATATCTTAAATTATTCTACAAATGTCTCATCTGATTAATGTCCTATAATGTAATGTGTTGTCATCCCTTGTTAGCCAACTGAGACTATACACAGGGGCACCTTCTCCACATACACATGCATAGAAAGCCAAGTTACGTTGTTTCTGTGCTTTAGTGTTTTTCAAGTGCTTTGTCACCTGTACTTCTTTAAACAGTTTCTGTTTTCTAAAATAAATATTTCCCATCCCCAATTCTCTCCAGGACTCTAATAATTTGCATTCTCTGTGTGTGCTTTTCTCACTCTTATTTTCAAGAAAAACCCCAGAGCTGACCAGTCACACTATTCCAGCTGGAGGTATGACTTGATGTATGCAGTGGCATTAATACTTTTCTCAGTGGGTGAGATTCACCCACCCCTGAGAGAAATGACTCACACGAGATCTAGGCACCACTTAAATCCAGTGTAAGCTGTATTTTGTTGGCTTAGATGAGATTTTGCTGGAGCTTTGGCCTTACAGTGAGCCTCTGCACAGGAGTGATTTTTCACCAAGTATTATTTTTACATCTTAATGTTCCATTTACTTTTTGGCCTGCTATTGAAGTACCTCAGAGAAAAGCCTTCATTGATCTGCCTGCAGTAAGTATAGGTTTTTTCTTGTCTGACCATACTTAATTTTACGACCCAATAAGACACCTGAGGAGTATAGTTTATTTTTCCCAATACATCTTGTCTGTGTCAAGGCTGAACTCATTCTGTGGTCTGTTAGGCTGCTGCATATCTTCTAAGCACCCTGAGGATCCTCTGTCCCTCATAGTCCAGATCCGATCATTTTGCTTTATCAGTGGATGTTGGTCTCTGACAATTTCATTCTCCTTCTCAGTGCATTAGCTGATGTATTGCATATGCAGGTCAGAGCAAAGTTTTCAGCAGCACTCCTATTGTTACATTTTCGCCATATTAAAAGAAGATCTGTTATTCTTTCATTTCTGCTTTTTGTCTTGTAGAGACTTGTTCTCCATGACAGAACTTTACATTTCCAACCCAGGAGTTCTTTGATTTTGTAACTTTTTTTTTTTAATTAAATACTTGGTCAAAGATTTCTTGAAAGGCAATTTGTAAAAATATCCATGTGTGCCCATCTTTTGCTTGAGGATATAACTCAGAAATTAAAAACACACAGAAAGGAATGAAAAGAAACCATTTGTATACAGAATTGTTAAAGATGAGGCTCAGTCAGAGTGTAAATGCCTCTAACAACCCCTGTGGCAAAGACCGCAAAACCAAAACAGGACAACCCAGGCAGCTCTTCTGTGATGACTTTTGCTGAACCTCACATACTCCACTAGTCCAGCTGACCCACTGTCTTTCCTCTTACCAAAAAGGCCCATAATAATGAGCATCTCTGCAGCAAAGGACAAAAAGGATTATTATCAGTTACTATTTTACAGTAATGCCAGACCTCAAGGCTTGTTGTCACAGTGATGTTCTAGCATATGGCAGATTTCAGGCATCACGTTATTTGTGATCATGTTTGGCAAAACTATGAGGATGGGGGCAAGTTTGCTTTCCTTTGTTCCTTCAAGAAGCATTTTTTTTCTTTTTCTCCTTTAGTGTCGCATGATTAAACAGGCTTCCCTTCAGGTGAAGGTGAAATCCCAGGGCAGCTGACACTGGTAGCTCCTGTGAAGGACACCCGCTAAAGCGCTGTCGGGGTGGTTTTGTTTTCATTCTATTTATTATTGTCCTTGAGGGCTCCAGAAGACAAAATGTATTTTACAAAGTCATGCATGAGCCTGAGTAGTAGCTCTTAGCAGGACATAGCTAGATACTGTACATTGTTTAGAACGGACGAAGACTAGAGCATATTTGGGGATATGAAATGAGGAAGCCCTCTGGCTTGCATTTCTCTTATGCTCCATTCCATCCCCATCATCTTTGTGCAGGCTATGTGCTGCAGTCTTGGTTAAAATATGGAAATATATCTTCCTGGAGAAAAGACTTCCAGAACAAGATGAAAAGTCATTTCCTTTTTCACTTTCCGTAGCTTTGCATTCCTTCTCAGCCTCTTCTTAAATACACACTCACATGGATATATGCACACAGCCACTCATGCAGGCACACACTCCTTTCATTTGTTGTCCCTTCAAATCAAGTGTTGATCTCTATGTGGAAAGCTCTTGGCACAATAGAGGAACACAGATCCTGTCTGTAAGAAAACCTTATGAAAGAAGCCACACACAAAGACAAGCCTCTCAGTAACAGTGAGCAAAACTGAGAGAAAGCTGTCTTGTTACATATAATTGAATCCCTCAGCACCCTTAAGTGACACCTTTCTTGCTTACACATACAGGAAATATACTGAACAAATGCTATTAAGCTGGAGCTAAACTAATTTAGCTGGTGGAGTGGGTGGACAGAATCCTTCCTTTAAGAAATTGTGTATCACTGATTGCCTGATAAATGTGTACTAAACCCCCACTTTTTAAAGAGAATGCAAGGATTGACAAAATGTCCCAGCTCACAGCTGGAGTAGAAAGGGACAGCTGTTCTACAACAGACAATTACCTTATACTGGAGAAGCATTTACACAACTACTTCCCTGTAACAATGACGGGGTGAGCTCCTGGCAGCCTTTTGGCTCTTGCAAAATTCTTTCAGGACCTTTAGCGACAAGAAGTGGTCAGGCCCCTGTGCTTAGCGTTCATCCATAAATCTGATTGCTGTGTTTCTGCACCTGCCGAACAGCACATCGATCTTCATAGATCTAGTCCTTGCTTAAATCCATCAACTTTCCATATGCAGTGGCAGACAGGCAAAACCTGAAATTTGTCATGAACATCAGTAAAGGCAGGCAGATGGTTAGGGGCTGGTGAATGTTGCTGTTATAAGTGCCAGAAGTTGCAAGAATGAGTTAATGGGCTTTTGCCAGAAAGGCCAGTGACTGAATCCTGCTGTAGCATCTTGTAAAGAGCACCTGAATAAGATTCAATTCTCACCATCTCTCTGGTTTGCAGATTCCTGAGCACTACTTATTCATATGTAGAAAATCAGTGATATTCTTATAGTTTGCAGTAACCTGCCTTAGGGGTTCAGCTCTAAAAAGGGTGATGGGAAAATGGTCCTGATGTTGAAATCTAGAAGTGAGGTGATGCCTCTCTTCATTAATATGCATTAATTATGACATTATTTACTTCTTTTGGAAGCTTCTAAGGTCTTATCCTCAGTTATTTAGGGGTTATTAGTACGTTTGTCAATAGAGAGTGACCTCATATGATGCCTGTTAGTCTTTGGTTACCTGGACCATGAATGCTGGGCATCTTACTGGTGGAGCATTAGCCACTCATTGGTGAAGCTAGGATTTCTGCATTGTTGCCATGATTTGCTCTTGATTTGCTTTGCAAAGGCTGGTGGTCTCACACAGTATATATAGGGATCTCTTTTCTGATAGTTGTTAGAGAGCTGTCTTAAGCAGATGTGTGGCCTTCATTGCCCTAGTATATGAGTACCTCTCAATCTTCTTAATGCATTGTCAGAGCACCTCAGGCGTGCAAGGAAGTAAAATTACACTATTTCACAGATGGGGAACAGGAAAATTGATGATTAAACCCTCAGAAGGATAAAAGGTATCAAAGTCTTACCCAACTGATACTCTTGTCTCTTAAGTCCAAGTCTACTTCTTCACTGATGCCCATTTCTATATAGAGGAATATATATACATTTCTAGTGTTTCCTGGGATTTATAACCTTGTGTTTGCAGTTGTATTTCTTTTCAAACCCAGAAGAACCCCCCTCCTACTAAAACTGAGCAACTTAGCCACTCCATGTTTGAGTAGAGGTTGGAGGGCAGAGGTAGAAGTGAATTTATCAACAGCCTGTGCATGGTTCTTCCTTTCTCTGTCCCAGTTGATTTTTATTAGTGCATGGCAGCTTCAACAGGAAGAACCTAGTATCCTCTGAACACTAGTGAAGATTATAGGTGTTCCTCTAGGAGGTGGAAAAGGAGGAACTGAACCTTCTCAGACAGAAAGCAGAATTTGACCTACCTCCTTGATAAGTTTTTGAGCTGTTGGGCTATAATATGAAAAGGGAGTTGGTAGAAACCACTTCTTTCTTCATGATCTTTTTTGAAAACTATAGTTACCCTGGGAGAGAGCAGATTTATTTTCCTGAGTATTTTAGCCAAAGAGAGAGGTAGCATTTGCCAGGTTGGTATAGTCAGTACTCCATTTCATGTACCCCATCCATTTTCTTCATTAACACCTCTAAGGCATCCTTCCTTAGATAGATAATACAGTAGCTGCTGCAGAGCTCCTTCAGAATAGGTGACATCCAGAGACTTGACTCTGCTCAGGCAGGTAGGCCAGCAGGTAGCAAGAGCAGGTTCACATCTGAGGAGGCTATGGGAAAAGTGGTGAAGCAATTTGTAATTTTAATGATTGACAATTGAGGCAGATTAGTGACAGAGACACTACAACGTAGCTCCTACATCAGCTGATTGTCATTCTTTCCACTCTATCTCCTTGGCTCTCTCAACATCAGAGAACTCAAAAAGGTGTAGAGAAGAATTTGATGTAAGAGTCTGTGAGTCTTGAACTAATGGGACTGGCTAAAAATAAAAGTGTAAGTCTTTACAGACTATGAAGAAGATGAAGAAGAATGAGAAGCTGTTAAGAAGGGACTTAATTGAGTGCAAAATCCTAAATTGTATAGATAATGCCAAGGAAAGTTACCGTGGAGAGGACAGGCAGCTGCAAAGGAAATTAGTTCCCTTCAGCTTATCTTTCAGGGCTTATTCATACAAAACCTACAGGTGCCTGGGACAGGGACCAGCAAGAGGAAGGAGCTTCAGTTAAGGAGGGGTAAAAGGACATCTCGAGGAAAAGAGAGAACCCTCAATGTCTGGACTAGATAGCTGAGGAAGCAGATAGTGTAGCATCAAGCAAATTACTTGGTTACAAGCTAGAAGCATTCTGGCCTATACCTGTGGAGGTAAAGGTACAGCATGGGTAGGATTATCTCTGTTGTTTCAAGCTCAGTAAAGCTGGAGAGGTTAAGTCCTTGCCACAACTCTAGTTTGAGTGTTGCATTATCCACACTGTGAATTTTACTTCTTTAAGTCTTTCAGAATAGAAAATCTGACCTGCTCAGTGCCCCTGAAGAACCGCACAGAGGAGCTGCCCTCTGCCCACTTAAACCTAGTGAAACAGGCACAAGGACCAAGTGTGAATGGCCACAAAATTTGCTTGACAACCAAAGGATGCCAGAAGTTGTATGCAAGGCACTAAAATTATTTGTTCCCCTTTCTGGTGTTGTCGTTTACTATAGTTCTGACAGATGTCCAAAAGTAGAGTGGAAGGAAACAAATATGTTAACCTTCTGTGCAGGGGGGCTTGTGATAGAAGAACAACCTGGTCTCAGTTCTGCCCTACTAACTTCATTACAGGGAGGACTTGGCTACCAGGATCAGGAGATCTCTGATACAGGGATGGGGCAGCCAGCTATCACTCCACTCCCACACCTAGACCTCCCTAACTTTGGATATACTCTCTTTCCATGCTTCTTCCTGTGTACTTTGACCTCAAAGCAGGATCACTGCAAACTATGGGGTTAGAAAAACCGAAACTTCAAGACAAGTTGAGCTTTGCTCCTTGATGTCATTCAGCCTGCATTTGTGGTTTGGCTGATGTGGGAATTCGGGGCAGGGTCTCAGTGTGCTGGAGCTGGCATGGGCAGGAAAGGAAAAGGCAAGGGAAGAAAAGAGGAAGAGAGTAGTGCAGTGTTGCCTACTGTCAGTATTATACTGGATCTTATTTGATGTTTTAATTGAAGCCTGAGCATGACAAATATGTTGTTAGGAATGAATCTCCATTTCCTTCTTTAAGTTTCTGTTGTCTGTGTTTGCAGAAGGAAACTTGGAATTTTCGCCCAAAATAACCGGAAGTCTTAGAAACCTCTTCCTCTTTGTTTCTTTCTCTTCCTTCTTCCTACCTTCTGCAATTATATTTTTGGTAGTTTAAGCTGGCAGTATTGCAGATAACAATTTTAACATGGTCCCTGTTCTGAAGGTTACACTAAATAAGAGAAATATCATTAAAACCAGGGTAGCGCTTCAAAGGGAAGATTTTCAGTATCAGCAGTGAGAATGAGGAGGGGAGAGGGCTATAAGGGGACTCCAAGTAAGGAGAGAACATATTAAGTAAGTGAGATCTGTGAAATTAGTGCAGTGCCATCTCTTTGCAGTCATTAGAACAGAATTAGTTTTGCAAGGGGAGAATACAGTTGGTTTCCTGTATCACTGAAAAACGATTTCCAAAAATGCTGCAGTGTGTGAGGATTTACTAAATTCTTCATTTAAAAATGAGTAATAATAAGAATTTAGCTAATGACAAATGTAGACATACAAACAAAACGATCTTCAAATGCTGTTTAGCTTTTCCCTCTCTCCTGAGAATTAGCTTCTGCTTTCAGTCTGATTTTGCCTGCTATTGCTCTAAGCTAAACTTTTCATTTATGTGAGAAGAATGGGAGTCAGGAGGATTACGAGCCCCTCTGCTTTTGATTTTTAATAAAAAGTGAACATTTACTTCTGAACAGTAGCAGTGAGAAAGGGAATTAATTCTGAGGAGAGCAGTCTGACCTTTGGGAGTGCGGGCGTGTTCACACACAGATTCCCTTGGTCTCTCTCTTTGTTTCCTGCTCATTTTACTGATACATGCACTGTTCCATATACATGCTTGTATTGCTGTACGCTCTCACACGCATGGTTTCTCATGAATAATCCCATATGAAGATGTGTTGCATTATTTTTTCTTCACACCATGTTGCATGCACAAACTTCCATCCCTTTTTCTTGCAGCAAATGTTCTCTTAAGACCATCCGTAGGATTGTAGTGTGTAGAAGCATGAACAGGACCTGCAAAAGTGTTTTTTAAAAATACTTAAAGGCAGAAAATATTTGAGGTCTGTCTTTTTGCTTCCTGCTTTGTTAGTGTGGATTTACAAGCTTTTGTTTGAAACCACATCTAGAAACTTACTGTTCATAAATGAAAGAAAAGCTTGAAAGAGCTCTGGTTGATCATCCAACTTTAGAAACTGGGGTTTTTGGAAAAAACCCTACCCATGTAGTCACAGGGCACTGATAAAATTGCAAATGTAGACAATATCCATGGAAATCAAGATTACAGGAGAGGTGACTGCACACTGCTGTTTTCTGACCCTGCTGAGGGTAGGGCTTCCTGATAAAGCAGTAAGAAGAGGGAAACAACCTTTCCCTTTCCATTGAATATGTGTGCTTCTGTGACAGCTATCACTGTGCCAAGGTAGTCCTGCTAGTAAGGCAGTAGTGGAGGATTTCCCAAGGAAGAATAATACTGGATGAGCTGAATGAGCAGATGTGCATGATTTGTATCAGCAGAAGCTGAAAAGCAACCCAGCCCCATCCCCACACTTAGAGAAGCACACTTATAATTAAAACCCAGTAGATTTATTGCCTTGACTCATTGTGGTATTTATCAAATTATAGCTGGGTGGCACAGAACTATATGGCATGATTTACAGTGGTGGTGCGGAAAGGCACGGCAGTGATTCCCTCCCAGGAGAATAGAGGGAGTTTTGTTCCTATTGTGATACAACCAGACATGGTGGGAGAACCTGGGTAATTGAGTGCTTTGTCAAAGCCAACCTCTTTCCTCCTCTCTGTGTGTTTGCGCAGATCTAATCACTCTCATCACATCAGGCACTCTAATCATTCTGACATTACGTATGGGGGAACAGACATCTAAAGAGCAGAAGCTGCTTTCTTCACCACCATCATCATCATGATTGTCTAGCTGTGTTTTTTTAACCCACTGATGAAGCAAAACACACAGGAAATTGAGAGCAGGGATGATGAATTCGGAAACAGGTTATAGATGTTGGCATCAACTAGGAAACAGGTTTTCCCAAACTTTGTAACTCTTGTGTTCATTTAAACAAATCAATTTAAGTTAGCATGCAGTAATCAGTAGTATATAATTTTTGCATTTGGAGAACAACAGGGGAGACCCAATGAAGGCAATATAAGACCAGTAAATTGCAGATCCAGCAAAGAGACTGTGTTAGTCTCATCACGGATGCAGCGCTTGTCTCAAATTGTAACGACACAGAGTAAGTTCAAATCCCACTGGGGGTTCTGTTTTTATTAGAAATACTTCATATCTCTTATTCTCAGTGTCAAATGGATCGCTATGCTTTCAGCACTTAATTATCTTTATCATCCAAAAATACTCTGCCTCTAATGAAAATATTTAAACAGCGTTTCCAGGAGCAAAACATAATGCAAGACCCTGTTGCTCAGACCGGCCTCTATTCCCAAGGATGTCACAGTGGGCATGGAACGGGCTGTTGCCTCACAGTTGACGTCCCCTCAACCGGGGGGTTTGTGGAGGGTAGCAGAACGAGGCAGGACTTGGAGGATGGACTCCCTTTCAGTGTAGCTCCCATTTCAGCCTCATGTAACTTCACCAACCAGGGTAACCAAATGCAAAGTTAGAGTCTTCATGCTCTGTTTTGTTACCCTCAGTGTATTTATGGTGTTCCATGTATTTCCTGTTATGAGGCAGCAGTAAGGAAGACCTCCTACGACTAATCTAAGGCTTGCAGTTTCTTCTAAACTACAAGTGAAGTTTGTATTATCTTGTGACTAAACTGTGTTCTTGCTTCCATTATAGCGAGGGCAAATTCTGCTGATGCTCATGTTTTGCTGACGTTTCTACCCATTTGTTTCCACCCCTGCAAAGTTTTCATCCATACTAGTTTTGCATATCAAAAGCTGACTACATCGGGTCTGTTATATGTGGTGGGTGGAATGGAATTGTCAAAAGCATCTAAGTGGTTGAGGAGGTTTTGTCTATGGAGAAATTACATGTGTGACTGAAGCCTGGGTAGTCCTACCTGACCTAATTTGAACTTCAGAGCTACTGATTAGAAGTGAGATGTCAGCGCAGAAGATGTTGGCATGGGCTGTGAATGAGACTGTGAAGTGTCCAGAATGGCTAATTTTCTTTGAAGTCTGTGCCATTGTGCCTTGAGTGCTGCTGTTGTCAATGACTCCAGCTACTTTAATACCTTTGTGGCCATGTCAGATAAATTGTAGTCCTGTCTCCCATTGCAGTGCTTGTATGGATCCTTGAATCCCGCAAGGGAAGCAAAAGGGGAGACCAAACATAGCAAGGTGCTTTATAATTATGGTCTTGTGGTATATTTGTACAGATGAGAAGGTTTATTTATCTATTGTGGTGAATGTGAGCTTTGATACTGCTAATGCTCAGTAAATGTTCATGCTTCACTTTCCAAACAGAGGCTTCCACTCTTTGTTAAGAGCAGCACACATGGTAAAATGAATTATTTCTTCCAGCGTAGAGTACAATAACTGCTGCCTCTATTCACATGGAGAATACCATGGATTCTGCTACCTTGGCTTCAGAGTATTATTATTTCTTGTCACAAAATACAGAGAAAAGGGCATTTTCAGAGCACTTTTCTTGAACGATTTCAGTCTTGCCACTGTATTACTAATACTGTGTTGTTGTTTCTAAATAGTGTGGCTTTCATTTTGCTTGACAGCATTTATTTTCAAGGACTGCATTCTGCTTATTACATGATTATGTTCTGATTCTCAGATAATGTACAAACATTTTCATCGAGTCATAACATAGAAGCATTACTGATACCATTCTGCTTCAAACTGGGGATCAGATTCATTCAAAACTTGTGAAAGCCATCTAATGAATCTCAGCAGAGTTTCAGCCCAGTGACAGACAGATGACTGAATACAGTCAGCTTATGCTTGGTTTTGCTTTTTTTTTTCCCTGCAAGCATTAAACATGGCAGTAACAAAGTTCTGCCAATCCTTGATGCTAGAAAAGACTGGTCAAAATGACAATCAAACTTGGCAAAAGATCCATATTTAAATATTTTATTTCTGTTATTTTGGAAACCTTCCGTATTTTCCAGAGTCATTTGCTAGAAACTATTTGGCAAATTTTGAAATGTTTCAACACACTTTAGAGCCTCATTGAGGTTTCTTGTCTGTCTGACATGAACTGGCAGAAAGGGCTATATTTACAGCTACCACTGAAAAATGCCAATTAAGTGGCGTACTACTTGTTGAATAATGAAAACATCAGACTGCGTACTCATTCAGTGTTCTCTGCAGCTGGCCCAAGTGGTTGTGTTAGGTGTTTGAGCACTTTTTGTGCTTGTTTTCAAAGGTTTTTTTACAAGATATGTACTGTCACTGTGGAAAATCTGCTCTTGTCAGTGGGGTAAACATGGTATTGGTGTGGTCCTCAGCCTATGTGTATAAACAGGGCATTCATTCAGTTTAGGCTGATTCGGTCTCGATTTATTTGTTTAGGTTAGTGATAAACTCTTAACGCTAGTAGTAGTAGCAAACCCCTCCAACTAATCTTGTTGACCATCTTGCATTAATTTGTAGTTGAAAGTGAGTAACATAACTGTGCATTCCCTTCTGAGATTTGGCTTGGGAAGGATAGAAATATGCTGGGGAACTGCATGGGTGCTGACATTCCTACCTCTGGCTAAAACAGCTGGAACTTGGAGTTGTGCATTCCCTGCTATTCTCTCCGGACTGACTGAAGTGCAGTGACAGGCTACCTTTGGGCAGCTTCCCATGTTACTGTACTGCAGCTTCTGGCACAGGGATGATGGATGTTACATTCCAGCAATGAAATCCATATGGTCCAAGTACCATACAGTCTGAGTCAGCTGGTTTTCTTGGGTTAGAGGCACTAAGCTCCTACGGCTGCACAAATGTCAATAATTTCCCTCCTGTAGTGTTGTCCTTGCTCTGTTTCTATCCATTTCCCTCCCCACACTTGTCTCTCTTCCTCCTCTACAGGCTGCCCCATCTCTACCTACAAAGTTTCTGCAGCGTCTTCATTTCTTCCTTGTAGATCAATTCAGACTGTCCTGCCCAATTTGTGCTGCTGACTGGCCTTGGCAGCCTATGTCCTTGTCACTGCTTTTCTGAATTCAAAATTAAACCATGTCAGATGAGAGCAGCGGAGGGGCTTTCTACAGGTCATCAATGGAGTCTATTGACAGTTTCTCATCCTGCTACCTTTCATGCCAACCAACAACAGCAAAGGAAACTGGGTCACTTAAGCCAAAATCCTGCTAAGTCTTGTCCAGGTGTGACATCAGCAGGGTTTTGCAGTTTTTTTCTATCTGTAGGAGGACAGCAGGGCATAGGCAGACATCAGTTTGTTGACATGATATGGGTATACACTCCCAACACAGGTTCGCTCTGATCTCACATGTTTTGGCTACTGCAGTTTAAATTAACTGAAAAATAGTCTTCAGTTTTGCTTCATTGCAAGCAATTCCTGCTGTCTCTCCCTAGCTGCTTACTACAAAACCAGGTTGCAGCATGGTTGGCACTGGTTTTGGTGCAGATACCTTATTATAGAGTTGATGAGACTACAGAAATATTGCAGACTTTTCAATACCCTGGCTTCTAAAAATAAAAGAGGGAAAGAAACAGGGGGAATACCAGTTTGAGGAAATACAGATGTTTTACATGATTTCCAGTATGACCTTAAGATGTTACCAATGCATCTGAGGAAAGATCAGGTCCAATTCTAGATTGACCAAGGATTTTCTTTTCCCTTATCGGAGGGTTAAATTAAATGCTCCTTCTCTGCTGCCCTTTTTCCTTGGGTCCGCTGACTGATAAAAGGAAGATCTGTATTATCAGCCAAGGAGACTGAGGAGGAGATAATCCTCAAGGGGGAGGCAGTAGGCTAAATGGTAGGGCAATAGAAAAGAAGGTGCTGCTTGCCCTAGCGAGGAAGAGAGGGGCTGTGTCTCAACCCTTTCTCCATGGCATGAGACAGCACAACCCATGAGCACAGTGCAGGAGCTGGGCTAAGGTCTGCTGTTCCGTCACTGACTCTCTCCCTTTCCTGGGCTTTGCGGGGAGACTGCTTTGAAAAGTTGCAAATTCTTCTTGGCAACTTGTGGGAGTGACATATGAGTGAGAAGAATGAGTGATGGGGAAGGTACTGTGGTCGGGTTGAAAGATCACTGGCTAAGGGACAATGGTCTCTGTTCATAGTAATGCTTCCTAGCATGGTTTTATCTCATCCCTAGGAGTCCCCTCCAAGAGAAGTGCTGGTTTTTGGGTTCTGCCTCCATCCAACCTTTCAGCGTTTTCTCCCAACCAAAGCCAGATTGGGCAACGATTAAATCTGAGGAGTAGGCTGGGCTCTTTGCAGTGGTGCTACAGCCTACCTAATCTGTAGGCAGGTGGAGCTTTCCTGGTAGTGCTGGCAAAACAGTCCCACTTCAGAGCTGTGCTGGCTCCTTCAGGAGTAAAAAAGTAGCATATGTTTATTTTAGTCAAGAAAGTGAAGAGTGCTCTCCTTGAGCAGCCCAGAGGGGAGACTGAATGTGCATAAACACGGCATTCTTGCATAGTCACTTTTCTAAGTAGGGCTGCATTTTGAGGATGCCGAGCTTTGCCTGGTGTGGAAGGAACTAAGCTTTTATACTGCTGCCTCACCATTAGTGCCATCCATTTGTGCCGAGAAGGTTTTTTTCCCTTTTGCTCCCCCACCCCACGAGTGCTCCATGAGATACTGGTGACTCTTTAATTGTATCAGGAGCTCCATGAGCTATTTTGATGTGTTGGCTCTCTGGCTTTGGCACATACTCTGGACTGATGACACATGGTCACTGTTGTCTGTCTCTGTCTTACTCTGTCACCACTGAATTTCAAATGTCGCCCTTGGATTTGACACTTTGGGGACTGGCCAGACTTTAAAAAAATCCTCTCCTGCCTTCAGGTACCCGTGCAGGTAATAAAAGGGATTTATCAGCCTGCACTTTTCTGTGCCTGTGCCTATGGGGATGTGCAAGGTAAATTCATACTCAGTTCTCATGAGACCTGCTTGCCTCTCTTTCTTTCAAAATATTGTGCAGCACAACTTTATTTTCCTGAAGATTTTTTCCCCCACAAACTGTACCTCAAGTCCTTACAGAGCAAAACAATTCACAACAGTGGGTAAATGAGTATATTAGAGCCTCCAGCCAAAAAGCTGAGAACAGAGCAATGGGGAGGAGGGGCCACAAACAGCCTGGAGCAGGGGAGAGCATGAGGTCCGAGCTGAGTCAGGAAGCAGCAGGTATGTCTGAGCTAGCAGCAGGGCTGTGGTACACAGTGAGAGCTGAGGAGGACCTGACTCCTGGGCATAGACATGTCATTGCATGGAGGGAGAAAGATGAGCTTGGTGTGGGGCAAGGCCAAGAAAAGATTGCAGGGAACTCACTTGGAATAAATACAGGGAAGAGTTAAAAGCAGGGGCTGAATGCTTTTGAGAAATGCACGTTGTTAAGGAGTAGGGTTTGTTGGAACAGCTCAAGCTGCAGAACAGCGTCATATGATTTCTGATAGGGAGAGACATAAGTAGACTCATACAGACATACCTGAGGGAAATTGGAGAGCCAAGGAGGGGGAAGAAAAGACATTTCATCCCCACAGCTGGAAGACACAAAAGCTTTGGAACAACTGCCTTTAGTGGCTGAGCAGAGATGAGTTTTGGCCTGCTCTATTTCCAGTACCCTTTGGTGGGGACCTATCTAATGCTGTCCACCAACCACCCATACCAGGGTTTGTCATCAGCACTCCCAGTCTTCCAGGCATGAAATGGTATGGCCAGTCCAGAGGGATTTGGGATTTCACAGACCAGGACATGCATAGGTGTGGTAGACAGCCACTAGCCAGTTGTTTTCTTTTACCTCTCTTTGCTAAATTGGTGTGATCAAAACATACCCAGGACCTGGGAGTCTAAATATTGGTCTTGTGCTCCCTGTGTGGAGCACGGTAATATTTACTGAGCCTGACGGCTTCATTCTCCTGCGTGCTGACTGCATTAATGGCGGGCTGCAGGGAGGGAGGGCAGGGATGAAGGATAGCTGAGAGGGGTCCGGGCGACACAGCTAACGGATGGCCTTATTAGAGACACTTTCCTGAGGCCTAAGTGGAGCTTTTTTGTCTGAGTCGGCAAGAAGTGGGTCATTTTGCTGGGCTGTCAGGCCCCAGCTCTTGCTGGAGGAGGCTGTGACTGCAGCAGCCTGCTGGCTTCTTGCTGCTGTATTTGGTTGGGGAATGAGGTGGTGCAGGGCTGGGAGGGGACTGAGAGAGACCGTATCAATAACAGCCCTCAGGGATGCATTCCTGAAAAAAATAACCAGATCCAAATTGGTCTCTTATCCTACCCTGCCAGTGAGTAGTGTTTGGAGGTCAGTAGGGAGGTTCTGTAGCCAATCTCCCCCACAAGACACTCCATTCTGACCGATTTTCATTGCCATCTCTCTCTTCACTGTCTGCCTATCTGGAGAGGCAGTGATGCCTAAGGAGGTGCAAGCTCGAGCTGCTGTCCATTTCATCTGTCAGAGATCTTAGAGAGCCTAGTGGCACCTAGGTCTCATTGATTCTGCATTGTGCCTGATCCACAGGGATCCAAGCCTTGCTGCAGCCTTCCATGGGAAGTCCTGGCTCTCTGTCTTAAGGTCTTGTGGCTCATGGCTTTGGCTCTGTGGATACCTGCTTCTCTCTGATGTATTTGCCTAAAGAGGGCAATATCAGAAACATAGTCTGCCCTGCCCATTATCTTAAGCAAACATGTTAGAGTACTCCACAAGGGACTGCTCTGAGGGTATTTCCAGCCCAGAAGGAAAACAAATCTCCTAAGAATTTACAGATTAATATTACCAGAGTTGAAGTTAGAGATAGCCCACAATGAGATGTACCTTTTTTTCGCACTTTCTCAAAATGCAGTCAGTGATAACTGTGATGGTCACCAATCCTAGGAATGCAGATCAGCAACCAGAGGGCAATACTGTGTTTAAGCAGTTAACCCTGGGGAGGAGTTGGCTAAAACAGATCAAATACTGTGTCAATCCTGTCTTAAAGGAGCTGAGAAATGGAGGGAATAGTTTGCGGACTGGTTTTTTGTTCATACTCAGAGAAGGTCTTCTGCTGCATTACACTGACTTCCCACGTGAGCTGACTTTATGTGAGGAGTAGCCAAAACGGGGTAAGCTGGGGTAAAAATTCTCACACATATAATTTCTGTTTCATGAAGTGACATTTCTCTTAGGTGTATCTGGCTTGATACACTGGAGAAAGGCTGGATGACATACTTCTAAGGGAAAATGCAGATCAAGTGAAATGCTGAGTGACAAGAGTAAAGGGGAAAATTTGTTACAAACAGAATTGCGGGCTTGTGCTTCTTTTCTAATATGGTGGAGGTGAAGACAAAGGACCGGTACATGACCTTCCCTGCTCTCCATCTTCAATAGTTTTATTTCCTAAGATCATCTTCTGCAGAGGCTAAACTGTCCTAATCCTCAGAGTAAACTCTGCAGTTTGCATTCCTGTGAATCAGGAGGGAATGCAGAAGGCCAGTTTAGTGTAGATTTATTTCTTCTACCCCTTTTTGTACTCCCAGGAATCGTATCAGATTCTGCACATGTACTGATTGGCACGGCTACACACACAGAATTCAGGAGAGGTAATGGCAGGAGCGATTGGCACTGTTCAGTCACGGGTTGGTCTTCTCTGTGATTTGCTGCACACAGGAACATTGGAATTGCCAGCCTGGGTTAGACAGATGTAATACCTGGGCTCTAGTAATTGTCAAATAATTCAGAAAGGTGCAAGAAAGCCTGTACCACACCACACCAGAATTACCTGTTCACAGGAGACATTTTCGTTCTGACTGAATGAGGTTAATGACCATCTTATGCCTGCCAACATGAAGGTTTATAGTCTTTTATCAAACATAGGTGATGACTCTGTTGTTGCTATAAATGCTTTGCTTAAGGTTTTTTTTTTCTTCTTCTTTTTAAATATGGAACAGTAAGTTCCTAAAGTTCATTTTACATAATGTGGAAAAGTCTTTGGGCAAAAAGATTTTGTGAGCACTTTTGTCATTAGCTGTACAATGTATCTATAAAGAGGTTACAACTAGGAAGGGTGGTTATTGTTTAAAAAAACAAAGAAATCCATTACTTTATCCTACAAACAATCAGCATCCTATTGCTGATTGCCATATCCTTGTGGCAGTAACGAATTAATGATTACCTTTAGATTAGGTCTTTACTGTGCGCATGATGCACTGAGAGCACAGCTAAATTGGGTTGGATGTAGTAAGGATTGCTGAGTCTGTACTCAAGCCTCCTTGGGCTGCGATCTTGTCAGAGCTCATAAGCTGAGCCAAAGAATTTGATTAGGCGGCTGGGTCTTTGGGGAGGATGTTGGGGAAAAGGGAAGAGCTTAGGCTCTTTAATAGCAAAGCCTCCAACTCACCCATACCTGCAGGGCAGTCAGGACCTATGCACAAAGCTGGCAGGTGAATAAGCTGCCAGGATGCTCAGGCCCCCCCACAGTGGGATGTCAAGGAAGTCTGTCCCTCCCCCTCGCAGAGGTGGTCAGTCACTCAGGGCTAAAGCGTGGCTGCAGCGACTGACTGGCAGTGCTTCAAAGGGTGACCTGGAGCTCCTCAAAACCGAAGAAAACACCTGTCCCTGAATGCAATCTGGTGTCAAATGCAGCACCCTGGGCACCAGGCCAGCTGAATAGGGCTTGTCCAAATCCCCCCCCCCCGGCAAGACTTGGATCCCAAAGAGCCAAATGGGTGTCCTCCCTTCCCCAGGCCACCAAGGCTTCTCTTGGCAGCTCCACATCCAGGCGCTGATTGGATCTGACCCTTTTCAGCTTTTGACACAGGCATGGTCTATCTTCCTGGCATTAGGGCCTCAATTAGCCTTTTTACTATTTCTGATGCTCCAAATTTGCATGGTGAGAGCCAGGATTAAGGACAGGCAGTCTTAATGCAGCTACTATTAATAAATAAGGAGGATTAGGAGCTTTGTCAGTAACATAGTGCTTCCTCCGTCATTTAATTATTCAAAAACACCTCATGTTTAACCCTTCACCCTCTGAATGGAGTAAATAAAAAGAAGTGAGATTATCGAAGATAAAGTTTAAATTAACTTTCCATGGTGTGGGTCAGGTAAGAAAATTCTGTCTCTTGACTGATGCTGGTGCTGACTTCTGCAAGAGTCTGAAAAAAATCTTCTGCTCCCTTTTTTACATAAATACATTTTCATATCTGGTTGGGAATATTTCTTTATGTGTTTGGGGACTGCTGTTATCTCCTTACAAAGCATGAGTAGCAGAAGAGCAAATTTCTTTTCCATCTCCATGC
Source organism: Campylorhamphus procurvoides (assembly GCA_013396655.1). Lineage (NCBI taxonomy): Eukaryota > Metazoa > Chordata > Aves > Passeriformes > Dendrocolaptidae > Campylorhamphus > Campylorhamphus procurvoides. The sequence goes on from WBMV01007810.1 coordinate 2,469,998, forward strand.
CACAGTTCATCTCCAGAGGGATCACATTTGGAATTAAACAAGAAGTGAAATTTTTATGGCCCACTTTTCCTCATGGATACTGCCAGAAAGAAGGATGTCTAGTGGACTATTTGAGATGATCTTTGGGTTGAGGGTTTTATCTCACTGGGAATTGTACTGAGAGTCTCTAACTCATTTCATAGCCAGTTGTCCGAGAGGCATTAGTATCCAGTAACTACGTACCAAGGATGCATTCAAGCTGCAGTGACCTCGAGGTAAAAAAGTACTTCATCCCATTCCTATGCAGCTAAATTCCTTCAGGATGTGTATCTCAAAGTGTGACTACAACAGTTTCCAGATGTTTCATATCTGCTCATGCTCTATAAAGAATGATGACTAAATTGCAGTTTAGTGACCTTAGAGATATAAAAAGGGGGAGGGAGAGAGGTGGCTGGCTGGCAGAGAGCTTTACAGTAATGGGATCTTTGCCAGTATCATTCATGCTTGAGTCAAGGACTTTCATTTCCCAAAAAGAACTGGGGATTAGCGCAGCTTCTGCAGCCTGCCCTGCAAACAGACATGTCCTCCCCACAGATGTTGGTTGTGTGTTGGTGTTCTGGGGGTGCCTCTCCTTGTCAGGTTAATGAACATAGCAGAGATGGAGCTGTTCATTCTCAAAAATCCTGGAGGAAAAGGTGGCAATTATTAAATAATATGATCTACTTGCTTTCCACACTTCTGGCCAAGGTGGGCTCTGCAGTGTACTGGTGCAGGCTGGAAAGCCCAGACTCAGTGCTGTATCCTTTCATCTCAAGCTCTAGGACTGACACCTGAAGAACTTATTTGTATTATTTGTTCTAAAAATTGATGGGAGTTTTTTGTCTCCTGGGACCTTTGGATTCAATGTCATTTCTAACAGGAATAATCAGGAATGACAATCACTATAATTTGGCTTGGAGTTTTATTGTTGTCTTTTGCTGACTGCTCTTGCCCTGTGTTCAGCATTTTGGGATGTCAGACATGCTGCTTCCCAGTTCCCTGAGCTGTTCTCAGGAGCCCATGTAATGTCTGGGCTGTTTGTTTTTTCTTGTGACCTAGGATCAATAGGTTGTGCTGTTTCCAAGCGAACTGCTGCTAAATGACTCTCTGACCACATCTCTGATTTTTGTTCTTAAGCAGGCCTGCAGATCTCAGGGCATGTAGAGGCACATTCTCTTTGAGGAAAGCCTGCTGCACATTGCCTGTTTCTGAGCAATTTTCATCTAGGAGATTAGCAGAGCAGCACAGGGATATCTTAATGTACAGTTACAAACTCAGAGGTGGTTTTCCAGGGCATCTATTCTAGTTTCCAGGTTTAAAAGGTGCTTTCAGCAAATAGTCTCTACTGTTCACTTAACACTGACCATTTCTGTGAATGTTCTGGCCAGTGAACATATTCAGTAGAATAGGCCCAGAAAGAGACATGGCTGGAGTGAGCTAAATACATAATTGAAAAGATTATTTACTGGTTTCCTTGACCAGCATCTTGTACTGTGTTTTGTGTCATTCTTATCCTTGTAATGGATTATCTTGGTCTCCATAAAACACATGATGGGGATGTATTTTTACTGTTGAAAAAGTCTCCAGTGACAGAAAGGATGAACTCCAAATGAGCAATGTACTTTCATCCTCATATTTTCTCAGCCTGTACAAACTCTTGCTGCTGTTTTCCTCCCTGGAGCTGTGAAAGCTTGGGATGCTGAGATCTCCTTTCTATTTTTCCATGTCAGGAGACAACTCCTCTCTCACTGAGGACTGTGGACCAGATTTTTTTTTGACAGTGTTTCACCTTGTCATTGACCTGCAGAGCTGTAGCACTAAACTGTGAATTAAATGACCTCAGACCGTAGATCAGGCCCCTTCCAGAGACTCTGCTGGGAAGGATGGAGTTGAAACCATGGTGGACCAGCCACAAGTGTTTGTTAAGCTCAAGGTGAAAGATTTTAGATGCAGGGGCCAAATGAACTTAGGATAAATTCTGTAAGCCTTAATTTTGATTATATGGCCACTCAGAAACTCCTCTTTTACCTTAACGAGCCCATTTCCCCAAGGGATTAATCAAGCCTAGATGAAGTAAGGAGGGAATTCCCTTTGGGTAGAAAAATTATAACATTTTTAGAGCTTTTTCGTGCATTTGGAGAACACAGTCAGCAAGTAGATAACAGCTCTAAGAGTCATGTGGAAACTTGCTTTTGGAATAACTTGAGAGTATAACAAAGAAAAGGGCTGGGAATGCTTTTTCATTTTCACAGAAGTGTGATGATGATAGGACTGCTTGCTGTGAGCTTTCATTCTGTCTGGGATGAAACTATTAAGAGAAGCTACACACACATGCAAGTGCCTTTGCTCTAAAAGCTCCTGTGCTCTCTGTGTATGCTGCTCCTGTCTGAAAGTATCATTTGTGTATTGCTCTATTTCGAATGCATCTCCTTTTTGCTCTCTCTCTCTTTGTCTTTGGAAAATGTTAGGGCACTAAGCTGAGCAGGCTGATGGTGCCAGATATCCTTTGCACACCCACACAGAGGCTCAGAAATAAACATCCCTGCTGTGACCTGGAAGCTTTCTCTTCATAATAGCATGTGGGCACATACAGAGAGCAAGTGGCAAGAGGAATCTTTAGGATTCTCTCCATACCTTTTGTTTGATGTGCAGGTTTGTGTACATTAAATTCAGACTTATGCCTGAGAGTGCATATTTTTATATAAGAGGGTCATCTTGTAAGTGGGGCAGGTCGAAGAACTTCATGTCCCACACTAAGCAGCTTTGACCCATGTAATGCACATCAGACTGTCGCTCTTAATTTGATAAACTAAATGCTAGATTGATAATCCTGCCTTTCTTTTTCCACCTTCTCCTCTTTCTAAATATATCCATGTATCTCTGGTTCTTGACTGTGAACTTCTATCTACCTCACTCTATAGATTAATCATAAATATGGATATAGATGACAGAAGGTTAAGGGCATGGCAGGGAGGCTAAGCAACTCCGCTTCATTTATCATTGTGGATGTTTGGGGGACTGCCTCACCTGTCCCAGCCTCTTTCAAGCAGTGTAAAGAGCAAAGGTGTTAGAACAAACAGGTCACAAATGCACTAATTTTTATCTTCCCTTCCAGATAGCTTTGTCTGAGCAAATGACTCTCAACTCTCTGTGCTGTCTTGAGTGCGTAGAAAAAAAGAAGTCTGAAAATTTTTAGTCATATTGAGCAGATTTAAACTGAAGTGCAGAGAGGCAAGACCCCTTGACTGCTGTATGTCACCAGGATGTGCAAGAGTTTTTGAAGGGGCTGATCAGCTGCTGACAAATACTTGTAGGCAATCTTTCAAACTGAGGTAAGAGTTTTGAAAAATTATAAAGATGCAAGGTCATATTCTGGAAATGAAAGACCAGGGATTTTTTTTTTTTATTGGGCAAGCTGAATGAAATATGAATTAGAAGTAGTTAAAAAACCACCAATACTTCTGAAAACACGAAATTGAAGGTGAACAAAAAAGTCTCTCTGTTTTATTCTGAGCAACATTGACAGGAGTGTTGTGTGCCAGATGCAGGCTCTGCTGACATGCTGCCTGCTTTTTGGGGCAACAGTCTTTAAGGAATATATAAACAAGCAGGAGAGAGCCCAGAGGGGAGCAGCAGGCTTTCCAAGAGGCTGAGCAAACAGGACCTGCATGGGATGGTTAAAGGAATTAGAGCCATAAAAATTTACTTGCTCTAAATGGGGAAGGCAAAGAGAAATGTAAGAGTCTTTGTTTCTATAAATTGTTCTTTTAAAAGTAGTATTGATCTGTTGTGCTGCAAATCCCCAAGATAAGAAGTAATAGGTTAAATACTAAAAGGACTTTCTAGCTAAGAAGACTTTCTAACTGTAGGACTAGCAATGTACTGGAAGGGGTTAGTGTAGGTGGGAGGATATGGAGCTTCTTTCATTAGAGCTTCTTCAAACCGTGTAGGCGGATATTCTCCAGGAATGGATTTGAAGGAATATTTGATCCTCTCTTGGTGTAGCGGGCTAGACCAGATGATGTTCTTGAGGTCCCTTCTGGTTCCACCTTGCTGCAATTTCTGTGATTTGACACAGTCAAACCAATCTGGCTTCCATGTAAGCTGGGTGTCTTTTTTTCACCCTGCTAAAATTACTCTAGTCTGAAACAGATGAGATAACAGGAAAGGAGTAAATTTCATGTAAGCAAACTTTTCCAAATGCTTGTTGGATTTGTTTCTTTACTCAGTCTCTTTTAGGAGATTATTAAGGAACAAACTTGTCATGGGATATGAGATAATGCCATATCATAAATAAAGTAAGAAGAAAAGCAAAATTTACTGAATAAATAGGGAGGAAATATATAGCTAGTTCTCAGCATGAAAAGAGGCAACAGCACAGCGGATGTGTCACTGAGCAGTATTATGACTGGTGTTTAATACGGATTAATAACCCAAAAATGGGAAGAATACATAGAAGGAAAAATGTGTAGATAACACAGCAATGTTTAGGTTACCCGAGCCTATAAAAGACACTGAGGAGGTCTGTCAGTGAGCTCGCTGAGGCAATTTGCAAGCGTCATAAGAGTAAATGAAATACAGCATGGCAAAGGCAAGGTGATACACTCAGGAAACAACACATTAGAATTAGTCATGCTCGTTTCTGGGTTCTAAAATAATTGTAACCACTCAAAAGAAAAGAATGAGAAAAAAAAAGCACGACTGAGCAACTCAGTAAAAACATTTGTTCTGCGTGTAGTGATGGTAAAATAAAGGCATGCAAGATGAGAGACTGCATTAAGAAAAGGGTAGAGAATAATGGATAAAATAATACAGTACCATTATATAAATTGATGGTACGTGTTCTCCTTGTACACTCTATTCAGTTTGCTCATCCTGTCTCTCAAAAGGAAATAATAGAAATAGAAAAATGACCAGAGAAAGGGAACAATAATGACTGTAGTTTTTTAATGGCCTCTTCATAATCAATGATTAAAAAGAGCAACTCTGTTTTCTTGAGAAAAGATAAATAAGAAGCATTGTGATAAGGGTACAGAAATAGTCCCTGCAAAAAAGAAGTTCATTCAACTGTTCCTATTTACTTCTCATTTTATTAGAAGAACAACAGGGGAAGCAATTACATGAAAAAATCAAACCACTTTAAACCCCTGAAAAGGAAATACTCTTTTACAAAATGTCTAAACATATGGAACTTGTTGCCACTAGGTAAGTCTGAAATCAGAAACTTAGTAAGAGCTCAATAAGATTCAAAACAGCCTCCTGTGCTGTTACTCGTAAGATTTACAGCTGAAATAAGGAAGATACAAAATATTGGGTGAGGTATTAAACTAAGATATGAGGATGCTAGGGGTCTTGAATCTCCTTATTCCAGCATTTAAAAAAATCAACAAGGGGTTTGAGAATAAGAGGCAATCTTTCTTTGCACCATGTTTTTGCATGTGTGGCCAACACTGGGTATTTCAGTAGCTTTTCTCAGTACAAGCCTTTTGCAGAGATGGGGTATAGAATAGGTAAGTTGTTAGTGTCATGATATCTGTCTTTTGAATTATGGTATTTGAATAGTTTGGCAATAAGGCAGTTGCCTTGCAGTTCTGATTCTGCCACTGACTTTTTTTTGGGCCACTGACTCTTTTTTTTTGGCTCTTCTGCTTCAGTTTACCTGTCTAAACATAGGATAGACACATTGGTGCAGCTTTGTGGTTTAGGAGACTTCTGAGGCTTAACCATGTGACTCCTATTTGTGAGTGACTTGAATGTGCTGAGATGAAGTGTGCTGTTGATACCTATTCAATCAGAAAGCCCTGGCAGTGTGATAGCCTGCAGTGTCGTGATGTTTCTGCACTATTTTACGTGTGGCTGGTCCTTGAAAGATGCAGTCACGCCTTCTCCACCTAGGCATGAATTCCCCTTTCTCCTGCCACCCTGTGGTCATATGGCCACACCCATAAGGCTCAGGACCCCGCTCATGGGTCAGGATCTCCTTTGCAAGACATTGTAAAAACATAGATTAAAAATATGGTGTCTTCACCTTCCTGTTTTATTTGTGCTAGCCCCGATGTGCCAATATTCTTCCTCCCCCAAAGTGATGTTGATAACCACTTATACCATCCATGATCAAACTGTTCCTGTGCCTGCAGCACTGTCTGGCCTTTCCTGTCCGCATTACTCTCGATCTAGAGCAGTTCCTTGGTATACATGTCTTCTGTCAAGTGCTGAGTCAAATTCAGATCCTGTGTTGTAATTCATGATTTGGAAACAGACTAGGAAATACTGGTCTTGTTATCCAGGAGAAGCAAACACAGATGTTTGATTTTTATTGTTTTTCTCATGTGAAAGATACACAGAATTCAGAGGAAAGGCTCAACTGCACACCTGAAATATAGGCAACTCCACCTCACCCATATGTCAGCTGTGCAATATGCTGTGCATGATCCAAAAATATATACCCCCTTGTTTTTCAGTGCAGCTGTGATTTCTCTGCACGATGGGACACATACTTTTGTGAGGTTGTGTTCCCTTCATTCCTGGTGTCCCATCTAGCAGGGTTTGGGGCTGCTATGGAGCACACATATTTACAATTCGCATCAGGCAAGCTTGGCCTAAAAAACAATTTAAGTACTTGAATACATGGTTGTGCTTGAAATCTACCCCAAGTGTTAGAGGAATGTTTAGTCATCTCCTTACTAGGACATAATCCTAGCTAGCACTTGGTTGGTACTTTATGTTTCCTAAGTGCTTTACAAATATCAATTAATCCTCAGGTACCAGCACACTCCGTGCTTTGTTGTTCTCACCAGGAGTACAATATAACTCTGATCCTAAAAGCAAGAGCCTTCATTGTCAGAGCTAGCCTGCCTTCTAGGGCATCTTCAGCTTCTCTCTCTCCCCCCTTCATGACCAGGGAAGAAGATTGATGGATTATTGCCTTATGATGCCCTCTTAGTACCTACCAAAAATTGTGTGAGTAGTAGATCCCCACCACACCCATTTTCAGGTAGAGAAACTGAGGGAGAATTTGTATCAGGACAGGACTTTACAGGTGCTTTCACTCCCAGTTCTGTCCTCAGTTCAGCAGGACTCACTTGCCTTACAGTGAGCAAGTAATGACTTCAATCACCAAGCAGGGTATAAGGAAAGCAAATTATAAGAAAGAAAGGAGACCTGCTCTAGGGAGATGCTTCTCTTCCTGCCCATCAAAAAACAGTGCCCCTCCTCTAGATAGGCTTCAGCTGGCAGAGAGCAAATTATGATTTAGATTTTTTCCCCAAATCAATTAGACTCCTTCAATGATAGGAGCAATTTGTGTGACTTTTAATCTTTTGCCAGCTCAGCCTGATCAGCACTTTTTGAAGAATGTGGAGCCAATGTCTCTGCTAATCCAGGTAAATCAGCCATATCTGGAGACAGACAGACAGAGAGGGAAGGAAGGGAAGCTATTAAAACCAAAGAAGGCCCATTTCAGGACTAAAAGACATCAGTGAGGTACCTGATTTATAGGAGGAGAGTTGCCTTTCAGTCATTTTTAATGGAATATTATTAAAGGAAAATCAGGAGCTGTGAAACCTTTTGTGTCTCATCTCCTAATGTATTTATTTCTGCAGCAGAGAACCCTGTTAACCCCACCAGGTAATGTATTCCTCAGCTGGCACGGGTGGCAAGGTTGTCCCCTAGAAATTTTATTATGGAACAAACTCAGTTAAATATTTGCACATGAAAAGACTATCTCAAGGTTTCAGGGGTCTTAAATTTGTTTCCAAGGAAAAATGCCTTCGTAGAGCTGCTGAATCTTCCTGCATGTTGGTATCAAACACCATAATTTTCACGTCTCTCTGGCTTTTTTTCCTTTGTCAACGCAAATGAGTTTAGATAGATAGATGACTAGATGGATGCTTGCCTAAGGCAATGTCAGGCTCTGGGCAAAGTTTGGGTCACACTTCTGAATTGCTTTCCCATAATTTTTCAAGCAGAATAATAGTTGAGATTGTCGTCATTGTAAGAAAGGCGAGTTCCACGTAGCAATGACACACAAGCCTCAATCCTACAGACACTTAATCACCTATTTAATTTTCTGTGCTGTGAATAGTCTTGCAGCAGTTGCTGGCAATTCTCACAGGTGACTGTATTGAAATGACAGCCTCAAATTTGACTGATGTGAAAGACTTGGCTTTTTCATGATACCAAGAAGTACTCTACAAGAGTGAAGATGGCTGTGCTGGATGTGTCCTTTGCTTTCTTCATTCCTGCTGTCAGTCCCTTCTTAACTCCTTCTCAGTAATACTTTCGAATACATGCTAAAATACTTAAAAAGTTGAAAAAAACACTTTTTCATTGGAATTACAATGAGATGGTATTGTCTGCATGACAGGAGGTTCGTAGAGGTAGCCACCATTTTGGCTAACATAATGGTCAAGGGAGTGTGTGCAAAACTCAAAGCATTTAGCTATTGCATGAAATAATGAGCCATGTGACTTCAAAGTCTCTGTGGATATAGGTCAGCTCGTTGCATGTGTGTATCTTTACGTCTTCCTGCAAGATGTTTCCGTAAAAATTAATCACCCTCCCCCCTATGTCACTGGTTTCAGCTAGAACAGGGGCACAGTGGGAAGTGTGTTTACAGTCACGTATTGCCACCTCAGGAAAAGAGGAATTGCAAAAACACAAATTTGATTTTATGAGATCAGGAAAGAGAACATACCAGTGCTTTCCTTTTTATTGTACTAGGTCTTCTAAGCAGGCTTTGTTTAAACAGCGTGGAAGTAGCTATAACCAAATCAGGCAAAATCTGATAGTAGGCTGATTAGGAAGGTGTAAGTTGCCTTCTTCCAGGTCCTCCCACGGCATGCCTGCTGAATGAGATTCGGTGCGGCTTAGCGACGCATGTCATCATTTTTGTGTGGGCACACTAAGAGAAACCCTGCCATTATACTTCTTGGAAAGTTTTTGTTCAGCAAAGCTGTAAATGACACCACCAGTTAAAAGCTGGTGGAGATCTAAAACCTCAAGCGAAACAAAAAGACAGGTTATGGTCAGTATCGCTGGCATAAAGCTGATATAAAGATAGCTATTGTCACTTCTAAGTGTACACTCTATTCTTCTACTGGAAGGTCTATGCATGCTTACACAGGCATGGGTTTTGCAGGAGTGTGTGTGTATTGGCAGAGAGCAGTTTCTTGTGATACTTTGGTAATATCTCAGTCTTGTGCATGATTAGTGTTTTAGTGCAAGCATATTCGGCACAGGTTCATTTAAATTCTTCTCAGGCTTTTTACATGTGCCCGTGTGTGCTGAAATTGTGATGCATTAGGAGCATATGTTGAGCTCTAGATAGAGCTGCCCTGCCAAGGGTGTATTTCATCAAATGGTGATGCAGAAGTCTTTAACAGTTAAATGGGCTTGGTGTAGGCATTTAAGGATCCCAGTTACATGGGCCACAAGAGCTCTCAGATATTCTGACATTGTGCTTCTGGACTTTGTATTTTTGCTGGGCAGCAAAGCTCTGGCCTAGCAAATTCAATTGAAAGTTTCCCAGTGGGCTTTGGAGAGATGTGCCCATGGAAAGGGCTACATTCAAACCAGTTGGAAAAGTGTCTATTTTTCACCAAATAGCAAGGAGATGATCTTGCAGAAGTTTTCCATTAGCAAATTGCAGATAGTCAAAAGGTTCTCCATTTTTTAGCCAGAAGACATTCCTCCATGTGAAAAGTATTTTGAGGAAAAAAAAATCAGATTCTTAATTCATTTAGAAACCGAAATTTCCATTTAAAAAGTGTTTCAAAGGCCAGTTTTCAAGCAGATGTAGATCCATTCTTTCTCAAATCCAAAGACTGTGGTGCATACTCATCTAGAGCTGCAGTTGTCTTCCCAGCCTCTCTGCCCTACACCTCCCCCCGGGAGAGAGCATGTGAGAGGCCAGTCCTGTTCCTTAATCCCAGCAAAGCTGTTCATGCTGCAGCTGGTCCCCAAAGATTACTGCACCACATAAAATGACTATGCACAAAATATACTGATATACTGTCTATTTCCTTAATATAATATTTCATTTAATACCCTCTCACACCTTCTACCTTCCATGCTCTCCAAGGGCACAAGAACCTTTTTAATTTCAGGTTTTCATTTTGTTTTGGTAGATTACGTTTTTGTTTATTGCTTTCTGTCCCTCTGAGGTTCCCATACAAGGCTTAGCTACATCTGGCTATTATTTGAAGAAAGTCCAAGCCTGCCTCTCTTGTGACCTCCCTGGGTTCTCTTTCACTGTGTGTTTTGGGTTTTTGTTTGTTTGATTTTGTTCTGTTTGTGGGTTTTGTAGCCAGGAATCCCTTGGGCTTCTGACCTCCCTTTTGACTTGGGACAATGGTCTGTCATCTCTGGTGTATTTCTAGAGACAGGGAAGAATAAGGATGGTGTGCAGTGGTTGTTAATTAAAATCTGGAATGTGTAGATTCAAAGGCATGTATATAATTTGTGCACGTATGTATGTGTGCACATGTATATGTGTCTTACTGATAATTGCTTTGAGCCTCTTTCTTGCTTTCCTGTGCTGGCATTCATTGTTCACTGTTTGCTACAGGGGAAAGAAAAAGCAGGGAGCACACAGAAATGTCACAGCTGAGAGGGTTTCTGTAATCCTCCAGCATATGTTCAACATTAAAGCTCCTTCAGCAAGTCTGATGTGCTCACAGTCATCATGGGACCAGCAGTTAAAGCGCCCCAGTGCTGCCAGGAAAACGTTATCCTGGCCCTAATTGAGAGCGACTTAACTAATGTTTCATTTCCTAATTAGTCCTTGTCAGCCGCTGGAAGGCCGTGGATGCTGCTGGTGGCACGGGGCCCATCGCTGCTGTAATTGAAGTTGTTCTGACAGTCCAGGGCTTTGGGGTGATCCATAAAGTAAGGCTGATGGTTCAGGACCAAATTGGGTGGAATAGGAGAAAGGGTCAAGCATCAGCTGTGATACACTCAGTGAGTGTACTCTGACAAACCTGAATGGTCACGAATCAACTCTGCAATGACAGAAATGACAGAATAACAGTGAGGGAATGAGAACATCACTCTATGCTGTGCTCAGTGGGAGCACAGGTGGCTGGAGAGAGCTAGCCAAAGGGAACTGCTGGGACTAAATGGAGGTGGGAAGAAGATCCTTTCTTGAAGAGAAGCTAATGGACAAGGACAGGCCAACCACAAGGAATGATGTGCTCATCTTCAGAGGACAGGGCACCAAGAAGTTCTTTGCCATCAACTTGAATCTTAGAGCAGTGAAGAACCATATCTTCCTTAGGGGGTTTTGGCCTCTCCTTAATCCTTGTTCTCTGGCATGAGTTTGGTGGGATGTACTTAGCCTCCTTCACTTCTGAGCACCATGGCTGAGCTCTTGCCTTCCTTTCCACCACTGCCTATCCTTTGTCTCTGCTGGGACAGGGCATCCACAAAGCTTTAGTGCTGATGTGCCAGCAACATAACTAACACACAAGGCAGGAGCACCCTCCTGCCATGCTGGGGCTGTGGGCACCTGACAGGGTGTCGTATCAGCCTAGGACAGGGTGTTCAGCCAGTGATTGGAAAAGAAACTTCTAGAACCCCCTTCCAGGCAGAAATAGGAGACAATGAAGATCTGAGTTTGAGATTGAATTATAGCTAGAAAAAGATTTGTGGTTGTTCAGCAGAGGGTTTGTTCTGCCTTCATAGAACTTGTTTGCCAAAAGCCTTGGTAAACAGTGGACTCAGATGCATCTGATGGAGGAACCTGGCTCATCACACAAATCCCAGAAGTTGTGAAGGGAGGCATCTGGGCACCCTGGACTTGGCAGACAGAGCTGGCAGGCAGTCAAAGGACAAGTGGGCAGTGTCAGCTCTGAGGCTCGCAGGCTTCATGGTCACTTCCTGGCCTTTTCCGCCCAGCTAGCCCCATCTGTTCCCCTCTGGCTCTGGGAAATGGGACAGATGGGATAAAAGCTTCTCCACAGTGGGACTGGACTGACTGCTGGGCCTTGGGTCCCATGGCAGTGCTGGGCTGTTGCAGTTCTGCCCATGCCTCAAGAAGTCATGACCCTCATGATGGGGGTCTGCAGCTCACGGGACTTGTCACAAGAGGCACATGTGTAGTTTAGTGGGCAGTGGTAACAGAGATACAGCAATCCCCTTAAACTGGGATAAATCCATGCCTCTCCTTGCTGACACTGGTGATGCTTTCTTTTCTCTAAGGATCTAGTTTTATCCCAGTCTCCACCCAATGCCTTTCAAGGAAAGACAAGCTATAGAAAACCCTTCTGACTCCAAGGATACCTGCCTTCTGTGGGTGAAAGTGGGAGGTGACTGGGACTACCACTGTCTGGCAGCTGGTATCAGGGAAACACCCCCAACAGGTCCAGCATGCATAAGGAGGCATACAAAGACCTCAGCTCAGCCCCACTGGGCTGAGCTGAATGAGTTGCCACACAGTCTGTTAGGTGAACTGATAGAGTGTTTTGGTGTAGCTACCCTGTAGAGTCCTTCACTGTCCCCAAACCATAGTGGGGGGCTACTTGGCCACCCCAGATCACACAGGCTCTTCCTATAGTGCACATGTATCAGGACAAATCTCTGGGTGTATGTTCAAGTACCATGGTGGTTAAGAAAAACTCAACAAGGCTGAATAGGCTCCCTCCTTAATTAACATATTCAGTGGTCCAGGCTGTGAGTGGACAAGCAAGCATAGACTTGTAGCACAGCATCAGCTGACATGAGGGCTGGCACTTGGCACCAGATGGTGTAATGACACAGTAGGAGAAGAGGAATTGAAGTGTACTTGTGTATACTCAATATACACATCTTAGAATCATAGAATAGCTTGGGTTGGAAGGGACCTTTTAAGGTCTTCTAGTTTAAACCCCCCCACACCCCCCATGCAATGAGCAGGGAATGTAATAAGCCTTTTCTTCCAGAGACTCTCCTGTTTCCTCCCAAGAACCCCATAAAGATAAAAATGGACTTTAGGATACATGTGAAGCCCCACTGTGTACAGAATTTCTATAGCAAGCCACTTGCACTACATGGCTCATTCCTGGCGCCTGCCCAGGTGAGTTCTTCTTTCGTACTGATGAAGTTGCTCGACCTTGGTGCCCTCTGTGAAGCTGTGAACCTGAAGGCAGCATAATAAATTCCTTCCTCATCCCAGGTGCCTGTCAGCCTGAAGCTCCCACAGAAGGTGAAGGGGGAAAGAGGGGGATCATGTCTCTTTACCAAAGCAGGCTGGCTCTCTAATGCCCCATTAGCATACCACACACAAGTATTCAGCTTTTAATTAGTTACGTGGTGTGATAATTAAGTAGTATTTCTCCACGATTTTCCTCTTGTGTGGAGCAGAGGGGAGGAGGATGGTGCCTGTTGGGGATGGGGGTTAAGGTTGTTCTAACGTTGCAAGTAATTGCGACCCCAAGGAGAAGCAGAAGCAAAATGCAACCTCTCCCTGAGAGAGTGGTGGAAGCCCTGAGGTGGGCTGTCTCCCATCTCCCCTCCTGCTCCCCCTGGCATGGGCTTACCCTCCTTCCATTAGCAAAGTGCTCAGTGGGTAATAACACATCCTCTGGAGCATCCTTCTCTCCATCTCAGTGCATGCACCTTCAGATTCTGGTGGGCTGATGAAAAGATAGCCTCCTGCCTAGATTGGCAGGGGTTGTACATATGGGATGGTTAAGGAGAGGCTGATGAGGCTTGGAATGGGGAGAATCACAGTCCTTTCCAGAGCTGGGGAGCTGTACACAGAGCAAAGGTGAAATAATAGAAAATAACAAAATAAAAGGTGACGTGGCAGAAGAGGGAACCCAGAGCTAGGAGAGGGGAAGTTCTGCACCATGATGTTTGTGTCAGATTTGGTGCTGCAACATGTGTGGTAAAGAAAAACAGCTTTCCTACCTTCAGGAACAGCGAGAGCCTGTGCCCAGCTGTAGCAGGGCAAGTGTGGCCTCCTCAGCCGGAAATCTCTTACTGGAGAGCAGAACAGGTATAACTGATCCATGCAAAGCAGTGGCAGAAATAAAATAAAGCCTGTTACCAAAGCGGCCAGTTGTTTCAGCAGTGTGCTTGCCATTGGGCTGCTTATGACAGGGAAACAGATGGTAATTCTGCGAGCCCTGCACATCCTGGCACATGTGTAGATTCAAAGAGTTACTGCATCAGGGAAGAGGCAGATGCAAGTTTGTTGGGATATGAAATAAAATATAATTTCCTAGTGAACTCGGCAGCCATACCATCCCTTAATCAGTTCAGAATTATCTCATTAAACATCTCCCCACTTCCCAATAGGAAATTAAATGAAAACAATGTAAATATGGTGGGTTTATCTACTCTTAAGCTATGCAGGAGGAAAGATTGAGATACATCTTTAAAATAAGATCCAGAAAAACCTTTGGAAAATTATCCAGCAGTCCTCAAATACAAGGCAAAATAAATCTCTTCTAGGCCTAACAGGATATCACTGCCAAACCATGCCCTAGGACTTTGGTCTGCTAAGGTGAGGTGCAACACACGAATTTGCTTCCTCACCCTGGCACATCAGGCACTCCTGCCTTATCCTTGAAGGAGGGATTTATGTCCTCAGAGTGTCAAGCTCAGGGAGTGCTGAGGCACAGGTACATTTTCTCCTTTTAGGAAACTTCTTGGTGGACAGCAGTGTGTGCTCTATCACTGAGTATTGCTAAACTTCTCATTTTTGCTCTGGGTTGTTCCCAACGAGCTGAGGGGACATCTTCTCCAGGGCAGCTCGAAATGGCAATATGATGTTTGTTTTAAGTGACACTGTTTTGACAGCCCTGTCTTTGTTGCCATGAGAAAAGCTGTCTGTCCATAGCAGTGATCAAAAGCTGTTCTAGAGGACTCCTCTCCATGCTATGGAGAGAGGCTTTCCGGGAGGCAGTTTAACAAAGATTGATTTCAAAAATGAAATGTCAGGTCTCCTGTCACTGGCTTTTGGTCACTGTGTACAAGAGGGCAGAGGGCACTTGGTATCCATGGAACTATATACATGTGAGCAAGGGAGTTGAACAAAGAGTTGCAGAGCTGTCACAAATCACTGAGCTTGGGTTGTTGTAGTGGTGGCTCACTTTCCTCTTGTTGGGCAACTCTGAGGGTGAGACCAGTGCTTTGCACCCTTCCTGCTCTCCCAGATCTACCTCCCATCTGGGCCAGTACCCCTCACTCCTTCCCCACTCTCCCAGCCTTGAATGTATTTCATCCCAAGACTGTCATTCCTGCCCAAATGTGTTATGATATATGAAAGCGTCCAAGGAGAATCATCTGCAATTATCAGAATACTTTTTCCATTGACGGAGCTCAGCTTGGAATTTGGAGTACAAGACATAAAAGACCAATAGAATAGAGCTTGATTGATAGCTGGCATGATTGCAAAACTACAGTACCTGCATTGAGCCAGCTATAAATTGTACTATGGTGCCTATCAGCCAGCTTCTCTTGAAACATTTGATTAGAGCTTCTTTCAGCCACCCTTGGCCCTCCCCAGCTGCTATGGAAAGGGCTTTTGTGGGAACAAACCTTACATGATTTGAGCTGAAATCGTGTCCTAAATATTTGAAGTGACATGAATTGAACACCCACATCTTTTTTTTGTAGTCCTGAAACTGGCAACTAGGACTGCTTTGCAAAATGACTGAGTGTTCAACAGCCAAGGCATAAAAGTTGCTTGCCCAAAATAAAAGGACAGAAATGCCAAAAGATTATTTGCTGAAGAAAAGGATTTTTTTTTTTTGGTCTGGGTTTATTTTTTGGTGTTTGTTTGTTTGTTTTATTTTCATCTGGTCACTGGCATTGGCATTTAAGCAAATCAGGGATTTTTGTTGTATTCCCCCATCCTACCATCCCTGGGGAAGAAGGCAGCTGGTTTCCACACTGAATTGGAACCTGGCTGCCCTCACGTTCCATTGGGAAGCACTGTAGTGATGTCACACAGGCACTTGTGGGCTCAGACACTGCCCTATCTTGAGCATCATGCCATGCTCACGAGGCAACACTGGAGTCTTCACATGGTACCTCACTGTGACATACGAGTGCAGCAGCCTGTTCCCTCCATGGTGAGACTTCGTTGGGCTTCCAGGCAGTGAGAGTTGCCCTCTCCCCCAGAGGAGATCATTAGCAGAACAGGGAATTGAAGCCCACACAGGTTTCTGCATCCTATTCTTCCCTTTCCCCTCTATCGAGAGAGCTCTGGGCTGAAGAGCATCCAACCCATGTGAATGTGAGTCACGTTTTGCTAAGCTGTGCACCTATGTGAGCATACTACCAAGTTTAAATGACAATGGGCAGAGACCTCCCACGCAGAGCTGTCAGTGTAGTATTTATTTATTTATTTATTCTCTTTTTGATAATTTAGTTTAAATCAATATGACACACACTAGTATGTTTTCCAGTATAAATCAACACCAAAATATAGTTCTGTCCTTGTTATGTGTACAGGCTGGCATATCCGTCTGCTTGGCAGAGGGGGCTCCAGGGGCCTGACAATGAAACTTCCCTGGGGGAAGACACTTTTGCATTCACTTCCCAAATTGTCTATTGCCTCTGCAAGCACTTTTTCTTTTACTAATGAGAATAATAAGCTTTCATGTAGAGACACTTGCAACATGTGTTTACTGCTGTGAAAGAATTTAGATAGAGGCTTAAAAAAAAGCAAAATAGGGTATTGTCTAGGATATCTCCTTGAGAACAATGTCAGTTTAAGTAAGGGAGCTCAGGATTGTTGAGTATACTTGAGCTTGGTTGTGGGGTTCTTTTGATGGAAGCACAAATGAAATAAAACCCCTTAGCAGCTTTGAATCAAAATGCTGGCTACATTGGTAGAAATCTCTGAATCAGGTTATTCTGGTATGTGTAGCTATTAAGCAAAACCTGAATACATTTCTCAGTGCTTGATTTCTTTGAGTATTTGAATGGGAAAGGGAGTAAGTAGCACTCCATTTCCATGGAACAGAACTGCAGAGGAAGGAAAGGATTTTCACAATCTGACTCAAAACGCCAGTGTCCAGCTCCAGGCTCCCAATTCTTTTTGTGTTTCCTCCTTTTCACAACACTCATGAGTTTCCATATCAAGACCCCAAACTGATGACATTACAGCATGACACTCATGCCATATGAGTGGAGAGTGCAAGGATTTAGAAGGGGAGAATGATGGGTCTATCTTTTTCCTTGCAGAACCCTTTTGCAGCCTTCGATGGAGCTCTTCCAAATGGAAAGATGCAGGGCAAGAAAGGCTTGCTGGCTGGTTTTCTCATGGAAAGTAGGGCAAATCAACTACAACCCACTAACAGCAGTGTGGAAGCAGATGAATTGAAAACTAGGTTTTAACAACCAGAGGTCGTTAACTGCAGCTTTGTCAAGGAGAGCTGTCCTCAAGAATCCTTGGGATAATGCAATAGGCACAGCAGTGGGGGGAGAAGAAACAAACCCTACAGAATATGGGCTGTGGCCTCTTGCTTCATGCCCACAGGAAACAGCTCGTTCAGGGCAGCTCACAAGCCTGCTTTGCCTTCTAGGCATCTCAGTACTAGGAAGATGCAGATAAATCGTAGAGAATCTGGGGAAACTGCAGCTAGCATGATTAAAGGGCTGAAGGATTGACTTATTAGGGAAGAAGATTAAAGGAACTAAATATGTCGAGGTTGGCTAAGTGGCAACTTAGAGACGGGACATGAATGATAACAATCTACCAGCTTTTGAAGGAAGCCAAACTAGGAGAGAGAAAGAAGAGAAATTGACAAGTCTGGTTCAAGGGGTGAACAGTAACTGACTGAGCATGTGATAATTTAGGTTGAATAACAAACAAACAAAAAATTACTAATCAAAATCCTAGATAGCTGATGGGTATCTAAAAAGAAATAGACACCAAACTGTGAGTTGCATTTGTATAGATGTGTATGGTAAGAGCTGAACCCCATGCTTGAGTAGTCTCCTGTGTCTTGGCTGTAGTCCACCAACACTAGGTTTGTTAGTAATTGCTCCTCCTCAGATCATGGCTCCTAACACATGTAAGCATTAAGAGTGAGAAGTCTGTGCTGGGCACTCCACATCCATCCTTGCCAAGGCCAGATCTATTAGGAGTAGAAAACAAGCTGAGCTGATGATGTGGGGTGGGGAGGCTGCTCAAGAGCATCTCCTGTCTCATTGTGGGGATCTGAAGTACTTAAATGTGCCATTAGCTTTGTAACTTTATCTTGCCAGTAGGATCAGGAATCAGATTAAAGATTTCACCTCCTCCTCATTTCCTTCCCGCAAGTTGCATGGCCATTGCACAGAGCATGTGCTGAGCTGCCAGAAATTCTGCCTGTTGAGAAACTTACTATAAAGACAGCGTGAAATGGAGGTGTCAGAAAGCTTCATGCTGCTAATTAAGCTGGTGTGCACAGAAACATAACTGTTGTCAGTGTTTAATTCTGTACCGTGCCTTAAAGCTCTGTTGATGCAGCTCTCTCCTCCTGCCCTGCAGCCTCCCAGATCTACTCACCCAGCACTTCTCTTGACAGCTCTGCCCATGCCCTTGCCACCCACTCTGCTGCATTTCACCCTCCTGTGTAGGTGAGCTTCCCCAAAAAAATCCCCTAGCACATCATCAGGGTGCTCTTCTCCCCTCTTGCTTAACAAAGTCTCCAAATGTCCCACAAAGGTATTTCCCAGCCTGTCCCTGCAAGGATGACAGACTGTCTCTTGGATGGGTCAATTGCTTTGCTGCTGGTAAACCCGAGGTGGATCCATGGAGAAACTGAATATATACATTATGGAAGAGGGCCAGAGAGCTGGGCCTTGGCAGAAAAATGCCTGGGCTCAACCATGTTCCAAGATCCCTCAGACAGTTTTTTCACTAGTGTCTGTGCAAGTCAGGTGTAAACAGACAGTATAATTTGCAAGAAAGAGAGAGATCGCAGTATTTCTGTCATCAGTAATAGGTGGCACAAGGCCCAGAGGAGGTGGCATTCCTTGCAGTACGCTTGGATTACCAATTCTCCTCAGCCCCTGTCTGTGCAGGCAGGCTCACTGGAAAGAATGATGCTGCATCTCCTTCCTGTGCTGTGGAGATGAGGCTTCTTCAGCCCCAGCTCTGCTCTGCTCACCTTTCCTCTCCTGGCTGTGGTGCAAGGCATGTGGATTTAGTGATGATCCAGCACTAGCTATGTTGTAGAGGGCAGGGCTGTCTCGATCTCTGGGTATACTCTGTAGGTCTCTCCACAAGTCAACTCTCCACAAGGTATTCATTTACTGGAATGAGAAGGCTGTAAGGGGGACTTCCTACCACATAACCAGCCCAAGTGCTATGTGCTTCCTCATTGCATGATGCAGTACAGTCCTTCCACTGAGGCTAGGGCTTGGACCACTTCTTGACACACAGGCAGAGATAACCAATATTGCTTGTAATTCCTTGTCACGATAGATTATCTATACAAACAACAGAGAGACGTTTGAGAAGCCAAGGCAAGCAGGACGCAGTGCCAGCATGATACAGGGGTGTGTTCCCATACAATAATTTCTGCACAGTTTGAAGCCATCCCCCCCTGCTCCACATGATCAAGTATACTGCCTGCACCCTCCTCTCTCTGCCTCCCCCCTCTTTCACAGAGGCTGTTTTGCAAAAAACACCATGGGGAAAGCAGCTTTTGCTAAATGTTTTATAACGTGCCAGGCAACCTTTATCAAACATTTAATCCCAAACCTGGCTTTGAAGCAGGGAGGCATACAATTCCGTAATTAATTTTTTTTTTACCTTCTTTTGCTAATCGCTGATAAAAAGCTTAATTCTATTAACAACTCGACTTGACAAATTGCACCGTTCAACGGAAGCGTTTAGAAATTAATTACGCATTTTATTGCATTAGATCGGATAAACAGGGGAGGGCCGGCTGAGCAAGAGAGGAGCATCAGCGCAGGGCCCACTGTTGGGATGGTGGCCATTTTTTTCCCCAGCTCCAAGCGAGCAGTTTACATGGCTAGAGAATTGCTGACGGGACTGTTTTCCTGTTTGTTTGTTCTCGTCTCTTTGCTGATTGCAAAAGTTCCACGTAGGAGAGTTTATTTTTGTAAAGGTGAATTGCAAAGCTATGGTGAAAATTCAGCTAAGCACAAATTTCTGTGCTGAACAGCCTCCAGGGGGGACAGCCAGGCTCAGTGATTCTGAGGATAATGAGAATATGGGATATTCGGACATGCTATGAGATGCAGAACCAGTGAAGTGTTATGTGGTACAAATGGGCAGACTGGGACAAGAGGAAGTCTAGTATGTAGTATGTACATCTGGCAAGAGCACCTCTGGGGTTTTAATGTATCTGTGTTCACAGACGTAGATGCATATGTATATCAGCATGCCTAGGTAAATGCACACACATGGATATATGTGTAGATAAAAATGTGCTCTCGGATTCTTTGGTGTAAAATTCAGAAACCATTCACAGTTTGTTGAAGATACTCTAAAAACTAGGGGAGAAAATGGCATGTGTGTTTTACCTACCCTTCTACTGTGCCATACCTGACCACAGCGAGGTGTAAGGATGTTATGATTCAGAATTGCCTTAGTGAGCATCTGGGTTTGAGATGCAGTTTTCACTCTGGGTCCTGTTTTGAACCTTGCTGACATTTGGAGTAAGATTTGGGTTCAGTCCTGTTAACCTGGAATGCATGGATGGCATTTCTCCTTTCAGTTTTGCTGCCTGTGTGCTGGGTTGTTTTTATTCTCAACTTTGTTTTTATTTCTTAGAGGCACATAAATAACCTTTCTCCTTGGCTGTAATCCATATCGTTGTGACCCTGATGAGTTTCAGTCTGATTCTTGAAAAGGCAAGGAGAAGAAAATGAACTTCATTTCTCACTGCTGCCTCATTTTCCGTTTGTGGGCTGAGTAAACGTGGGTGCCTATAACCAGCCCTGTCAGCTGGCAAGCTTTTTCTCCAAGATGTGTGTGGACCAGGTTTCTTGTGTGCTCTGGGGCAGCTCCTGCTTCCTCCCCACAGGGTCTGTCTGCAGGGAGGGAACACACACAGTGATCAGCAAAGCCCATGTGGCAAAAATAGAGATGCTTTATACCAGGTCGAGCCCTTACTTTATTTCCCCACAGCCTCAGGAGAGGGAGACAACAGAGGTGGCTGAGTACAGACCACCCAGAAAAAGACCTGCTCCCATGGGGAGGCAGGGAGTGACCTGCCTGCATTGCTGCAGATGCTTGCTGTAAAAAGCAGTGTGCTACATCCTGGTTCCTGGCCATTTTTATTCCCCAGCACCCCAACTACACTGGCCCCTGCATCCAAATCCCCTGTGGCTGCCTCCCTCTGTCCTTCACACAGGCTGCAGCTGGTGATCAGAGCTCTAGAACAGCAGTCACAGGATGCTGTCCTGGCGTCTATTTTCACAGTGCTTTGCAAAGACAGTAACTGGGGGCTCTGCTAGAGCTGCTCCCCTTGTTGCAGAAAGCAAGAGGTGTGGTGAGATGGGCAAGGTGCTGGGGAACAGAGAGGTGATTTGTAATTCCCTTGTGCATATCTCTCTTCAGATGGCGAATTTCCTTTCCTTCGTAGGCATTGATTCTAATTCTTCAGTTATGGCTAAGTTTATACTTCCATTTTCAGGCTTATTTTTCGCTTTCTAACCTTTATTAGGGGAAACTAATTTGTTTGCATAGTGAGATGCTCAATACCGGGTAAGAGATGTCAGGAGGAGGAGGGATTTTTTTTCTTCTCTTTTTATTTCTCTCTTAGAAAATGCAGAATTAAAAATAATAATGCTTTGTAAAAATTGTACGTTGAGTTCATCATCTCTTATTGCATCTTGAGTCTTGACTCTGGTGCTCTCAATAGCTTTGGGTTGCCAGTGCTCATGATGTCAACACTCCTACACAGGTATTTTTCACAGGTAACAGCTGGAAACCAGAGCAGGGAACCCAAGAAGGGTCTTGGACAGTTTTAGATAGCTCATATTAGGATGGGGAGTATGTGGGGAGGGGAGACAAGGGGCTGTGGTGATCAAAGGCAGTCAGAGAGTATTCTAGTTATGGGAGCATGAGAGAGGCAGAAATAGATATACCGACGGTGCACAGCAACTAAGAAAAGAAACATGGTGAAGGAGTGAAAGAAAAATAAATAAAAGTTAATAGAGCTAAGCAAAAATACTGAGAGGAAAAATATAGTGCTGCTGAAAGAGGGAACAGAATGAACTCAGAGACAGGCAGCAGGGACACTGCAGAGAAAAAAATACTAACAATAAAAGATAGATCACAGCATGTTAGATGGCAAGAAATAAACAGCGAGTTTATACAATTTCAAGGAAAATTATTGAGTCAAAATGTGTAGAGGGAAAAGAGAGAGAGAGAGAGGAAAGAAGGCAAGGTGGGGAAAAAGAAATTCAAAGGCTCCCTTGTAAAGAATAATTAAGTGACTAAGGCATCAGTGCCAAATTACTGTGGTACTCCAGGGCTTGAGGCATTCAGTAATGAAACCTGTAGGGATTGCTAGGGAGGGGGGGCCAAACCGAGATGGCCAGGAGACTGGTGGCAGCCTCCCAGCCCACCCTCCCTCGGGGCTGCGCAGCCATGTGCTGCTGGTCTGGGACCCTGCACAGCCCCGGGGACCCTCAGGGAATGGAGCAGAGGTTTAGGGAAGATATGCCTGCAAAAAAGTGGGGAGAGGAGAAATACAGCTGCCTCAATAAGCCTTCTGGCTGGGCAGTCTTTGCTGCTTTCAAGGCTCTATCTGCTCTTCCTGGGATGCTTACTCTTGGCTTGCAAAGCCAAACCCCATGTTTAGGGTGCAAGGCCAGCATTGCGCAAGGTAGAAGTTAAGGGGGATGTGCCATCAGTGTCCAGTGAGGCAGGAGGAATTTATTATCATTTAAAACTAAATCAATGCTCTGCCTGAAAAAATGGTTCTTTTCCCTGAATATTAATGTAAATTTGGCATATGATAATTTAAATTTAATTTAGTTGTATAGAATTCCTTCTCAGCCCTATGCATGAGTGGACAAGTAATTTTGCAACATGACTTCATCCAGCCTTTGTGCTTGTAAAGCCGTCAAAATGCATTCAGCCACAGGCCAGGATTTCCCCATCTCCTTTCTCCTTTGGTCCCTTGTTTTCCTTTACTGCCTTTACAGTGCTAAGCTTGATGGAGCATGGCAATGACAAATGTGAAAACAGTAAGCAAAAGATTTTCACCCTTGCAGAATGAGCCCTAGCAAAACCATCACTGCATTCCTTGCTCAGGTTCCAGGAGCTATTAATAGAGGTCTGCGAAGGTTTATTAATTATACTATTATACCAGGCCTTCTTCAATATGAATAGCATGCACATTCTGTTCCCATTTCCTCATGTCTTTCTGTCATCTGAAAAGGCACATGTTGGTGCAAAAGCCTTTTAAAAGAGAAGGAGACATAGCCAGGCAGGCACCTTCTGATGTGTGTATCCCAGCCCCAGCGCACCCAAAAGCCCTTTGTTCTGAGAACTCAGCCTATGTTGACGCTGTGGTTGTAGCTGGGCAAAACAGGAAAACTTGGTGTTCTCAGGGTGTTCAGCAAATCAGATTTTCTTTTGAATTCTGCTTGGTGCCAATTGACAGCTCCCTCGAAAACCCACCAGGTGAAACACATCAGTAAGAGTTCATTATTTACAGGCCTGACACCTAGGAGTGCAGCTGAGCATCTCTGCTTCCATTAGTAGAAGTCAACATGACCTGACAGGACTTTGATCTCCTGCAAATAACACCAGGTTTCGGCAGGCCAGCAGTGGCTGTAGGGCTTTATGGGCAATTTACAAGGGGCTCCTCAGGTCCCTTTACTGAAGAGCTTAGCCTTTAAGAGCATGATCCTGTAAATCTGTGCTTAGGCAACTAGCCCATTGAGTTTAATGGGATTACTTGCGTGAGCAAGGCTTTGTGAGACACAGCCGTAAGGAGTGGTGGAAATGGATGGAGCTGCAACATTACTGTGTAGCATGAGGGGGATGCATACAATATATTTATTGAACTCATGTGGATGTGGGTCATGTCACTTGGGAGGCCATAAAGCCAGTTGTTTTGCATTGTGCTGAAGCATGTTGAAGACTAAATGGAGCCAAAAATTACATGGAGTGGGGCTGGTACAGACTGGGGCTGTTTGAGCAGAGAGGATGCCAGAAAGGTAAACACTTCTGTAGAGCTGAGGAAACATGCATGATGGAGAGCATGAGGAGGGGTGGTAGAGAGGCACAGCTCCAGGGAGTGCCAATACCATGACTGGTGGTCCCTGAGATGGCTCAGGCACTGCCAAAATGGGGCAGAGGGAGATTTGCAATTATTTTGTTCTGATTCAAAGGCAAATCTTGATTTGATGATGTTTGCAGCCCTTCTACCATCCCTCTCTCCCAGCATGGCAGCTTGGGTAGAGCAAATACTAACCAAGAAGAAATTGCTACTGTATTTCCATCAAAGGTGAATTTTAAATGGTCTGTTGGATGAGGATATTTGCATTTTGTGCTGCCAACTACTGTCCAGGTCTTAGGCTTTGATTTTTCCTGGCCCTTAATTAGCTGAGTCAAGTTGAATAGATCACACACTGATTTATCTACAAAAATCTTGGAGTGTCATCTCAGTCTGACTGGGTTGCTTCCCCAGTCTCTCAGTGCATCATGCAGGCCAAGAGCTGCACTGAGAAGCACTGGTGGTGCTGGTCTGCTTTCTGCAGCCCCTCACATAAGCTCATCCTTTATCTGTACACATGCTTGCACATTTTCAAATGTTTCCACCATATATGCCGTTTGTGTTGTGCTGATTTTGTTAGTGATGCAGATGTTATAGTCCGGTGGTATGTAGGAGGGAATGTTGGATTTTACAGCTGACTGCAATATTCACAATATGTTTAATGTGTCAGGAAAAGATTATTTGCTGACAGAAAATACATCAATAATCCCGAATCACAAATAAGCATGAGAGATGGATATTTCCTTTGCTATCAGAAAAATGCTAGCTTTCATCAGACACTTTTATTTTCTCACTCGCTTTGTAACTCATAAGTGGGTTTGGTCAGCAGTACAGCTTCCTCCTGATTTCAATGAGGAAAAAAACCCTAACAATAGCCCTGCAAGCTATTGCCTCTTAAGGAACCATTTGACATGAGTATCAAGTGATGTTTAGCTCCAGGTTTTTCAGGGTTCTGTGATGTCTGTCCAGGAAGCCCAGTAATGTTTTCCAGATGTTATTTTCCAGGGGATGACATACACTCACCATGGATATAATTTCTGCCTCTGTGGAGATAGTCAGGGAGAAAGGACAACTTGGCATATTTCTTTCCATGGCAGCAAGCTGCATTAAAGACACGTTCACCTTCCTGCTCCTGCAGTGTCCCTGGTCAGTTTGTCAAGGCAAGGACATCCCTCCTGCTCCCCCTTCTCTCCATGTTGCCCAGTTCTCCACTGGACTGGGGCCGTGACGTCACCCCACCAGCTGGTCGGCATTTTGAAGTCTATAGCATCATTTGTGTTGGAAATGCTCCCAGGCTCTGCTGCTGCTGGGGATGGAGTGGAAATCACGAGAGCCCCACCAAAAGCTAGACATTGGTCCAGCCAGTCTGGAGCTGCCAAACCTTTCTTCCCCTTTCCTGCTTTCCACCAGGGTTGGTTGGCAGCCTTCAGGGCAGTTGGCCAAGGGGGCTGTGGTGTTCTTGAAGCTTGGGGTTCATGCTTCCAGGCTGAGGGTGTATGCCCAAAGGGGTCTTGCAGGAAGCCAGATGCTGAGCTCGTCTGTGTGTTTGCCTCTCTGCCTGTGTGCGTGCAAGCTCACAGGGTTGGCACGTATGCTTGTGCTTGCGCAGGAGAGGAGAGGAGGAGTGGGAGATGCTGGGTATTTCAAGAAGTGTCTGGCTTGCACCACCTCTTGAGGGCCCTCCTCTGCAATGTGGTGCCCAGCATCTGGTAGGCTTCCTTACAAAAGTCAGGTTCAAGCTGTCTAACATTGGATGTGCATCGTGAGGGCTGGGAAAAGCAGTCAGTCAGCTGGAGAGCACATCCTCCTCTCTAGGATATCCATCCTGTGTATATCGCCGGAGAGAAGCGATCCATGCAGATGAGCAATATGCAGCTCCTGGGATGGATGTGTTTGTCACCTGCTGTGTGCAGGCACCTAGGCTCTCTCTGCTGGCATGCCTGGATTTGTATGTCTGCCTTCTCCGGGGAGTAAATCAGGTTGGCAGAGCTGGCATGTAGGGGGTGCGCCTGGTTGGGAACACACGCATGGGGCTGTGTAGGGGGTGTGCCACCCTGT
This sequence comes from Campylorhamphus procurvoides, assembly GCA_013396655.1. Taxonomy (NCBI): domain Eukaryota; kingdom Metazoa; phylum Chordata; class Aves; order Passeriformes; family Dendrocolaptidae; genus Campylorhamphus; species Campylorhamphus procurvoides. The sequence continues at coordinate 2,496,259 of WBMV01007810.1, forward strand.
CCTCTGCACGTGTTTGCCAGCTTGTGAAGTACGTACACATTCCCTGCATCTAACTACAGGGATTGTTAATCCTGTTGGTAGCCAGCAGCAAGATGGGCAGGGAGCCGCTTAACAGGAGCTGACACATGAAAAAAATAAGGCTTTTGTCTCTGTTGTACATTAAACAATTCATGAGGTTTGGGGTTGAATAAGACATTTAATGAACATTGGCCTGGTCGGCCCGCCTGCAGCTGGTCATTTCTCACCAAGGGCTGGATGCTTTTAAAGGCAGAAGGAGGCAATGTGAGCTTTGAGTTATAAAATTTTAACAAATAAATGGCATTTCCTACTTATCTTAAAATGGAGAAATAGAGGCGAAGGCTAATAGCTGTGTTTCCAAGTATCTAGAACAATGGCAGGTTTGTGGACATAGTGAAAGCCCAGCTAAACTGAAGTGAGGATCCTTCATGAATAGCTTTATTTATTTATCACTGAAACTATTTGTTCAGTGGTACAGCAGTAGAGCCAGAATCCCTGCTTGTTTTGCAGCAGGCACCTTGTTAATTCTCTGCTTAGATCCCACACAAGCATGCAGGGTGGAATAAGGAGAAAGGAACGATTATGGAACAGAGCAGACTTTGTAAGGTTGGCTAATTGGAAGTCAGATGAAGGGGAGGCTGCTGAGAAGACTGGAAGACCTTTGCCTATGGTTGCAGGGATGTGTCAGTTTTGGTTTATATTATGCAAGGTCACTTGCCTTCACTCTAGAGAAGAAAGTAAAAAGATATAGATTTATTAACACAGTTTAAATATTTAGAAATATAACTTTAGAGGGTTACTTGTGTTGCTGTGCTCCCACTTGATTCACTGCACCAGGTTCTGTGGTGCCAGCGAGAAACATCATATTCAGCCTTCACAGCTCTCTCTCTCTGTGGCGGCATGGAATAGTAGGAAGCTGGATTCACTCCTGACTCCTTTGGACTTAGACTTTAAGTACCAGCATTGGTGCAGTTCATTGGACCTTTCAGCCTTCCTGCTGTCTCAGTCTTTGGTTCCTGATACGTGGCTTTCAGTTGAGCTCCTGGTGGGAGTTGTCCTCTCCCGGCCCAACTCTCTACCTGGAGCCCAGCTGTGACACTTGTCAGCACCTCAACAGAGGCCATTGCCAGATGGACCTGTAGGCACTGGGTGTCGCTGCTTATGGTCTGTCCAGACTGAAACCCAGAGCTGAGGCAGCTGCAGGGAGGGAGTGCACTGCCATTGCCAGTGAAGTACTGCAGCTTCATTTGCTTCTGGGGGATGTTACTTTGCTGCTGGCTTAGAGCACAGCTGCTGATTCCCCATACTGTGGGGAAGCACTGAGGTTGCCTTTCCCTTCCTGGTGCACACAGACCCCCTGTTCCAGTGCTGGGGCACAAGCTGGCAGCCCAAAACAGATGGTGCTGCTTTGCGCTCAGCCTGCACCACTGCCCGAGGCAGACAGCAGGCGCATGCACTCCCATCAGATAATACAGGAGAGGGTACCTCCACATAATGCTTTTGTCCATCCATTCAAAGTGGAGAGCAGTGCAGCCTTGGGACACCAGTCCAACTGGTTCTCAGCAGCACCATTCTGTTGGAAAGGCACAACTTTGCTTTGAAAATCCTTTTTGTAAACCCAGTCCAGCTTTCACTACAGCAGCGGGGGACTTTTGTTTTGGCCTGCCTATAATACCGAGGCATTTTGCTCCAGAACAAAGAATCCTGTTTTAGCAACAATCTCTATTAGTGCATATTAATGTGCTCAGTTTGTGTAATCTATTTTACCATGTAATTTATTTTAACATTTATTTTAACGCTTTCTAACTCTACACTGAATTAATAACAATCTCACCACCTATCAGTGGGAGGCAGCTATTTAGGATGTTTAACCTTATATGCCCTGGCATTTAGTTCACTCTTTGGATTGTAGCCTTTCAGCAAGACGGTCTTCTTTTTCTTTTTGTACAGCAGCCTGATCCAAACCTACAGCTCTATAAATAGCCATTACTACTATTGCATCTAATACAGTATGGAAAATTGATGCGAGTTCAAAAATGTGAAGGAGAAAAATGCAACGTGATATGGAATCTTTAATGGTCTCAGGGATCATAGTATTGGTTTTACACTGCAGTTATCTTCCTCACTTCTGCATCTCCTCATGTCCTTAAATCACATGCTCCTCACATCAGAAGGGGGATCAGCACTGGCATGGCCACAGTGGAGGAACACAGTCCAGTGGTACAAAATGTGATTTTCTTTGGCTGTCTCCTGAATCAAGTTATTACTGTAGATCTGTATGAACTTGCCCTTGAGATCTGATCAGGGTGTTGCTTTTTCTTAGCCTAGCTTTGGACACCAGAATTTACAGATGCAGCTTGAAAATAATCAGCTTTACAGCTGCTTCCTTTCACTAAAGAAATGCCTGCCCTCAAACACAGGGGCAAGAAAGTAGAGCAAGGGATTACATGGGAAGATGATATGCCATGCACAAATATACATCAATGGCCTCAGGCTTTGACACGAAATTATTATGCTAATGCCATGCACATTGGTGCAGTGATTGTTTGGAAAGGCACTGTCTTTTACGAGTGGGTCAGAACCATATTTGATTGTTTTCTCATAGGACTCATCCTTTAAAACTTGAGTTATAAGCCTAGCCTGATCCTTCACTGCCATGAGATTTGTAGCTCATAAGCTTGATTCCCAGAGAGGTGTGAGCTCTTTGAAGCACAACTGTTTTGGTCAATTGGATGCCCTTAGGTCCCATCAATTGGGAACCTGCATCTGAGAAACTGGAGAGGGTGAGCAGAGCCAAGACCCTGGTACTGTAGTTATGCTGAGTAGCTGCCTCAACACCAAGTGGCATGTGCTCATCTGGAAGGAGGTTTGCTGCATGTGTCTGGGCCTTGGCCATACATAAGCTGAGCCTGATAGCACCAAGGAGACTTTGCATGGTTGTAAGTGGTGGATCAAAGCCAGTCCTTCCTTTATGGGACAGGGACAGCTGTAGAGGCTCCAGTCTGTATTCTTTTGTCAAGATTGGAGAGAAGACATGACTGAACTGGTTTTCTACCTCACTGCAGGACTCTTGGAAAAACATTTAGGATTAAACCAGCTTTCAGACAGGAGAATCACAACACCTTTTACTGCCTGTGAAAGCATCAGGCAGTCTATTGCTCTATCCATCCTTTGGTGTATATTTTTTGTCTCTCTCCTTTCACCCCACCATATGTGGCATGTTGGATGTGCTGCCTCCCCCTCCTGTTTTCTGCCCCAAGGTGGTTGTGAGCTTGAGAGTGATATCTGGTAGCGCTCTTTATTGCACACAGTACAGAAAAATACGAGGATGGCAACCCTACAAGAGCAGATGGCTTCACATGCCTAGATCTGTTTCCTCAGACAAAGTAGGATACTGCAAACTGGTGTTCATTTCACTTGGTAACATCTACTTGAAATATTGGTGGGTGTTGCACCATTTGGAGAAGCAGGTGGGCTGTCACAAAGACTCACGTGGGCAGGGCATTGTGAGGGTATACAGGTGCTGGGAATTCTGCACATTTCTGGTAGAGTGTCTGTTTTCAGAGGAGAGGACAAGACACCAAAAGAAAGAAGTTGTAAGGAGAGGGGAATTTCTCTGCACCCCACTGCATGCAAATATGTGCCCATTTCCAGCAAGGCTTTCCAAGAGTAAAGGGACTCCCTGTTTAGGAGGAATAACCCATAGACTCAGCTCAGACATCTCAGACATGGACCGCAAAAGCTCAGTTTCTCTTGAGGTTGTTGAGGGTTGGACACACAGTAAATACACTCTCCAGACAATCAGCATCCACATTCAGTGGAGACTACAACATGGCAGGGTTTGTAGTATTAGCAGGAGAAGGGCCTCTGCACCACCTGTCTGCAGCATAGTACTTGGAGGAGCATGTAGGAGGAAAGGTGGGGACAAAAAGAGACATGCAAAGAGCAAGGACGTCTCTGTGTGCAGAGAAGACTCACCAAAGGGAGGGAAGAGGGGGAGACTGATGAACATGTAGGGGAGAGAAAGGATTAATTAGACCAGGAAGGAAAGGGAAGATTCACAGCTCAGGGATGTCAGAGGCAGGAGTTGTTCCAGGGTGGCGCCCAGGAAGCCCTCCTACCTCATTCCTGCATCGCCCCGCATGACAATGCTGTCCCCTTCTGTCAGACAGCAGACTCCATCATTTCAGCTTGCTGGCCCACCCGCTCCATGTTAACGCGTTTCTGATAATTACCATTTTTCAGAACTATTTTGACTGTTAAAAAATGCTTTTTTTAAAATATAAGCTGATTAAAAGAGACTACCCATTAGCATAAGCTTCTTGCTGTTCAGCCCTCTTCCTAATTAAAAGCACTCATCTGTGGAGACCTCGATTCTCCCCTGTCCTCTGGGCTAGCTTTTTGGACATTTTTCCCTGGCAGTTTGCTTTATTTTGCCTCATCTTTCTTTTTTTAGTTTCCTCTCCAGCAGCTTCTTGGCAAGGATGGAAGAGGATTCAGGCAGGTGGAGGCTTAGGTATTTAGTACCAGATGAAAACCAGAATGAATTTGTTGTCCCTTAAAGCATCATCTTCTGTTTATTGCTGCTGGCTTGGAAGCAGAGCCAGCAGCATGTTAGCTCCTGGGTTCTTGGGAGCTGCACCTCCCAGGGCAGTGATCTCCTCTGGTCTAAACAGCATCAGGCTGGTGGCATGTTTGGATGGCAGGTCTGTATTTCAAATCCAGAGGTGCTGGTGGCTATGCAGCAGGTGCTGACTTTTCTCTCATTCAGCACTAAGCCAAGGTCCCAGCAAGGGATCAGCTGCCACTGTGTTGAGGGGAGAACAGCTTTATGGCAAGCTGCAGAGGTCCCGACCACATAGCACATGACGGCTCAATGTCTGTAGCCTCAGTACTTTGGAAAATTTTAATGCACAGAACTATTTTCTCTCTTCCTTAGTGTTTCCCAATGGTCCTAAATGAAATAAAGCAACCTCCTTCACTGCTTCCCTTAGTACCGCCCATTTCTAAGCAGCTGCTGTGTTTAGTCCTGAAGTGGCAGCATTTATAAGGCTGCTGAGACCTGTTGCCAAGGGGGCTTGGAAACTTGCAGCAGAACTGGAAGGCCCCGCAAATGATACTCAATACCTTCTAAGCATTGGCCATTAAATCCCTGAGGCATGAGCGGTGTTCAAGGTGTCCTGCAGCAGTCTGGCACTGTAGCCAATGTGCTCACATCTGTGGGGTGAGTGATGTGCTCGCTGGTGTTCCGTGAGCACTCAGGAAGAGGGAAACTTGCTTGCCTGCACAGATCAGCTCACCTACATGTGCAGAAGAAGGAAGTTTCTCCAGACAGTGTTGTTTAGAAGTCTATTCACTGATAGTATCCTTCCATGCTATGGAATGATGACAGACCTTGAACTACTCCAGCAACCATTTGCTTTTCCTAAGAAAAGTTTCCATGGTTCATCTATGAAGTACGACAGGTGACTGCTGTCAGCAAAAATCTGAGTTCTTCATTTAAGGAGCTCCATCCTCAGCTGGTCACACATCATTTGGTGCAGCTAATGACGAGGAGCTTAAAGGCTCTGCTTGCAGGGATACCTCAAACATAAGTTTTTGTCTAAATAAACTCAGGGTTGGCTGACCAGGGACCTGTAACCCATAGTGGGAACACCAGGAGACAGCAGACAGTTCCCTCGTCCCTGTTTCCATCTCATTCCCTCTATGCTAAGGCTGGATTGGATTGGAGCTGGGACTAGGTTTGGCTCAATATCCCTTCTCCCCATGCTTTTTCGGTGTCTTTTGCTTAGCCCTGCAGGAGCTGACACAGCTATGGAGAAGTGAGACTAGCGTCTAATTTGCGTCATGCCTCAGCAGCTCTAGTCTGACTGCAGGCTCTTTTTTCCTGGGGTTTCTCTAAGAACCAGAAAAGAACAGCTGATTTTCAGATGTTGGAGATAGCTGGGAGGTTATATACTCTGGGATTAATGGTCATCTCTTTCACATCAACTCTCCGCTGGTGGAAGTCCATTGATTGTAATGAAGTGATGCCTGATTTACCATGACAGACAGAAAAACATCACTCTTAGTTTATTTATTTCCTTTAGCACTGAAAAATGAAACCCATCTAAACTGAAGGGGAGAATGCCACCATCACATAAGAGACTTATTCTGGTGAAAATAGCTGCCCTTTCACACAGACTCCTTATACTACAAACCCCACCCTTTGCTTCAGCATCATCCTCCCCTGCTTTCTCACACGATGTCTGTAAATCCCCTGCTATGCTGCATGTGCCCATCTCCTCCCAGATTGTGTGTGCTGTGCTGGGAGTTTTAAATTTAGGCTGTAGGATCTCAGTTGTTTCAGGTCTTAAGAGAGTTCACAGGCACTGCTGCTCTTTTTCTTAGTAACAGCATTTCCTCCTGACCCAGGGCATTTAAATAGTCTAATATTTACTCTAGAATAGGCAAGTATTTGTAGATAGATAGCTCATCTAGAGAAGGGTATTTATTATTTGCTATGTAGAGCCAGCAGTCCCCATGGGCATCCATGTATTACTCTTAGCGAGCTGTGTTTGGTGGAAAAGTATGTTGCTGTCTGCATTGAGACAGTCTGTACATGGGAAACTTCTGAAGTTCCCAGACTGAAGTGGTTGAAAAGCAATGGATGCTACAGGATAGATGGGTGGGGAGGTTTTGAACAGTTTGTTCGTTTCTTCTTCCCTCATTTGCTAAATTCCTACATATCAGGAGTAAGGCAGTGAGATGTCCATAACAATGGTGAAATTCAGAGTAATTTCCAAAGATGGATTTCAGTTAGATCTGAGCCATTTGGGTCTGTCCAAGACTTACTGCAAGGCTTCTGTTTCTCCTGCCTTGTGCAGTTTCTCCTCCCTTACATTCAGCAAGGCTGTCTGCTTCCTCTGCTGCCAGGGGCTTCCTTCATCTCTTATACAGGTTACTTCTTACCCTCTCTGCTAAGTGAGCTCTCACTCAGGTCTGTTTAAAGAGATGGGACTCCTGTGTGGGACAGAAAAAGTTCAGCAGTGAACAGAGAAGTCATCTGGCTACAAGGAGGGAGAGAGGCTCTGATCCTCTACAAGAAGTGTACTGCAGTTGCTAGGACTGACTCCCAGCATCAACTCTATAAGGAGTCTGCCCTCTCTTTCAGACATCTTGGTATTTTCCCTACTTTAGCAAGGGAAAAGAAACAAGACGCAAACCAAAACAAAAAGCCTGACATCAGATCTAATTAATAATAATAGAAAAGCCAATTTCACAGCCCATTACCCTTCATAGCCAGGTGGGGGGTAGGAAGGTGAGGAGGAGGAGGGACTTGAAGAAACATGGGCGGGTGTGTTTGTAGACCTCATGAAAGAGATGGGGCAATGGTGACTCAGAGAGTTTCCCTGCCAGACGTATAGCTTTAGGCTCCATTAACCCAGAACCCAACAGAAGGTACCATAGCCAAGGGGAAAATCTTTAAAAATGCCGACAGCATCATTTTGCTTCATTAGCAGGGCTCCTGCGTGTCTCCTTCTCTCTTCGCTACCACTATGACCCCCTCCCCTCCATGCCCCCTCCTTTCCCTCTCTTTCCGTTTGGTTTAACTGAAGGCAATTCATCTCATTTTAATTAATTTTTACTTGCAGCGTTATCACCCAAAGTATAAAGGCAAAAAGTTGTTTTTTTTAATTAGAAAGCTAACGGCATTAATTACCAGTACAGTTAATGCATCAACGCATGGGAGCCAAGTGGCGTTTGGAGGCACTGAGGCAGTGAGCATCCGTGACAGCTGCAAAGGGTTTGGTGGGTTTTTTCTCTTTTTTTGTTTGTTTTCTGTCTGTTTAACTGCCTCACCACAGAAGAGCCACACTTTGGGAAAAAACAGTCTGAGATTTTTTTTTAGCCACAAGTCTGTTCCAGCGACCCACTGGAATATGGCATCTGAAAGGAGTGCAACAGAGCATCTGTAAACTATAGGATTGGAAGGGACAGGAAGAAACCATTTAGTCCATCCCTTTTCCCAAGACAGGTGCCACTAAACCTATTTCAATCTTAATGGATATTTGCTAACTCCCAGTGTGCACAGAGAGTCTAAATCCAATTGGTCAGGTAGTTCATTCAAGTTTCACCCTTGTTTCCTAAATGGATCCTTGTGGCATGGAATATTTCCAAAGCTTTGATGAGCTGAGCAAGTGGAGGTGACTGTAGGGAGCTGACCTGTGTCCAGCCATTGCACATGAACCCACCTCTGGAAGGTGGAGGAGACCCTTTGCTTCAGGTCTGAATGCCCTGTACCCAGATGACAGAACAAAAAGCATAAACCTGAGTGCTTTGTGTTAAAAGGATGGGATTTGGTACAAGGGTTGCACTTTCTTCTCAGATTCACAGTGGTACAGAAGAGGCACATCAGGTGCCAAGGGAACCTGCTTCCTGAGAGGACTGGGCTTGGGGGAAGAGGTGTGAACAGCATTGACAGTAGTCAGAGAAGGGCTCTTGGCTGTCCTTCTTGGGCTATCAGGAGGCATCTGGCCTGGCTCCTTTTATTTTCTTCCAAGAGAAAGATGCAGAATCAGTTGAAGACAGGAGAGGAACACTTGAATATGCCCAAGTTGCACTAGTACTTGGAATATGAAGGTGGCTTTGCCTTTACCAGGCAATGAGTAACCTCTGGAGGAAAGGAAGGATGGTACAGGAAAGGCAGCTCTCCAGTCAGATGGGACAAGGGGAGATGATGCAGTGAGTGAGGAGGATTGCTTCTGCTACTCTGTTATTTCCATTACTTCAGGGATAAACCAGCAAGTGCTGAGGAGCAGGGGAGCCAGGCCACAAAATTAAGCTTTAATATGTGTTTCCTGAGCCACATTTTCCTTTGGCCTCTTTCTGGCTAAAGTTTTATCTGCTCCTGCCATGGCAAACCTCTCTGCTAAGCTGTAAAATAAGTCTCATTCTAACCCTCTCTGAAAGAATGGGAAGAGGTATCTTTCTATGGCCTTGCCTTTCAGTCAGAGCCTGACTGCGAAAGGACAGCTGTAAGGAGTGAAAATGACCCTAAAAAAGTGATGTCTATCATTTTCTTATTACAACAAGAAATTCTGTGGCACAGAACATCAAAAAAAGAAGCTTGGAAAAAAAAAGGAATTTAGTCAGAAACAACCTGAAGGGAAAAAGTTATGAAATTAAAACCCAAAGAACCAGCAGGGAAAGTGCTCTAAAAAATCCCTTATTAGAGTCACAGGAGGTAGCACCATACCCTCACATGAAAATCAAAATAAAAACCTGGAAGCAAAAAGGTAAGAGAAACTCGTGCACTTAAGAACCAAGTGTTGGTTTATTCAAGTCAGAAAAAAGATTCTTTTAAAATTGGATATTCCATCCAAGTGATGCTAATAGAATAGAACATAAAATGGAGCACTGAGATGTAAAATACAGATTAGGAAAAAAATTTGAAGAACAAATAGCCAAAGATAACACAAGCAATAATAATAAATTCTTTACATACCAAGAGCCGGCAGCCCCAGGGAGAGTCAGTTAAGGAGGTAATCAGGACAAATGGAGATTGCAGAAAAGACTTGGTCATTACTAGAGGGCAGAAGAGAACCCTGAATGCCCCAGAATGCATTTTGCAGAGAAAAGATGATGACTCTGTCCTTGGGTAATATGTGAGTAATAATGAAACTGTGTGCAAAATGGGACTGTAGCAGATCTCCAGGTTATTGCAAAGAGATTCCATGTTGGCAAGTCCCAAATCTGACTTGCAGTCCCCCACAGAGAAATTTATATTCCCTGATCATCACCTCAGTACCACTACAGATTCTCTGGGGCAAGAAGAAGATTTATCTGGAAAGACCAGGTATGAAATGAAAATCTGTAGAACCAGCAGGTGACTCCTACAAGAAGGCATCCCTTATTAGGTTCATGAGAGGTCATACCGTATTCTCAAATTAAAATCAAAATTTGGAAACAAAAAGGAAATTGGAACAAGTGCAGTTAAATGAATGGGTTTAATAACATTAAAAAAAAAGGAAAAGAAGAAAAGATCATACAAGGGGCACAAGGTATCTTTTTTTTTTTCTTTTTTGTTCATGATCAAGTCTTCATTAGTACTATCTTAATCAATTCTGGTGTTCCCCTTTAATTATCGTCGTTAGTTCTGCCCACTCTGAAATACCCTTCTTCTGTCACTGACATTAGACTTTCTGCTGATCTGTTTTTTCTTTTGTCATTTCCAAAATGAGGGGCATTGCTCTGTCATCCTGTACTCCAGGAGCCTAGCATGGGCTCTGCCCAGCATCCCAAAGTACACACTACCGGGTGTACACATGGAAAATCCAATGGAGGAGCAGAAACCAGTCAAAAACCCATTAAAGATCATAGTCTGAGGAGTTGGTTCACATTCATCAACCTATTATGACATTTCAAAACAGTCTTTCTTCTCTACCTGTTCCTTCCTTTCTTTCCTAAAAGTATTTTCATGAGCACCCTTGGATTTCTGCTGTACCTGACCTCACTTTCATCTTAGTTGCTAGATTACCCCTCCCCTCTCTCTCCTTTGCTGTCCTCCCCCTCTCCTTTGCTGTCATCCCCTCCACCTCCAGCCCATGCCTGTGATCTGCATCCCAGTCACCTTCCCAGTATTGTTCCACATCCTTCTCCCTTTTGCATTTATTTATTTATTTATCTTCCCCAGGGATGGAAATGGAGGGAAAATAAAAATAAATATGCAAATGAAAGGGAAAAAACTGAGAGAAATTTAATTAAAATGTGTGTGTTTCTTTCCCTTCGAGTGCTTTAGGGTGGAATAGCAAATTCTTAAAAAAGAGAGCACTCAGAATAAGGTTAAAGAGCTGAAAACTGATTACATGCAATTGAAAATGAAAGCAGGGAGGGGGTGGTGGAGGTGTAGCATACTGAGATAGGTAAAAAGCTCAGGGAGACTCTTGTGGCAATGGGGCATTTTTCACTGTGAGTTACAGCCAAGCAGGCATTGCATACAAGGTCTGTAACAGGGTTTCAGATGCTTTGCATGAGGAGAGAGGCAGGGAGAAAAGCATTTTACTTTGAAGAGCAATATGAAGAGGGCACCTTGCAGATGAGAGCTGGGAAAAAAAAAATAGCCAGGAAGGATAGAGGAGTGGGAGAGAGCCATCCACTTCATCCCAGTCTGGTTTGTCACTGTAGATCTGCTGTGCCCCAGGAGAGGACAGTCCTTCTACAGTGCTTGAAGGTAGGGAGGAGAGGAAGAAATAAATAACTTCCTTTCGTGTTTTATGCAGGATCTGCAGTCATTGGTTTTAAGCTTGATCAAAGCCACAGCTATAATGCTGTGTGAAGAAGAAGTAGTTTGTTGGGCTGTGAAATTGTGCTTTAGCTTATTAAAGATTAGAGAGGGTGAAAGGAAGTTTTGGGGAGGGGGTTGAAGTTCCCCAGCCTTACAGGCATGTTTGCACAGCAGTGTAAAACCCATCTTCCCCTTAGACACACTACAACAGGATCAGGGCCAGCAACAGATTTATGTGCAAGGGCTGAGAATGTGTATATTATGTGGCCTCACTTAGGAGAAGTGTTTTTCCAGTGCATCTTCATTCCGCTCTCATTCCAGCGTGGGTATCATTTCTTGGCAGCCTGTTGTAATTAAACACAGCCTTTGAAAGACCACATCCCCACTTGTGCTCTACATTGGTTCCAGCCTGTCAAAGCCTCTTCATTACTCAGAGCCTGTGGGACAGGTCACAAATTTAATTTTTAAACTGGTGATGTTTTACATGGTGTCGGCCTGTCCCACTGCAGTCACTGAAAGGCACGTTCCTAGCAGCTCCTTCTCAGAGCCATTGCTGCCTGCTGCAGGAACCGAGAAGCTTTCTCTCTAAGCTGAAGCCAAAGTCCACTCCCTTTCTTCCTCTGACTGCTGGCATCCACATTGCATTGTGTGCAGGAGGCTCCATTTTGGTGCTGTTCCTGCCCTTTTGGGTCTTGGCTGGAAGAGGGGAGGAGGGCACTGGAGGCAGCTACCGAGGCTTGTACCTTATGTGCAGCTTGAACAGTGCCTAGAAAAGCTTCCATCCTAAAAAGCCATGCCACCCAAGTTCATGATTCTGACTCATCCACCCACTGCCTGAGTCCTCAAGAAGCTCTCCTTAGTGGCAAAGACAATGGCTGCTTCCTGCTCTGGCAGGGATTAATACTGCGGCTTTTATAACCCACCAAGGGTAGCTCTCTCCTTGTGCCCACAGGTATTAAGGGTCCAATTGTCCCTTCTATTTCCCATGCCTTTTAGAGTGAAAGAGAGAAAAGAAGTCCTCTTGCTGTGATGCAGAGTGATTGCTGCCATCTGACATTCACATTTATCTGCTTGGTCTTTTCATTATCTCCCTCCCATTTGTTTCTGCTCATTCTCCAGTGTCTGCTGATCCTCTCCCTTCCTCTGAGACTGGCTGTTGTTAAAACTCCTCTGCTTACCTAGCTCTGTATATCTTGACTTATCTGCTTGGTTCACATCTCTGTTCATTGATTTTTTCATACCCAGCTGCTAAATTAGAACTGTTTGCACCTCTTCCACAAGCATCTTCTGCTTTGCTACTGCAAATTCTTTGTAGTCCAACTAAAACAGTGTAGCTTCTCATTACAAACAGAAAAGCCAGCAGGCTTCCGATTTTTCTTACTTCTGCCTGTGTGCTACTTGTTTTATTTCAGTTGAGAGGTCACACCACTGGTGACTCTTACTAGAGATGTTCCCCTAACTTTGAGCCCAATTTATCAGTCAGGATACAAGGCTCATTTTTCCCAGGTGCCCCAGACCAGGAATAGCCTCTGGCTGTTACATAGCTTTTCAACAAACTGTGTCAAGAAGCAGCAAAATCCTGCCTCCGGGAACATGTTCCCTTTCTTAGTTTTATTCTGTATTGTTGCAATTTCAGTTATTGTATCAATTACGTATAGACAGGCCAAAGCTGCAAATTCAGATCAGAAATGCATGAATGTTTGGACCCCATGGGCTTGTCTGCCTCAGTATTTTTGCACCACTGCAACTATATAAATACATAAGGAATAAGCAACAAATACCTTTGTAGGAGTATCACTGTGCCTACATTTTGAGGGGTATTCCGTACCATTCAAAGCTGCTTTAGTAGTGCCAAATCTAGGAGCAGGATGCCTCCAAAGTTAGCATGTAAACCGGAGTGCTATGCAATTTTCCGGTACAGGAATGCTCAACTGCTGCCAAAGTCCAGCTTATGATTTTTATCCCATTTATATCTGCAGAGTCATCAATCCCACATTTCCTTTCCATGAAATCAGTGCTGTTTCTGTTAACTGTTACATAAATCTTCAGCTTCATTTTCAGCATAAGTCTTGAGGCCAGCTGTATGGGGAAAGAGAGGGAATAATGAAACCACAAGACACAAAACACAGCTCATGATATGCACAGAACTTCTGTAACATTGCACTCTGGAAAAAGGTGTGAAGATGATGTAGGTAGAATAAAAAATGGCCAGAATTGATGCTGAAAATTCAGGCCTTCCTGTTGGCTTGCTGTGTGTTCACCACAGTTGGGTTTTGGAAGTTTGGGGATGTTGACTTTTTGAAGTAGGAAAATGGTTTCATTGCCTTTTTGCACTTGTTGTATTTCAGAAGTGGGAATGAGTTTGGTTCCAGGAGCCTGTACTTGTAATTTTGGGAACCTTGTGGTTGGTTCTGAAAGTCTTCTTATATACATCTGCATCTGCTCCTAGTCAAGAAAGAAGCTTTGGGAGAACAGACTTTCTTGAGAATACCTAGGAAGTCCAGAATCTAATACTTATGAATTTGGAAAGGCACTGATATGTGAAGTAAAAGATTAATCAAATTTTCAAATAGCAGGGCTGGTCAGTAGAATAGGAGATCCAAGAGGAATTGGTTTGTCTAGGTGTAGACTTTACGTTGCTCTTCCCTCAAAAGGCGTGTCCACGCCCAAGGCATGCAACATATCATGCCCTTTTTGCTTTCTTAGGTTTTGAGGGACAGCTTGTGTGACCAGGACCTTCTGAAAGGTTCTGGACCAGTCTGTCTATGGATAAAAAATCTGGGTGGAGAAGTAAAGTTGGAAACCCCACCCCTTTTCTCCATCCTTCCTCATTACCCACCAAGTGTATCCTGGCCCTTGAGCAAAGACAACCCCACGAATGGGTTTGTCCTGGCCCGAGGGAGGAGTAATCCAAACAGCTTTACCTAACATACCTCTCAAGTGGATCGCTGGAACTTTGTCTCCATCAACAGTGTGGAGGGATTCTGCTTGGGCAGGGCCAGCTCGGTTGACAGAACCTCTAGTGTTAACTAGCCAGGTGGCCTTGGCTAAGTGTTTATCCCAGTTCTTAAAAGATCCCCCACCTAATGCTTTCAAAGTGGTTTTTAACAGTCCATTACACCGTTCAACCTTCCCAGCAGCTGGTGCATGATATGGAATGTGATATACCCACTCAATACCATGCTCCCTTGCCCAAGTAGCAACTAGATTGTTCTTGAAATGAGTCCCATTGTCTGACTCAATTCTCTCTGGAGTGCCATGTCGCCACAGGACTTGCTTTTCGAGACCCAGAATGGTATTCCGGGCAGTTGCATGAGGTACTGAATAAGTCTCTAACCATCCAGTGGTTGCTTCCACCATGGTAAGCACATAGTGTTTACCTTGGCAAGTCCGTGGCAACGTGATATAATCAACCTGCCATGCTTCCCCATATTTATACTTGTCCCAACGTCCACCATACCACAGGGGCTTCACTCTCTTTGCTTGTTTAATGGCAGCACAGGTTTCACAATCATGGATAACCTGTGAGATAGAGTCCATGGTTAAATCCACCCCTCGGTCTCGTGCCCATTTATAGGTGGCATCTCTACCCTGATGACCTGAGGCATCATGGGCCCATCGAGCTAAGAACAACTCTCCCTTGTGCTGCCAGTCTAGGTCTACTTGTGACACCATGACTTGTGCAGCTCGATCTGCTTGTCTGTTGTTGTCATGTTCCTCACTAGCTCGATTCTTGGGTACATGGGCATCCACATGGCGGACTCTCACATTCAGTTTCTTCACTCTAGCAGCGATGTCTTGCCACATGTCAGCAGCCCAGATGGGTTTTCCTCTACGACTCCAGTTCATCTTCTTCCACCGGTCCAGCCATCCCCATAGGGCATTGGCTATCATCCATGAATCGGTGTAGAGATAGAGCCTTGGCCATCTCTCCCGTTCTGCAATATGTAGGGCTAACTGGACGGCTTTGAGTTCTGCAAACTGACTCAATTCGCCTTTACCTTCAGCAGCTTCTGCCACACGTCGAGTGGGACTCCAAACAGCTGCTTTCCACTTTCGGCTTCCCCCTACCACACGGCAAGAACCATCAGTGAAGAGGGCATAGCGTTTTTCTTCTTCAGGCAACTGATTGTATGGTGGAGCTTCCTCAGCTCGATTCACCTGTTCTTCTTCCTCTTCATTTGCTAAACTGAAGTTCTCACCCTCGGGCCAATTTGTTATGATCTCTAGAATTCCAGGGCGATTCGAGCTTCCCATCCGGACACGCTGTGTGATCAAAGCAATCCACTTGCTCCATGTAGCATCGGTGGCATGATGCATAGCAGGCACCTTTCCCTTGAACATTGCCCCTTGAACATTGCCCCAAGAGGGCAGTGAAAACCCCGTGTGTGCAGGCATCTGGGGGCCACAGGGGTGAGAAAGGTTCCCGGGGAGTGTCTGGGCAGGTGGGAGCCTGCAGGGCTGCTCATTCCAACTCTGGTCCTCAGCTTTGCTTTCCCAGTTGTGAAAGGCTGGAAGCATGCATATGTCACTCTTAATCTTCCTTTTGCATCCCTGTTTTTGCAGTTGTCAGAGCACCGTATTATGCAAATTGGAATTAAGCAATTAAGGCGATAATGTTTCCCTTGAAGAGTTTGACAAGGCAGAAGGAACACAGACTACTTTTCAGACAAGCTTTTGGTTGCATATTTACCTAAAAACAACAGCAAGAAAGGGATGGACAACTGTGCACATGCACACACACCAGCTTTGTGACCAAGCCACCCTTCTCTCTCCATGCATCCCACCTTCTTACTTGTCCCATAACAACGCCAAGGTTATGGGACCTCAGTGGGGGTTTTCACCTACCCCCCTCAGCACAGGGGACTCCGTGGAAGTGTCTGCCAATGCCCATGATGAATTTGTATCTTAAACCGATGTTTAAAGGTATAGCTCAGCACCATACTTTGTGCTCAGGAACAAGGGCTTTTGTTGCTGACTCATCAACTGCACTTTCATAGCTTTGCACGGCTGGTGTTTGGGGATGAGGAGGGGGATAGTTGCTATCAGTTGCTGGGAGACAAAAGTTCAGAGCTGCTCTCTGTCAGGAGTTTTTTGACTTTGTGATTTTGCCAGCATTTTGTGTGACTCCTCCCCATCTAGTCCCCTGTTAAAGGTCCTCTTGTTCAAGAAGAGGACCTTCCAATTTTCCTCCATTTAGACTCACAGTGGGTTTGTGAAAGAGGAGAGGGTTATTCTATTAAACTGGTTTGCCATGGCAGTGATTTTTCCATCACAATCAAAGATGGGCTAAACTGAATCTGCAAGTCTCAATTGTCTTGGAAGCCAAGATGCTGAAAAACTAATCTGACATATGGAGATTCATGCTGCTTGTGCCTCTGCATTTTCCCTCTGTTCAGCAGATGAGGTAGTGCCTTTGAAAGCTGTTGATAAGATGTAAAATTTGTTTTGAACCAGTAATTGTGCTATGGATATGACCCTGGGGTACAAATGTTGGATTCTGCAAAATGGCATCATTTGAAATAAGCTTCACCCTGTGCTTTTTCACAAGATGTACTTTCTTTCCTTGGGATGTGGTTGGTCACCCCTGCTTTGAACTTGCTTAGCTCTTGGCATAAGCTTAGCATTTTCTGCATTTCCTACAGGCCCCAGGAGGGAAAGGAGTAGAGAATGGGGAGCTATTGAGTTCTTGCCAGCCGAGATACACAGGGCCTGATTCACCACTGCTCCATTAGACCCAGAGAGTCACACTGGCATAAAACGATGAATCAGAGGCGGTGACTCAGGCTCCAGTGCTCTAAATAGTCAGCAGAAGAGGCAAATGGAGTCCCAAGTGGCACTAATGACTGAAAGAGAGTTAAGAAAGTGTGTGACTTAATGGGGTGTATTCCCCAGCTCACACAGGCTCATAGGGAATCGGTACCGGATAGAGATAATGGGGTGATTGTGTAACAGAGTGGCCACATACACTTGATATATAGTAGCGCGTGGGAGAACTTGGTTCAGTTTAAACCTTTTCCCAAGTTGTATCAGGTAAAATGAAGGCAGACCCAGTCAGGGCAGATTGCTGGAAGCTGAGAGGATGTTGTGGGGATGGATAACCCCTTTACTCAAAGCATACTTCACTGCCCACTTTCAGAAAAAAGGATTAGGGAGGCCCTTGTTCCAAGCCAGCAGGGCTGATCTTAAGCTAAGTTGCTAGGTAGGGGTGTAATGAGATAAATCTGCCAGTCTGAGACCACTCTTTGCTTATGTAAAGTAGCATTCATGTGGAAGCAAAGTTGTCCCAGTTGGCACCCCTGTCCAAAGCTGCTCTTGACGTCTCCATCTTGCCTGGTCACTTCCTAGTGAGGTCAGCTGAGCTTATTCTCAGTGGCAGTTGTTTGGCCTGAATTAGTGCTCGCGGAAGCATTGGCTCAATCAATCCAGATAACTCTATCTAGCCTTTGTTTAAATAAGGCCACAAGTTCCCACCAGCTCTAAGTCATTTATCTGCTGTGGAGTTCAGTAGCCAGGCTGTGTTTGTGGAGGCAGACAAAAAAAACAAAAAGGGAAAAAACATCCCACAACAACTAATGGTAAATGCCCGTTTCTGCTTTCATTCAGGACAGTTAGGGGAAATACTCTGTGGCTGCTATGTAGCCTTGGTCCTCTTCATCCCTTCCCCTTGCTTGCCTGTAACTGCTTCCTGCAGCCCCACTTAGTGGCTGTTCCACACTGATTTGCCATTTAACCAGCTTATCAAGGCCTGGATTTGACTGTGATTGCTCTTTTCATCCCACTAGCTGAGGGTTACACCGCATACATTCCCTCCCTCCCTCCCTTCCCCCCTCCCTCCTCAGAGGAGCTTTGGACGCTCTGCCGGATGTTTTAATGAGCTTGCATTTTCATGAAAGGCCAGATCTGATCGTGACTTGAATGGCAGCTGCCAAACAGATAGAGCTTTTAGTTTCAAACTCAGCAAGAAAATGGCTTTGCCTCCCCTCAGAGCAGCTTATGTACTTCAGAGGTTCAGTCATTATGAGCAATTTCTATTAACAGCTGAGTACCTTTTGTGTTCCCTGGGAGCAAAGGATACTCTCAGGGTCTGCTCAGCACCATTGAGGATTGTGCCTTCTGTATGTTGTGAACATCAGCAGAGATTAGACAAGCCTGCTGGGAAGAACGTGGCTACAATTGCAGTCCCTGAAGGCATTTTTGTTTTTCTTGGGTTGTTTTTTTTTTTTTTCCCAGCTGGTTTGCTAGGTATTCCCCCTCCCTTATTAATATATTTATTAAAAAAAAAAGTGAAGTTTTATACTTCTGATAAGCATTTCTCATTTTCTGTATGCCTAGCAGACCTTCTGTTGAGTGCTGTGCTTCCCACCATGAACTGTAAGCACTCAAAAGGTAAATAACACAAAGGACATGAGCTTCTTAGGGGAGGTGCCAGGCTGTGTAATTGGAAGACATGAGGTGTCATTACTGAAAGAAGATGTGCTGAAGTGTCCTGATGATGAGATTGGCTCAAGTCCTGGCAGCAGAGTAGGTCCAAGATGAGGGAGAGGTCTCTTCTCACAACAATTTAAGTCAGTAGATGTGATGAGATGTGACAGGGGAATCTAATGAATGTGTGGGACTTTTTCTGTCTCAGAGGTCAGGGAGTCTCGGTCCAGTCCTTCTGCAACTTCCTTGGCCACAGCACCTGAGCATTCACAAAGATGCATTTGGGCATAGTGTGCACTCCAGCACACATCTTTGGGAGAAGGCAGTATCAGGAAATGCTCCCAAGTTACCACTATTGTCCTGGTAAAATCGTCCAAAGAGCAGAAGATGATTAGGATGTGCCACAGCTCAAAACCAGATTCTTTTTCTCTCCTTCATCCTATGCCTCAAGCCTCACAGCTGAACCTGTGGCTTAGGGCTGTCACAGCTTGCAAAGTGACAGGAAATCGAGCAGCCAAAGGGAGGAGGTGAACAAAGCCTACCAAGTTTATCCTGTGCCTTTTTAGTGTGTCACGGGCAGTATTTTCAGAGAATTCACAGGGACGTGAGGTCTGGATAGAGACAAGGTGAGCGTATAGATGCACTTCCCATGAAAGGTGTTTTACTGAGTCCTATGTATTGGAAAAGATTGGAGCATCAGGGAAGTGAGTTAAGGTACAGAGACATCATCAGTAAAGATGATACTGAAAATATGAGAGAAGCACCATAAGACAATCAATTCTGTGATAAGGATGGGGGGTGCTTCATGCTACCTTCATGTTAAAGCACAAAGCAAATTGAGAACAAACCTTGATCTACAACTTTAGGAAATGCACCAAACTGTTGAGCACTTGATCCTCACTGCAAGAAGAAGACACACCATTGTGCCTCTGGAGCATGTCCACCAAAATCTCTGTAAGAGGCAACATGATCTATCTACTAAATGTATCTAAATCTCATTGAGCCTGAAGGTGACCGGCAGGTGGGTGAATACTCAAGGCAATGTAGGAAATCTCCTCTCTAGCCCATTTCTCACCTTGTATGAAATATTACATCACACTCTGATCCATTTTATATCACCATACTGAAAACCTTTAGCTCCTTGTTCTTACCTTGTCCCTGGCATAGCATGGGTCATCATGCTATTACTCCTGTTTTGCAAGGAAGCAACCAGAGCACAGGAACCTAAGTAACCTGTCCAAGCTAGTCAAGTCAGTAGCAGAGCAGAGCCCTGATCATGCATTCCCAAGGCCTCCATTTGTGTTTCTCTCCTGAACAAAGCCCATGAGCCCTACAGCCTTCTCCAGCATTCACTGAAGTGTGCCTCCTTTCAACAATTCCTCTAGCACAAAGTATTTGAACCCTCTGCATCAGGAAAGTAGAGTGGCCCCATTTACTGCCATTAAAATGCAGGCACATACTGTTTATCTCCCTCTGGGAACATGACAAGAAGAGTTTTAGTGTCAGGGAAAATAGTAATAATAATAATAATAACAGCAGCAATAATAATAATAAGGAAACCCTCTTAAGTGTCAACTCCACATTTTCTGGGGCCTGGTTAAGTTCTCTGGAGCATAGCACTCCATCACTTTTCTCAGCAGGACATAGTTACTCATAACTTGAAGGTTTTATCTCTGGAATTCCTATACTAAAAAGGAGAAAGGAGGTCAATCTTGAATTCTACGGGAGTATAGATGTTTAATTAAGTATCTAATTGTTCCAGACTCCTGCTTGACAGTCAATGCGTTTTGAAGATTTTGTCTCCCTGCCTTTTGTATTTTTTTTTGTGAGGTATTGAAAAGATTAAAAATGTCTGACTTGTATATGGTGTCCATCCTTTGTCTCCCTCTGCACCTCGGAGTGACTGTGATCCAGGACTGATGCCTAGGTCCTGCTGCCATGCATTTGCATGACCCTGGTGCACACTGCATTTCACTCCAGTCTTGTGGGAACAAGTCCCTTCCTCTGTTCTGCTTCTGGTGGCCCCTTTGGCCATTTGAAGTCCAATCTGAATTGTGCCTACTCTGTGTCACTTTTCCTTGGGTCTCTCCTCTTTCTTTTTCCCTGTTCCTTTAGGGACGGGGAAAGAAGGGCAAACCACACCTTGGAAAAATAAATATTCTGGGCCTTTCTTTCAAAGATCTCAGATCTCTTGCACCTTGCAAAAAATAATATAAGGCTTGCTGCCCCTCTGTGAGACTGACTAGTTTTATTATCCGTGTAGTGAAATTAGCAGTCTCTTTGAAGTCTATTTAGTCTACGGTAGGAGCAGGAGACCTTGCATACAGATCCTAAGCAACACACTTCAGGAACTAGAAAACCAGAGAAACTGGTCAGAGTGCAGTAGCCTCAACACAAAATCTGCCAATCCACCCGTCATTCCCGTCTGTGCTGCTAGGGAGTCACACTTCCCACGCTATTGAAGAGACAGAAGTGTGGTTAAAAGTGGTTCACCCAGAGGCCCAATGCTGACAAAACCTTAAGTATCTGCCTTGTGTGTGCTAACCCTCTTCCCTTTGTCAGTCCCCATTACAGGAGCTCCTCTGGATAGGGAAGAGCTGGGGTTGCCCATGGGTCTTGTTGCAACCCCAGCCACCTTCAGCCATGCATCATGTGCTTGCTCAGTCACTCAACAGTGTCTGCTTTCTATACAATTAGTCTGTGACCATGAGACCTCACGGGAAGGTTGTGCTGGTTTTGACTGGAATAAAGTTAATTTTCTTCACAGTGGCTAGGATGGGGCTGTGTTTTGGATTTGTGCTGAATGCAGGGCTGATAATACAGATGATACTTTTGTTATTATTGACCAGTCCGAACAGAGAGACAAGTCCATTTCTGCTTTTTGTACTCCACACTGGTGAAGGGACTGGGAGTACATGGGAAATTGGGAGGAGACATAGACAGAACAGCTGAGCCAAACTGACAAAAGAGGTATTTTCTAGTATATGACATAATGCTCAGTATATAAAGCTAGGGGGAAGAAGTGGGGAATGTTTGGAGTGATAGTGTTTGTCTTCCTGAGTTACTTATGCCTGATGGGGCCCTGCTCTCCTGGGGATGGCTGAACACCTGCCTGACCATGGGAAGCCATGTCCTTGGTTTGCTTTGTTTGCATGCACGACTTTTGCTTTCCCTAAAAAACTCTTTATCTCAAACCATGAGTTTTCTAGCTTTTGCTTTTCCAATTCTCTCCCTGATCCTGCTTATGGGGAAGTGAAGGAGCAGCTGTATGGTACTTGGTTACTGGCTGGGGTTAAACCAAACAGAAACAAACATTTCTGAGGATAAGGGGTGAAATATGTCTCTGGCTGGAAGAGACTCAAAATTAGACTCTGTCTTGTGGTCTTTGAAAGGGGGAGAGAGGATAGCTCCCATCCAACTCTGCATGCCAATGAGCAGTGAGACATCATGACTTGGTCTCTGGTGGGGTGTGGCACCTGGTTTGGAAGCCACAAGGGCCAGAGGTGTGTAATGGTGTGTGAGGCTCTGAAACCTCTACCAGGAGAGAAAAGCCACAGCAAAGCATGAAAGCTGCTGGGGTAAATTGGGTCTGTGTAAAACTCTCCTGTTTGACCAAGCCCAAGAGACTTCAAAGGAGTCAGGCCTGACATTTACATGCACCAAGCAGAAAGATCACAGATAATAAGCTGTGTGTGTGTGTGTGAGACAATGAGAACTGAGTCACTCCTGCTGAATCTCATCATAAACAGTACCCAACAGCAGTTTCTCCAGTGCAGTTTTTTCCAAGGGTTGTCAAAACTATGACAGAAAGAGAAGAATGTGGTGATTCGGTTTCCTTGTCTTTCTGCTCTTCTCTCAAGGATAAAAGGCAGTTCCGGGTTGCTTTCCCCCTACCTACCTCTCTACTGCGACTTCTGTATACAGCACACCAACTTTTCTGTGCTGCATTTATCTCACCTCTGTACCAAAATCCTCTGGAGGTCAGCCTCCCACTGCTTATGATTGATTGCCGTGCATTGTTTATAGCTCCTAGAGACTGAGGTGAACCACCATCCTAGCCTGACTAGAATAAGGTGAATATTAGTCTCTTTTGAGGGTCTCATAGTGGCAGGTACTACTGTCCTCAGCTGGGCAGAGGAAGACTTTGTAATGCCATGACTACAGCAGCTCTCCAGTTCAAATGTAAAGTGGGACCTATGGCAGGAGACCACAAGAGGAGAGGCAGGATAGGAAAGCAATGGAGGGGAAAAAGAGAGACAACAGCTGGGGGGGAAAAAAAAAAGGAAAAAAAGAAAAAAAAAGATAAAAAGTGACACAAAGACTTTACTCTTCATTTATAAAAGGTTTCATCTATCAGCTGGATTGCCTTAATGTGTCTCCTAACAAGGCTCCCACAACACACACACCCCCTTTCCTTTGGTTTCGTTCTTTGATACTGTCACATGCTCTTCATTTTCCAGCACGTTGCATTCATTCTTTGCCTTTAAACTCCAAGGATTAAAGCAAATGGATAAAATAAATAAATAAATGAAATTAAAAGAGCTGACATATCATGCTGTTGTTGGCAGCCTTTGATTTTCTTCCAGAACAAGATCATTACTTTTCTCCCCAGCTTTGAAAAAAAAGAGATGGACAGACTCCTCTCTTATAAATTCATTTGTCACTTGTGGGCTGTGGTAGGTGTGGGGAGAAATTGAAGAGAGAGAGGTTTGTGTCTGCAGTATAGGGAACTGTGAATGACTGTATTAGGGCAAGGTAGTACCAAATCTAGTCTGGGCAGGAAATGTCTTTCTGCTGAGCTTTTGTACAAGCTGCAGGACAACTTCATGTGCTGAAGCTTAGAGGGTACTACCATATAGAAACAGTGCAGACTGGGATAAACCTGATGAAGAGCAGCAGCTGTGAAGCTTTGAGTCCCAGACATGTATTTCACAAGCTTTCAGGAGGAGACAGCCTGGTCACTATGGTTTTTTGGTGCAACCCACTGTTACCAGCATGAAGCTTGTAACATGAAGCGTGAAGAGTTGGTTTACCAGATTTGGCATTGGCTCTGAGTCTATGCAAGTTTTTAAGTCTCCAGAGCCAAAAGTTTTGCTGACAAAAGGTAAGATCCATCCAGTAGCTTTTCCTAAGTTTGAAGTTGAACTCAGGTTTGCTGAGTCTGTGCCTCTTCAGAGCGGGCTGAGGTGGGCTTCAGATGCAGTCAGGATCAGTGAATCTGACACGAGCTGCTTGGGAGCCCACTGGGGGCACGTTTCCTACCATGAAATTGGAGGATATGTGGCTGTTCAGATCCAGCCTTGTTTGGGCTTTGAGCGTATCATAAATCTCTGGCACTGGGTGATGCTTTGCTGTGCAAATGAAGTCCAAGGAGAGCCAGGAGCAAAGAAAACGTGTTTGCACTCACAGTTCCAACCTGACTGAATCATAGACCGGCTATAAATAAGGGGAAGGAAACTGCTGCAAGGAAGCTGATTACTTGAAATCGTCCATTCCTTTCCTTTGCTTTCTCCAGGATGGTTCAGTGCATCATCTGTATGTTTCTGACAGGACAATTTTGGTACATCTTAATGCAGGCTCTCTTGTGGCTGTGGTCATATTGTAGTTTTCTCAGCATTACTCTGCAGAGTTGCTGAGAGAGTTTCTTGAGCTACCTCCTAAAATAAAACCCTGTATTACAGTACTGGTACTTTGGCATTTGTCCTGGACAGAAGGCAGGGACAACCAAAAAAGAGATGTCAAGATCTTCTCCAAGCTAACTTGCACAAATGAGACATATGGGATATGCTGATGGGACCACTGTGCTCCATGCAGAAGGCTCTGTGCATGTCCTAAAAATGCTAAGTATGTCACATAGTACATTGCACTCAACTCTGATTGTATGCTCTCGGTCCTTCTCTTCTGAGGACAATGAAATTCCTTTTGTCAGGATGTCTTCGCAAGTGTGTTGACATGGAAGGGGCTCCAAGCCTGTGGTGTCTTTCAACAGGAACTCAAAGACACTGTATTCAAGGTCACCTCCTGAAGGGCCAGAATGGAATGATGCAATGCAGCTGTCTGGGGCTCTCTACCATGTGTTGCTTTTTCCAGCCAACAGGCCTACATACCCATTTGGCATGCTGGGAGTTAACACCAAATGTCATGTTCCCAGCTACACTGGCTGCACAGCTGTACCAAAACACAAATCTGGTTTCTCAGCAGTTGTCCAACTGAGTCTCCCTACAGGCAACTCAGTTATGGCTAGAGAAACAAATGAAGGACATGTCTTTTGGTTTTAGCCTTCCCTGAACTCGTGTACTGTGCAGCTGTTGCTTTAACCAGATACAGGGACTTAATTAGGTTACAGTGACTTCTAGAAGTACAACATTTAATAGAAAAGTTGCAAAGCAAAGCATTCTGGGTACCATTCTGCAAATCATGATTTAGTCCTGGTGTTCTGTGTTGCTCCCAGAATTTGCACATTTTGGAGCTCTGGCACTCTTCCCCATCCTCTTTTTCCTGCTGTCCCCCACAGGCTAAAGAATCAGCTTTTGTGTTCTGGAAAAACTCAAAGAAAAGGTCATTTTCAGAACTTAAGCCCACAAGCAAATAAGTTAACCTGTGATTCACTGCAGCATTTTATGGAGAAAGGTTCAGAAATAAATTCCTCATAGTTTCCCCTCTCACACACCACCACAAGCATTTCCTCTGCCTCACTGTGTAACTTACGCCATGCAGTCACCACCCTCCGCATTACCCTCACAGCCAAATTGAG
This sequence comes from Campylorhamphus procurvoides, assembly GCA_013396655.1. Taxonomy (NCBI): domain Eukaryota; kingdom Metazoa; phylum Chordata; class Aves; order Passeriformes; family Dendrocolaptidae; genus Campylorhamphus; species Campylorhamphus procurvoides. The sequence continues at coordinate 2,521,722 of WBMV01007810.1, forward strand.
GAGGATATGACAAATCTTAACCTGCAGCTATTAAAATGAGCTGTTCCTACAAGGCTCTGGATGGAAGCAGCTGCAGACACAGGCAGTTCTGATGTCTTCTTTGTCACCTTTCTGGAAAGCCCCACAAGGAGGCACACAGAGCCATGAGCCATTTGCAGAGGTCATGGTGCAGGAAACAGGAGAGGGCTGCTTCCCAGGCAGAGCTTCTGTTAACACTTGAAAACTCGATGATCCACTTCAATATTGGAGATGCTGTGCAAAGGTTTGTATTTGGAGCCTCAGAGATTAAACCCAACTAGCTCCCATACTGGCTTATTCAGGCAGTGGGCATGATAAACTGGCTGGCTGGGACCACAGGACAAGTTGTTCTTGTGTTTGACTCCAAAATTGCAATGAACCCACAGTAAGTGGAATACATCTGATTTACTCACTACCCCAGGATTATGATCAATGGCATTTCCTTCTCCTTCTGGATTTAACTGCAGTCTCCTCCCTCTCCCACACTGCTTTTCTGTTCCCAAAACTGGCCCATCAAAGCACTGGCTTCAGTCACTAGCTGTGAAAGTGCAGAGATGTGGTCCTGGCTCATTTGCTGACCAGAGCAGGTAAAGCTTAATAGCCTTCAATGCCAGAGAAGAATCAGTGAAACACCAGGAAGGCAACTGAGGAATAAAGAGTAAGACAGATGTGCTGACAGAGCATTAGAAATAGCCGACTCAAGGAGGAAACACAGGCAAACACAAGAATAAGATTCTCCTTATGAATTCTTCTGGCTGTGGAAACTTGTCTTCTTGCAGCTTCTTCATTGAGGTTTGTGGTCTTTCTCAATTTCCCTGTTGTAGATTGTTGGGTCCTGAGAATGTATCATTTGTTTCTCAAATCTCTGCTTGGATAGGAGATGAAGCATCAGTCTGAGGCAGCAGTGGCACATGTATCTCCAAGTGGCTTGCTCAGCAATCCCCACATCACATTTAAATGTGTTTCACCCTGACCAGAAATAGATCAGCAATGCCAAAGATGGAGCACATTTCATTTTCCACTGCAGCCAGCCAGCATCTTCCTTATGCTACTTTCTACCTAAAATACCCTGCTTTGACATGAGAACAGGGCCCAGACTACCTGGGTCTCTAAGATGGGCACTTGTCCCTTTGGGCACTGGCTCATACTCACAGGGTATTTCTTCTGAGTTGGTAGGCAGGTCTCATACAATCACTGGAGTCTCGGCCATCCAGGATGCAGACTACTGTAATTTTTCTCTGGAGATCCATTACTTGTTTACTTAGTGCCATAGGGGTGATTTGGCCTCTTGGTAGCAGGGCAATTGCCTAGCTCAATCTGTATGGAAAAGACTGAGCTTCCCCAGCAGTTTTTGAAGTTAGATTTAGAAAGCAGGTGACATGTCCCAAAACCTGTTTTGTTCCTTGCAGTACAGATCAAACATCCTTGAGAAGACATTATCAAGGGTGATGATTATACTGGTAGCCTGAGACCTGCAACATTTGCATTAATTTCCATGCTCTGCATGACCTGGAGTCTTGCTCAGTTGTTCACTTGTCCAGGCATCTGAGACAGGCTTAGCCAGAGAAGGATTAATCCCAGACCCTGGCTTCCTACACAGTCATCAAGAGAATTAGGTGTTTCACTTAGGCCTTCTCATTTCACTCTAGGGACAGGCTCTTCTTTCCTCCAATTCAGTAAAGGATCAAGCTTTGCCAGCCTTAAATAAGTGACCTCTGTCCCTTCAGGTGGGATGAAACAGCAAGCAATGAAGCCTGGTGTGTGCAGGAAGTAGGGACTGAGCACAGCCTCTTTGTTTTGGCACCGTGGAGCAGCAAGGGCATTTCACATCCTTACAGTGTGTTTCACAAACATTAATTGTCCACTGTCCAGTTTTACTTTCTACGATAGGCATTTGATGGGCAGAGTAATGTCTGGTTTGGGGTGAGGGGGTTGTGCTACAAGGTGTGATCTTTCAATACATGCTCCGAGAGTGAGACCTCCCAGCTTTGCACGCAGGGCCTGGGGTAACAATCTTTTCTCAGCAGCATGATAAAATCCCTTTGCCCATGCCCACAGGCTCAGTGGCAGCTCCATTTTCACGTGCAGTACTTTGTCTTTCTCTTCAAAGAGTGGGGACATTTGTTGTGTCAGGCTCTGACGGGAGTGATTCTACTTGTGAGACTTGATCACTGGAGCCAGGGTAACTCATGGACTGATTCAGTAGTGTTACTGTGTCCTTACAAGCCACTACTGATCCTCAATCCCAGTGTAAAAGAAGCCTGAAATATTAGTTACAAATCTGATTTGTCAGGGCCAGGTTCTGCTGTTTTTACAGCATGCAGCACCCAATACTGAGGGAAGTTTTCACTCAAAGGTGATGGTGGGCAGAATAAGGATATGAGAAAAGCAGAGGAGTGTTAAAGAATTGTCACTGTGTGATAAGCAATTTGTGAGCAGCTTCAGATTTTCTTCCAGTGTTTTAGGGCTTGGTAAGTGCTCACTAAAAGAAGAGTAAATTTTAGGCCTCCAGCTGTTCTTTACAAAATGTTTGCTTCAGTGAATCATTACTTGGCTAGTATTTGCACTCTTCTACTGGTTAACTGAATATCACACTAATTGTCATCTCTCTCAACCGGGTAACTAATATATTGGTCAGATTTATTTTTTTTTAATTAAGTTGTTGGGATATTTTTTTCCATCTGACATACTGATATGTCAGAATGGAAACATATTATAGAAACATGTATTTTTATATGCAGTGATCTTCAGCTTTTCAGGATCAGTATTTAAATTTCTGGTGAAAAGGTGAGAGACAGAATAAAAAGGGCCAGTAACCTAATGTGTGGGGATCTTGTTTGTAGAAAACTCTGGCCAAACCCTTGTAATAGAAATCAGGCAGAGACTTGTACTCATTTTTTGCATGTACCAAGCAACTTAATGACAAGACTGTTATCTGCTCAGGAGTGGCTCTTTCTTGCAGAAAAAAAAAAAAAGATTGTAGTAAAACATGGGAACAAATTACAGAACTTCAAAATTTATCATGCACTGGAATTAATTTATTTTAATTATTTTGGCCAGTCCCATGAATAACAACTAGTTTTCTCTCTGGTAAGAATTAGCTTTTGTGTTACAAAGCACGAAAACTTAGCATTTCACAAATTTTCATGTGATACCCAGCAAGTTGTCAAATGTTCACAAGTACCAAGTGTCATGAGAGCATGATCCACAACTATTCAAACTCAACTCTTTTGTTTCTGAAACTGTTAACCAATTCCTTTTACTGTTCTATTCACCTAATACTAGCAAATACAATATTATCTACCAACAGAGAAGTAAAACAGGAGCCTTTGCCAACTGCAGCTGTTACCAGACCTCAGGAACCTCACAAAAAGGATGACCATGTCAGAGTGATGTGTCTCTTGCTTTTATCCTCTTTGTGTCTCCTCCTTGGTCCTTTTGGTACCTGAATCACCATTGGTTCTGTTGTTGATAATTATGTGCAGTCTATCATAGGTGAGGCAGAATACAATTGGAAGCAATTTTGAATACTTCTTAACATGGAAAAAAAATTAATTAATTGACTTTATTTTTGGGGTCTTGTTGTTGTTGTTGTTTTAATGGTTAATTGTAGAGAATCTACACTTGGCGTCAATTATAGTTACAAACTGCAGCCTTGGATACTAGGAAATAATCTTTTGGGTCTTAATAAAAAAAAAAAGTCTTCAGACAGCTGTCCAACTCAGGGAAATAAATGGGAACAATTTGATTTCAGCCATGACAATGCACAATCTGGCATTTTTTGAATCAGAAAAACTTGGAGTCTGGAAATTAAACTGTCAGTACTAGAAAGTATGGGACTGTTTAATCAGTATGTTAGGCTCTCAAAATGGGCAGAAAACATTGTCCTGGAAGGACAAAACTCTACAAAACTTAATCGCAGTGTAAGGATGGAGGAAGGTATGAGGGCTGGACAGACAGACAGAAGCCAGTGAAGGAAAAAAAGTAGTTTGTTTTTTCCACCTAGTAATGCAGGAGAGAAAACTCATGCTCCGCACTAAATCCCTTCCACACAATCATCCTTAACTGTACCCATATCTTCAGGGAGAGACCAGAAGCTGCCAGGTCAGGCAATGTTGACAACACGGTGCTGTAAATGCAATCGAGAGTTCCTTGTGTAGACAAGGGAATGCAAGCACCAACGTGGGGTGCAAGGACAGCAGTGGCATTACACTGTTAAATTTTGATACACAGAAAGCCATTAGCTCTTCAGTACACCCTAACTCTGTGTTTTCATTGAACACAGAATTTTGGGCCTTCACTGCATTGTTGTTGTCCCTGACAACACTACACACTTACTGCAAGAAAGACATTGCTGTTCTGGAGCGTGTCTAGAGATGGGCAACAAAGCTGATGAAGGGTATGGAACACAACCTTCATGAGGAGCCGCTGAGGGAGCTGGGGTTGTTTAGTCTGGAGAAAAGGAGTTCGAGGCGGGAGGGGACCTTATAACTCACTACAACTACCTGAAAGGAGATTGTGCTGAGGCAGGGGTTGGCCTCTTCTTCCAGGTAACAGGTGACAAGCTGAAAGGAAATGGCTTCAATTTGTGCCAGAGGAGGTTTATAATGGGTATTATGAAAAATTTCTTCACCAAATGGTTGTCAAACCCTGGAACAGGCTACCCAGGGAAGTCAGCATTCCTGGAGGTATTTAAAAAATATGTAGATGTGGCACTTTGGGACCTGGTTTAGGGGTGGAGTTGGCAGTGTCAGGTTAATGGTTGGGCTCGATGATCTCAGAGGTCTTTTCCAACGTAAAGTGTTTTACGAGCCCAGCAGTATCATTCATCCAAGCTTTACTGTACCAGCATATTGGACAGTAATGTTTGCTTCAGTCCCAGGGACAGTGATTGCAGCTGCTGTCTAGTAAAGATGCCCAGCATTTTCAATGAGCTGAAACCAAACAGTTTCTCTGTAGAGATGAACTATGTTTTGCCATTACAAACCCAAGGCACTTAAAAGGTTTTTCCCTCTCTGTTCTCTCTGATCCTAACCATAATGTTAGGATTCTTCAGTCCTGCCCTCAAATAATATAGGAGAGCACAGATTAAGATATCTGTGTCCAGAATATTGTGTTGTTACAGGGTCCAAACATGGATGTGGTTTTCCATCATTTTGCCCTGTTTTATCCCATGTCTTTAAAGTTTGGTGAGTTTGAGGACACCACGATGAATTGAAGGGGAGAGAGCTGGACCTGAGCTGCTTTGCTCATGGCTAGTTTACACGCAACTAAAACTGAGTTATGTCTGTGTTTTTTGCATGCTCAATTATGTGCTCCTTCCCCACAGCTTGTTAGCTGCCAGTTACGATCTGAGGGGAGTGTCACAAACCGGTCACTCCCAAGCGGTGCAAACTGCAAATTTGTGTATGAATGTAGCTCCCCGCATGCGTGTCTGATCAGCATCTGTAATTGATGTCAGGGAGATTGTTTATGGTGCTGGGATGAGGATGGTTTCAGGTCGGAACATGTAACTCTGCTGTGACTTTGCTTTCTGCTCTCCTATTGTTTGTTTTATTTGTAAAGCACTTTTCCCTCATCCTTTCCATCCCTGTCTCTCTGGTTGTAGAGAAAATAGGCAGAACTGACATATAAAGGTGCCCTCGGAGCCAATTTGCAGCAACTGGTAAAGATCGCACTGTATCCATCTAAAAATGCCTATCCATAGGGAGCTGCCTCTGAAGCTGAAAGGAACATGGTGTTTTAAAGAGGTAGCTAAAGCAGGAAAAGAAGCTGTTTTAAAGTGGAGAGGGACAGATCAATTCAGAAACAGCAAGATTGTCCTCAGCCCCTCACCTAAGTCTTCTCTGAGAGCTGAGAGTTTTTGTGGGTTTTTTTAATTTCTGTACACTTTTTCACTGCTTGGTTTTAATTCAACGAGCAAAAGCACTGAAGTATTGCTAGGCACACTGCATTAGCAACTCTTTTGTAGCCACAAAGTAGGGACATGAACTGAAAGCTGTAGACCATGCATTTACAAATCCAAATCCCTTGGCATTTGGATGTGCTGTCCACAGGTTAGTGGGTTGGCCCTTTTTTTTGTTTGCTTCTTTGGGGTTTTTTGGTGGGTTTTTTGCTTCATTTCTTTGTATCAAAATCTCTAGATTTTGGCCAGAAATATTATTATTTCTTTTGCCCTTTCTACCTAGCCAAACTAATTTGGAGTTTTCTTGGTTATGCCAGCTGGAAAAAGAATTTGGCAATAAAGTCAGGTTTCTTTGGCAAGGTCTATTTGTTCACAAGAATTTATCAAGTCTTGCTTTTTGTCGTGCAGCAGGGAGCACACAATCAGAGCTAGTTTCTTCATCCTCCACTCCAATTTGGTTGCAGTGAGCACCCTGATGTGAGAAACCCTTTCCCTGGACTTCCATCTGCTGAGTTTCCTCTGTTGCTCTTCAGTGTTCTCTTCTCTGTTAGCTTCAGAGTGCTGTCACATTTTCTGCGCTCACTGTTTGGTTGCTATTTGGATAACCAGCAAGGTTTCTTAGCAATTCCAAGCTCATGCACGCTCTAACTACTGTGGTGACAACCTCAAGTCGCTTTTGCAGGAGCAAGTAAGCCTATGAGTTTCAGAAAGGTTTAACTTGTCTATCTCCAGCCTTTGGGGCAATTTGTGTTATACTCTAGATGACACCAGTTGAGCATCAAGTGGGGCAAGGCATCTGCAGTGTTGTGGCTTTGGGCTGGCAGGTGCTGCAAGGGTCTATCAGTTGTTTAGCAAGCAATGTGCACCTTCAAGTCACCTGTAAGGTTTTTATTGCTAAGAATTACCTTATTTTCTATTCCTTCAGCAGACTTGTGTCTCCTTCTCTCCCTTTCCCCTTACATGTGTTGTAAAGCTATCTTTAGCTGAGCCACTGGTTAATCCAGCATTAATCGACCTCCCTAATTGTACTTTGCTATTTTCTCTCCCTTTATCCTTAAATTGGTCTACTGGGCAGGGGGTCTAGAGGGCAAACACATTCATTATGTTACCAGCAAAGAAGATATGAATCACACTGCAGGGGACAAAATTAAATTTACAGTTTCCCCTTGTAGATGTCATAAACTATTGATTTAAACCAAGAGGGGACACAGCAGTAGAGCCAGCATATTGGCTATGTTGCATTGTTCTCCTTGTGTTCTGCCAGGGGTGTTTGCTGCCAGTCCCTCTGTGACATTTTGGAAGAGAGTGGCTGGTGGCCCAGGGGACATGCAGGGCAATGGAAAGGCAGAAGGAAAGGTTAGGTATTTTTTGTTTGGTAGGTCCATGGATGGGTTATTTAAGGCTGTCTTCTTGGCTCTGGATCTTTGAGATCTCCCTTTCGCACCATTATATTCTGTGGACAGGGGCTGCATTCAAAAGTAACCTTTCCTTATTCCACACAGTGTGTGCACTCAACTTTCCCTGCCCATTTTATGGGTTTTAAAAGTGACATCTTCAGATGTTTTGAGTACCACTCTAGCTCTGCCTCTGCTTCCTTTGCATGGACATGGCATTTTGCCCCTGTTAAGCCTCCTGCTTTTTTCCTCATCTCACTATTTGCTTATGGGAAGAAGGATTGTTCTTTCTTGCCATACATGCAGCAAGGGAACAAGGGAAGGAAAGGATTCTAGACACTGCTCATTGAGCTTGGTGTTTGTGCTAACCCTGTATGTTACGCTGAAGAGGAGAGCTGATGTCTGAAACTTCACTAAACCAAAGAGTGCCTTTGTAGTTCTCAGCTAGGGTAAGCCCTAGCAACTGGAATTGCTCAGGCACAGCATTTGGCTCTGTGTCCTCTTCCCTTTTCATATCATCTCAACTAGGCTGGAAGCACTCATGTGGTAGGAAGCCAGGAAGAGACATATAGCACGTTCACACAGGAGAAATGTCCTACTCATGATAATGGTTGTCACCAGTGGACCCCACGCTGTGCTCCTCCACTGCTGCTGGGAATGGTTTGAATGGCAGGAGCAGGCATGGGGCCAAATGTGAACTCGATGCTTGGTGAATCATCATCTATTCCATGTTTAATGGTGTTAAAGAAGAGTTTAGTCCCTCTGTGCTGTCAGCCAGTTCTCATTATGAGTTGCTTGGATTAGAGATGCAGTCACTGTTGAAATCTATTGTCAGGAGTAACTTGTTATATTAGTTTAGGTGCATTGTTTATATCTCCAGCCTATATGAGAGGGTCAAAAGCTGTAACTAAATAACCATTTTCCTCCTCCCATCCTTTTCTGGGGACCACTGTCATTAAGGTGTACCCTGGCAAGACTAATACAGCTGCTGACTAGGGATAAAACTGCACTTTGTCTAGACTGCACAGGGATTTCAGCATTTCTCTACACCAGAAATCTTGTCACTGCTCTCTGACAGCTGCCAGAAATGTGGAGAGATCTGGGTGGAGGACCCTTTCATTACCTACTTGTGCCCTCTCTGAGCAGTAGGGAAGCTGACTGGGTCTACTTGGAGAATTAGATGCAAGACTGTGCATACTACCTGCTATGGGACCTAATCTAGCAAGTGGTCTCAGATAAGCAGTGTCTGCTCAGATCTGATGTGAAAAGCCATGCAGAAGAAGCTGCTTGAAGTAAGGAACTTTTATCATCTCCAGGGTATTGACTACATAGACTCAAGCACTGTCTTCTCTCATCTTATCTATTGCTTATCTGTGTGCCTACCCACTGACCTCTCTCTTCCAGCTTGTTCCTTTAATCAGCTTGGGGATGTAGGAGTATATTTTGTCAGAGAATATTTCTGACTGCCAAACTCAGTTTATTTGTCTCTCATTGCAAAATAGACCCCAAGAGGTGAAATGCTGTAATCGCTTGCATTGCTGATTCCCCAGATCACTTGCCTCTAAATAACTATGATGTGCTTTGAGGACTGTGTACAAATTTAATGATGTTATCACAATTAACCTGCCATCTTTTTATTTTACATTTTTTTCCTTTTTTTACAACTACAGAATTGGCTTTAATTTTGAGTTGAAGGCTTTGTTGTCAACAACTTTATCTGCTAGTTGCCAGCTCACCACAGAATTCTTACTAGCACATAAAATGAGAACGCACAAAACATTTTAAAAATTGAGGACATCTTTATTTGAACAGTTTCTCCTTTTCATTTTCAGAATGGTCTCATACCCTCTGTAACATCTTACTAAAATTGCTCACTGCCACGGCAGCCTCACCTACCCCAGACCTCATGAAGTGTGCACATTAGCTCTTCACATCCTGGTCACAAAGTGGAAGGAGAGTGTGGTACTCCTGTGGGTGACGAGTTTTGCTTAGTGGGTACAGAGTTTCCTTTAGTGCTGATGTTTAAGAACAGTTTAGGAAAAGCTCTTCCCTAGGATCATTTATGCATAATTGATTCTGCTGTAGAGTTGGGAAGTGCATTTGATGGTGTCCTACAGTCCTTTCCATTCCTGTTTTATTGATTCTGTGAGAACTTGTCCTGTCCATTCTCCCTCCTTCCCTGATGGCCCTGTGTTTCCTAGGGCCACCAAAACCTATCTGATAAAATAAAATCCACCCAGGTGGGCTCCATACATTCTCCTGCCTTGCAGAACCAATTCTGGAGATGGCTAAGGGCCATATTAGGGCTTGAACTCCTATTTCTTCCCCCCACAGAAGACAAGAGCTTTCAATCCTTGATGAAGCATCCAAGCTCCAGTGGTGGGTGTTTTTCACCTCTGGGGTCATCAGTCATCACCCTGGTCTGTCGGCTAATATGGGGGCTCTCACCTACCTCTCACCAGAAGACTCCAAGTTAGAATCATAGTATCACACAATAGTTTGGATTGGAAGGGACCTTAAGGATCACCTAGTTCCAACCCCTAACTTGGTACAGTCAGCTTTGAAACAATCAAATTTCCATCACTTCAACAATATCCAGTTTTGTTTTTTTCTTTAAACAGTAGTTTTATGTGCCATATTGAGATGTTAAAGTGATTTTCCTCCCACTGTGGGCAATTTAAGACTCTAACATGAGACAACTAAGCTGTGGTGCCATTAGTCACTCAGTTTCTACTTTTCTCTTTCATATGACACATCTTCCTCTCCTTCTTTCCCTTTTCTTCAGCAAAGGATTTTTTTCTGCTTCTCCTTCTCTGTGCAATCCCAAGTATGAAGCAGAGCAGCTGTCTTCTTTCTGCCTGGCCCATGGGTCTGAGCATCTGGATGGAAGTGCTGACTCTCCTCTTTTGTGCAGCACAGAAAATGTACCCTAATACCCTTCACTTCCAAGCAGAACTGGAGCTGGTCCAGCCCATGAAATCTGCTTAGAATCTCTATTTTCCTCTCCTTGCCTGCTGTCACCAGAGAAATCCCAGCTACATCAAGTGCTTATTCTGGTCTTTGGCTTGTTGAATTGCTGGAGAAGGTGACTCAGGAGAATTTTGGGTCCTTGCCAGTCATTCACAAGCCAATAGCAGCAAAGGTAATTGTCACTCACAGCACTTGTGCCAAAATGTGGGCATGGGCCTAGGAGCTTTCAAGAGCCCTTGAAATGTCATGTTATGTAGTTGTTCAGGGATATTGAAGGATCACCCGGTTTTCCCTATCTGCCCCTATCAGTTAGGTATGTTACTTTTTTTTCCTTTTTTTTTTACTATACATATACGGCTACAGTATGTCCTAACCATAGATAATTATAAGTCACTTCCAAGACCCAGTTTTACCCTTCCTCCTTCTCTACCTTCTTTCTCTGAAGGGTAGATGCCCAAGTGCAAGCCCTCCATGAGCCTGCACTTCTGTCAGTGCCCTCCATCACGACTGTTTGCTCTGCAGAGGACATTGTGTATGTAGGAATTACTACAACATATGGCCATCGCTCCACACTTCGTATGTTATTCATCACATTAGAGAGTCCAGCCACATGTCCCTCTGCAGCCAGGGGGAACTGCTGGCCCCGCTCCTGTCAAGTGGTCCTCCTAATCTCTCTGCAAGCAACTTCGTGGTCATTTGCAGGTGTTACTGAGATCTGAGGGTCATGCCAAGAAGTCTGGAAAGGATGAAGCAATAAGAAAGTGACTTGCGGAAATCAACTGAAAGACAGGACAGTACAGAGGAAATTGAGGAGAGAGGAGGAGCTCAAGTTTGCGAATGGAAGAGAAGGGGAATAAAAGGAGAGTAATGACTCAAAGGAAGAAATAACGGACAGCTGTGTTTTGAAGGAGATATGAAATCAACATTATCATCTGTCTCAGCTATTAAAAATCTCTCTGAGTTTGTCTTGAATCCCAGACTGCTATCCCAAGAGTCAAGTCTAAATTCAGAGTGGCTGATTGCAGCCTGACCTATATGTCCATCTCATTCTGGTGTCTTCAGGGTCTCCCATTCTTGTGGCTTTAGGAACTCCTATTCTGAACTGAAATGTGTTATGTGACTGTTGTGATCTAAGCCAGAAGTGGCTCCTTCTCTGTGCTAAGCGAAACAACTCTGACAAAAGCCTCTGTGAGTTTCAATATTGGTACACTGTTTCTATATGTCCATCCCAGTTTCTTTCTAGGAAAATTCCTTGCTTTTTAAAAGGGCATCCCTCCATATTTTGGGAACAACATATACCTTCAGAGGTGCACAGAAATCCCCTGTTTGCATAAACAGATGTGTGCCTGGAAGTTTTCAGCCATTCACAACTGCTTCCTTGGTGACACTATGTGGCAGCAGGGTGAACAGAGCCAGCCTTGCTTGTGCTGTGTGTTCGCCCCTGCACACATAGTGCTGGCAGATGGCAGAGCTCTGAGCCCTGAAAGAGGCTCCTGGGGACTGATGTGGGGCAAATCTCCCATATACCCTTCCAAATGCAGCTTTCAAGATACAGCTGCACCACACAGAAGAAAGAACTATGGCATCCTCCTTGAAATCACTGAGAAGTTTCAGTGGGAAAGGAGCTTTGGAGGTCTCTCATCCAAGCCCCTGCTCAAAGTGGGGCCAATTTCAACATTAGATCAGCTTGCTCACTCAAATTTTGGAAATCTCCCAAGACAATACTTCAACCTGTCTTGGCACCCATTCCAGTGCTGATCCACCCTCATTATGAAAATGTTTTTCTTTTATGTCCAACCAAATATTCTGGGAGCCCAAAATTGCTCCACATACAGCCTGAGAAGTGCTGAGTAGAGTGGAATAATAATTTACTTTGGCCTGCTAGCTACACTCTCATCATTGCAGCCAGGTATGTGTTTAGCCCTCCTTGATGCAAGGGCATGCCCGTACACTCCTACACTCCTTTTCAACTTCTGCTCACTGGGAATCTCTGGTCTTCTTCAGAGCTACTCCTCAGACAAGAAGTCCTCATCCTTCAGTGTTGCATGGGGATCATTTCAGCAGGGGGAAGTCTTTGCACTTATCCTCATTGAACTTCATAAAGTTCCTGTCATCAGATTTCTCCAGGTCCTCAAGGGCCTTTGAATGGCAGCTCTGCTTTCCAGTGATTCAGCCACTCTCCTGAATTTGGTTTCCTTCCTCAAGTTGTTGAGGGTGTTTTCTGTCCCATCATGCAGATTGCTGATCATCAAGTACACCCTTCTTTCTGGTTGACTGTGCAGAAGAAGCAGAGAGTTTTATGATGTTTTTTTAATTGTGATTTACATTGTGGAAAGCCAGGTGCCCTAACCAGCCTCTAAGGGACTAAAAAGTATGAGAATCCTTCTGTGTTGAAGAGGGTACAAATTAAATAGACACAGCTGAGAAAGGGCAGAAAAAAAATGAGACTGAGGGATGCTTTGACCTGGTTGAGTTGGTATTTCACACATTTTCAATGCTGAGAGTATAACTGTGCTTGCTCAGTATCGGGACAACATGATAAACATGCCGTGGGCTACACTGTGCTATGTTATTATCTACCCTGCAGATAAACTGGGTAACTTACTTTTCTCTCCCTCCCTTCACCTGGAAACTGCTAATCCCAAATATGTGTGTCAGAGAGATGTCTGGAATGGAGGCTTGTCAGTCACCATCAACCCGTCTCCATGGAGGGAGGGGTTGCATGTGTTAGTGCACAGCATGTCACAAGGCTGAGAGCTGCCCTGGAGACAGGATCCCAACCCACTAGCCCCCTCCTCAGTGAGCGCAGGGTTTCAGCTGTTAGAGAGATTAAGGAAGTAGTAAAATCTGCTAATGCAATAATAGTAATTAGTAACAATAATGGGTGCTTTTAATGTATTTTGGCATGATTTATTAGGCATTGAGTACTGTAGGAGAGCAGAGACTTTGCAGGCTAGAATAAAAAGGCAAGGTGACTGGGCCCCAAAGTGCACATCCGGGCATGATTTGGAGGGGCGATTTATTGACACTATAAATGACGGCTTTTTCGAGCAGCTTGTTTTGGTGCCTATGCAGGAAGAGAGGATTTAAGACTGTGTTCAGCAGTACTTACTCTCCATGTGGGACTCCTGGGATCCTCCTCATGGCAGAGAACAGTCGTGGCTGGGCTGCTGTGAGCACATACGTTGACGAAGCACGGGGCACACATGCAGTTCTGTAGGGCATCTCCTGTCTCTCCAGGCCTTGTGTGGTCTCTTACAGTCTGTGCCATCACAGCTTTGTGATGTCCACACCCTGGACAGCATCAGGGGAAGCCTGCCCTCTGCGTCAGTGCTGCATCCTGGGGCTGGTGCCTTTCAAAGGCAGTCACACAGCTCTGCAGCTCCCTCTCTCCTACTCTGGTAGCATGAGGGCATATTGCCCCGGCTCAGATCTGGCCAAAGCTGTCAAACCACCAGGAAGGGTTACTTCTGCTACTAGAAACAAACTGTTTTTTCAGGGATGAAATGTGAAAGGCAAGGGAGAAGAGCATCCTTTGCAGCACTTAGTTGATGTTTTCATTGATCTCAGTGATTTTGTGTCAAGCACAGTGGCAGGAATTGGCCTCTGTGCTAGAGTCTTGCCTGGGTGAGCAGACATCTCTCAGTGGGTTTTATTATAATTATTATTATAATGGGGCCTGTGGCATATTAAGAGCCTGCTGGGATACAGCACTTCCTTTCTCGAGGCTTCAGCCATGTCAGCAGAGATGTCAGGGAGCGGGTAGTGTCCCATGGGCAGTAGTAGGAAGTCACAGAGGTGTGAGTATCAAGGACTTGTCTGCATCATGTAGACGAGGGCAGGGGGGGGTTGCACCTTGTTAGGTGTGCCCCCACATGGCATGCGCAGGATAGGTGAGCTTCAAACAGGGCAGCAGGAAAACTTGAGGAGTATGACGGTGAATACTAGGCTGAAGGGCAAAATAAATTAAAGCAAACAAACAAGAAAAACAATCCTTTAAAGCACTGGACTTGCCTTGGAGGTCATCACTGCCTTGATGTGCAAGGAGGATGTAGGAGGACAGTGTTGAAAGGGGACAGGAAGGATCCGCAGTCACACAGCAGTGTGGACTTTTATTAGGGTTTACCAAGCACCTTTTAATGAACGGCCAAACTGCCGGGGGTCAGATGAAACAGTAGGCAAGGTGTAAATGAGAAGGAGTGAGTGGAATGGCAAGGGCACCGTGGCTACGCAATGCCAGGAGCAGGACGTGGGGAGCCACAGGTGGGGATGCAATTAAAGATCTGAGCCAAAGCCAAGAAGCTGAGTCTCTGGCTTGCACCGAGCTGCTTGCAGAGTCCCCATCCCAGGCACTCTGGGATTTTTAATTCACCAAGGCCCATCTGTGGGCTGGGACAGGTTCATGAAGTTCCTCTGAACTAGCAGGTCTGCCCTTGCCAAGGGATGTGCTGCAGGGCTTGCTGAACTTTCCCCGGCAAGGGGGAAACCCCCTGGATATAAACTTTCACTTTGAAGGGTGTAAATGTGCTGGACTTAAAGCAAAGTATTCTAAAACTGTGGTGTGGAAGATGCATCTGTGTGAGGAGGCAGCTGTAGCTGCAAAGGTCTGATGCTCTGGTACCTTGAAGCAGCAGCTTTTCTGGCATCATATGCTCATCTCTGTGTGGGTTTTTGCTGACTGGTATGATATATGCATACAAAGTATTTTGTTATTGTTATTATTACCCAAAGTTATGGATCAGCTTGAGAAACTCAAATGCAGTAAATCACTGGGACTGGGGTAGCATTAGTCTCAGGGCTCTGAAGTAAATAATGCATGAAATGTACTGACAGCAGCGTCTGACGGATCCTTATAAACAGCATCGTTCTAACGAATGCAGAGTTGCTAATATTGCAGGGTCAGATTTGGGGAGGAAAATGCTGAAATCTCTCTATGTTTAGGCAAAATGATGCAGATGCGGATGCACTGCCCCGTCCTTGCCCCCAAGGATCAGTGAGCAATTTTAGAAGGGGGATAAGAGTTGAGAGGGGCAAGAGCAGGATGGCAGCTCCATATCCAGCTGTGACATGGACTTCATGGGCAATTGCTCTCCCTTCTCCTTCCCTGCTTGCAAGGTGAAGGTGCTGAAGGGCTGTTTCCAGCCCACTCTGCCTTCACCCTGGTGGGGAGTGCTTTGAGATCCTCAGAGAGGGAGTGCTCCAGGCATGCTAAGTACTATTATTATTTTTTTAATAATCGAAAGACATCCTGAGAATTACAGATCTATGAGCTCTTTTTCCGTTCCAGCCAAACTGATTGTGAAGCTAATTAAAGATAGACTAGTACAAGGTTTGGGTAAGTATAACATGACAGGGTCAATCCAGTATGGCTTCTGAAATAGAAAATTGTGCCTTTTTTGTGCTGCAACTGGGTTTTGTTGTTTTTTGGGGGCTTTTTTAAAATTTAATAAAATAAGATAAAGGTGATACCCAGCAGACATAATGTACTTTGATTTTCATAAAGCCTTTGATAAGGCCTTTCACACATAATTATGAAGGGAAATAAATAGCCATAGGCAAAGGGTCAAGGTCCTGTCCTGGTTTAAAACGCAGTGGATTGCTAATTAGCAAAGAATAGTTGCTGTTTTGCATGGAGAGAAGTTAATAATGGGAGTCAGCACACACTGTGGAGGTGTTTAGTCTGCCCTGTGTTACATGGCTGGTGTGTTGGTACTTTGGTGACAGCTCCTTGTTTGACCGGTGAGAAATGCAGCAGGGTTGTCAAAAGCCATAGGAAATGTTAAGAGCAGGCCCACCTCATCTAATCCTCTGCAGGTTTGCTGCACGGGCCATGGAGGGCCAGTGAGATCTGGTCCCAGGGCTTGGCCTGGCTGCTCCAGCATCTCCTCCCTGGAGCTGGGTCCCCCCCTGCCCCAGCATCCCTCACCATCTTGCCAGCCAAAGGCAGGCACAGGTTGCCACCTCCGTGAGTCAGCAGGATTTAAAGGCACCATGGGGACAGGACAGCAGGATGACAGATGAGCTATAATGTGGATGAGCGTATGGTAATTCACACTGCAAAAATAGTCTCCACTTCATCTGTACCGTGATGAGCGCTCAGCTCCCAGGCTCCTTGGAGGGAAGAGATTGGGAGTCATGGTGAGTAACTCGATAAAAGCTTCTTCAGTGGGTTGCGTCAATTCCAAAAGCGTGGAAGATGCTTGGTTGCCTTTAAGGGACAGGGAGACAATAGGGAATATGTTATAAAAAATGACATTATCTTGAACACTGGCTACACCCTCCTTTATGATAGCATGTAGAATTACCAGAGGACCATGAAGCATGGTTAGTAATCTTGCAAGATTTACCTACAAGGAGGCAGTCAGTTGGACTGAACAGGGTTTTCTTTTTCATTTTAGCAAGCTCACAAAAATGCCATTTCTCCTCTCCAGTAGCATTCCCATCTTCCATCTTGCCACCATGCCCTCTACTGTCCCTGAGCTTGCACTGCCTCTGCTCACTCCTGGCCCACTCCAATGGGAGATGGCAAGCATCAGCCATCCACAGCCTCCCCGAAGAGACACACTAAAGGCTTATAATTGAGTTATTTACACTAATGAAGAGTGTGGTGAAAACTGATCAGTCCCTCCTTTTTCTGCCCTTCTGTAATACTAGAATAAGAGGTCACTTGGAGATGCTAATGGTGGCTTAATTTAGATCACATGAAAGGAGACACTTTTTCACACAGCAGGTAGATGGTCTGTGAAATGCACACTGCCTCCCGAGGTCAGAGTGTCAAACGCTGCAGAAGGATTTGTCGAATTCCTAGGTAATTTTTTGAACAATAACTATTGTTACTGAGAATGCAGTAGCACCCCAGGGACCCCCCTCAGAAGTGGCCCACTCTGCAAAGCACAGTGCCTGCCCAAAGCGGGAGCCAACCTGACCTGAGTTGCTTTAGTCTCCATAGACAAAGAAAGGTAGTGTTCATTTGGTTGGATGCTGGAAGGGTGATGGTGAAAGGGCCACATCCAAGCTCAAGCCCTCTGTACTGCACTTTTCCTTTTTCTACACCAACACATTAGCCCCAGCATGAAGATAGTAGTTCCCTTCCCTTGGTGTAACGAGAGGTCTGTTTTATAGATATAGATGAGAGCTGTTCACTCTGATCTTAAAAGGGGGAGGGATGGACATAAAGCCTACTGCTGCCCTTATTTAGGAGGAGTCTTCCCGTGATCTGTAGTGCTCCAGGTGAAGATTGGGTGAGCTGCCTCTAGATAGAGCCTCATATGCACTTCTGACCCTTTCTCTGGATCTCCTCAACACCATGTCTTTGGTCTGGTGGCTTTGCCGCTCCTACAGTGGGTTCTTGGCATGCCCCTGTCTTCCCCTGCGTTGCCTGTGGCATCTTAAGCTACTCAGCAAGTCTGACTAGATGTGGGTATTGGTGGGTTTCCCCTGTGGGCAGAGTAGGCCTGAGGGTTACAATAGCATTGAAGAGCCATAAACTTGTAAAGGTGTTTAAATTTACCAGCAAGAACAAAGCGTAACAGAATAGGGAAAAATAATTTCAAAGCCATCCCCATCTCTGTACCCATGTTTATCTGACCTGCAGTCCTAGAAAGGCCTTTAGCCCCAGGAGGTTTGGGACTAAATCTGTTGTTACTGTTTTTCCTCCTGTTGATAAATCCAGCTCAAGTCCCTCGATTTCAGTTTTGACAAGAGGGGCTGTCTAGGCTCAGAGCAGAGAGCTTTGCAAGGGATTGAGCAAGAGCCCCAGCTCTCCTTGCGTTTTTTGACTCTTTACTGCAAAATGGCTATAAGGAATAGGCTTTTGAGTGTGTTTCCTTGTAGCTGACTCCAGAATCAACTCAGTGTGTGAACAGTAAAAGTGGTCATAATCCATTTGAGGGATGGTTTTCAGAAACTCTTACAGGCATCTCCCATTCTAACATCATCACAGGAGCTCTCCAACTATCCCACCTGCTTTTCTCCTCACTGTTTGTTACTGCTTTGGTAGCTGGCTGTGTTTAAATATGTCAGCCTGGGTGGTTTTTTTTCCATCTTCTTGTTTCCTGTGTTCCTCTAACAAGCAGCTTGCAACAGAACAAACAAACAAGGCAGGAGCGCTCCAGGCAAAAGGGGTGTTTTGTGTTTGATTTGAATACATACATATTTTTCTTGGTTAAAACTTGTGATACCCATCAAACACATGCAGGAAGGCTGTGAATAAGACCTTTCTCTTTCTTTCCTTCTGACACACACACCATCTAATACGAGCACCTTCTCATTTTCACTCTTGCTATCTGGTTCTATGTGAAGCACAGTTTCACTCGTATCCTCGCACATGCTTGATAGTCACATCCTCACTCCTGCTCTGTCGTGTACACAAAACCACCACCTCATCTCAGCAGACCCTGGCACATGTGCACTCTCACAGGCATAGGCACACGTGCATGGCCACCCACACATTCATGAAGGCTTTATTATTGAAGGGAGAATTGCTCTCAAATATAGGACTGGATATAACTATGACAGAGATGAGGAGAGACGGGAGCAAGACAGGGCTGCAAAATTTTATAGTCCCTTTGCCCTTCAGAGACATGAAGCACTACTCAGGGGGAGGGGAGAACACGGCCCCAGAGTCCTCATCCCATCTGCCATCTGCACAGGCAAACACCTAGTGTCACTTACTCACATCCACTCATGCACAGACTCTTACTGCTCTCCCTTAAAGTTTCTCGGTCGCCCTTTCTTGTGCATCCTTCCCTCTCCTTTTTGACTGTCTGTCAGGTCCTGATCACATCACTGTCACGGTTGCTATGATATCAGCATTTTCTGACAGGTGTATATGCTTCTGTCACTCCCAGCAAAGCTCTTTAGCACCCAGTGTGCTGCGGGATCTGAGCCAGGGTAGCACTACTGGAAAGCACGGTCAGTGGTGTCTCATATTGCTGAATGCAGAAGATTACAATCCCAACAGAACTGATGGCATGTTTTCTGGGGATCCCACTTTCAAATAAAGCCTGGAAACCAGTGTTTTTTCTTTATGAAGAGTGAGGTTTGCTGCTGTTCAGAAAAGGGAGGAACAGTTTGGGCATTTCTCTTGTGAATGCCCAGGGGTTTTCTCTCTCATCCCCTGAGGCAGGCTCTCTGTTTGGCTTTCTGGAGTGGGCTACTACATGGGGGGCACTAATTTCAAAAATTACATCAATTTTCTGCAACCCCCAAACTTCCAGTGCAGCCCGAGGTGCTGAATGCTTCGTTCCCAGCTGCATGGTGGGGATGGCCACGTGGCCTCTCCTGACAAGGGGTAATGAAAACATATCATCTGCCACAATGGGGGCCACGGACCTGCTTCAGAGCAAGTCAGTGAAGGCCCTTTGTTCAGGAAATGGCTGCACGCCTCCACAGGGGCTGTGAGAATCTGGAAGCAGGCACAATTTGGAAGAAATTTCAGGTTTTCCAATTACTGTAGCAGTGGCTGGTAACCTTCCAGCAAAGAGGCGCTGGAGCACAGTGTTCCCATGGCTCCTGCTGGGCTCAGCCGGTGTTTGTGTTTGAACTGGCACCAGGAAAGCTAGGAAGCGAAGAGATTATTAATAGGGAGCGCAAGGAAGAGGAAAGGTGTTTAAACAGTTCCCACTTTGCATGTCTAATTTGGGAGCTACCCTTCTGTAGTTCCCCAAATGAGTGCCCAAATCCAACGTCAGGCTTCTCAGAAGCATAACTCATTAAGGTTTAGCACACCATAAGATAAGGACCTTGCTTGCATAAGGCCATCAAGCACTGATATTGACTCTCCAGGACGTTTTTAAGGCTATTTATATCACAATAAAGCCATTTTATTAGTGTCATCAATCAAGAGAAACCGCATTTTGGCCTGGAAATGATTCTGCTTGAGTTTCTAGAAAGGAGAAGGGTGAGTAATTATGGGATGCATTATCTTCCATCTCATTTGAAATCTCCTAATTGAAACCACATATGAGTGCAGTTTATTGCTTATAAAATAGATGGTAGGGGCATTGCTAATGTACCTATGGTAAGTACAACCTTTTGGTTACCAGAGAGGTAGAGACTGGTTTTTCAGTAGTTAACATGTCTATGGCAGGTGCTGTCCCTGTCCACATCTGGGCAAGTAGCTGATTCCTGGCACATGCTTTGAACTGAAGCTTATGCCCCACACTGGGCTGAGCTCGTGGTGCTTGGCATCTGTGGTTCCCTCAGCTGGCAGCATCTACTGTCAGGTACCAGCTGATCCCACTGGCAACATCAGATGCCCTGACAGGGGGTATCTGCTCCTGCAGTGGGGCTGGAGTCTGTGTGTGGGGATGGCAGAGAGCTGGTAAGAGAGTCTTGGTCAAGGGCGTGGTAAAGCTTCCTGGCTCACAGCACATGCATAGCTGGAGTTGCTGTTGGAGAGGGGGATGGGTATTTGCAGGTCTCCTCCAGGGTTTTGCTGGCCCCCGTGCTGCTTTTCTGCTGTCAGCTCAGGGAAAGGGAGCGGACTTGCAGGAGCAGTGGTTACTCAGGTAAGGAGAGTGTAGCTCAGCATCGCCTGTGGGGGCCTCTGAGACTGAGTAATGGCAGGGCTTGAAAGCTGTTACAGATATTTGATAATTAATTGGCTGGGAAATCAGTTTATTTTAACGACTCCAGTTAAATAAAGAAGAGAGCTAAAAGGGCTGCACTTTCCTGCAGTGCTAAACTACTTTCAGGGACAGAGAAAGCCCATTACATGTCTGCTTTTATGCCAACAGGGATTTTCTTGTGAAGGCTCTTCTGAAAGGTGGTTGAAATCTTTATCTCCCCTGAATCCCAGCAGTTTTGGTTTAAGACAGGAAAGGCAGAAGGGTGGTTTATTACCAAGGATCCATCAGGCAGAGGGAACAGGGGAGTGGAGCTGCTGCTGTAACCTCATGCTTCACCTCTGGCCACATACTTACTGCGGAGTGGTTCCAGTTGTGGTTTATCACCATTTTATACTGCTCTAGTGGGAGCAATGCATGTAGCTCGGTTAACCTCACTTGTCTTTCCGAGTGTTGGCTGATCACACACATACACACACACAAGGTAGAGAGAAGACCTGTAATAGTTTAGCATAAACAAGTATTTTTGCATGCTCTCACTGACTCTCGGTGGCTGTCAAGGACCAACACTCTTTTCTCAGCCTAAGGCAGAAACAGTAAGTGTAAAGTCAGAGAGGGGTTGGTGGCAGCTTCATTTGAATTAGGATTCTCTTTTTTCCATCTTATTGGAGGTATCGTTGTTCAGAGGTAGAGCTGTTCCTTGAGGAAAAATAGTGTGCACCCTGATCCTAGCCAAAGAAAGAGTACTTGACTGGGATCTCAGGACAAAGATTTTGGAGGATCCTATTGTTTTGACCTTTATATGCATCCATAGGAAGATATTTTGTGTGTGACTGTGCGTATTAGAGCCCTCAGCAGCAATGCTGAAAGAGAATTGGATCTATTCTGTTGCAGATTGTGCTTTGGATGTGAACTTACATCTCAAGCCAGTGTATCTTGTCCAGAGAGTTATACAGGAAGTGTGGATATATGAACAGCGTCATATTTGTCAGAGTCTGCAAAGAGCCTGCAATACCATCTGTTTTAGTGAGTGGATAAGAGATTAAGCTGCAGGAATCACAAGATCTGTACAATACATAAGAGCAGGCCAGGCCATCACAGCACATCTTATTTTTTTGGAAGCTAAGAATAACTTTAACTCCTTTTATTTAGGGTTTAATGTCAATATTAACTAACATTCTACTCCTGTCTCAAAAATCCTGAACTGTTCTTACTGCCCCTGGTGCTGGTGCTTGCCCAGTGCAGATTCAAATCCAGTGCAGACCTCCCTCCACCAGTGAAAATTTAAAAGACCTAAAACCCAAAAATAATCCCTTCAGTCTGATGGATGTACAGCAGGGCCTCTCTTCTGCTGCCCTGTAGCACTTTGAATCGAGCACTTTCACGACAGGATTTCAGCCTAGGTTGTCCCCCCAAAGGTTGTGAGGTCCTGTGTAAGTGTCATGCCGTGCACAGACACCCATCAGGTGGGCATGATGTCATCCCCTTTGCATGGCTGATGAGAACCTACCTCTAGCCAAGTGTAAACTCAGGGCAGGCTACAAATCCTCATCTTTAAAACATTCCCTGGATGTGAAACCTCCTGCCAGCTGGAGCTTCTTTTAGCTGAGCAGACTGAAGTGCTGTATTTAATGAATTCATTTAGAGTCTGGTGCAAGGAAGCAGGGCTTCTCCT
This sequence comes from Campylorhamphus procurvoides, assembly GCA_013396655.1. Classification (NCBI taxonomy): domain Eukaryota; kingdom Metazoa; phylum Chordata; class Aves; order Passeriformes; family Dendrocolaptidae; genus Campylorhamphus; species Campylorhamphus procurvoides. The sequence goes on from WBMV01007810.1 coordinate 2,544,252, forward strand.
CATCTAGTGTAAATCTAGGCTTCCCCATTTACTTCAGTGGTGCCTTGTTGGCCCTTGATTTATGCCAGCTAAAGTCACAGTTTGGCATCTCTCCGTATGGTACTGGATTTCTGGAAATTATTTAGAGCAAGTGACCTGTCAGAAGAACAGAAATAGGAATCCAGTCTCAGACCAGGCAAAGCCCAAGTGTGCAGCTTAGACCTAGCTGCATAAGAAACTACCTACCAGTAAGACATCTGTACAGAAGGGAGCTCCATAGGGAAATGGTTTATCTATACTGTGGATAAGCTGTGCACAGGGGAGAGGTTTCGTTTTGCAGCAGGCTCTTGGGAGAAGAGGCAGGGATGTCAGTGGATCCAGATAAGATATCCCTGGGTAAATGCATCCAATAGGATTAAACAGCATTGTCTTTGCTAAGAAATGAAAAGGGTTTATGATCTGTGTTCCTTCCAGCTGATTTGTGCAGCTTCTTTTGCCAGGGCCAGAAGACTGCAGGTGCAGACACACTCAGAGCAGTCCCTGTGGCTATGCCTGCACTGCAGTTGATAGCCAGGCTGGAGTTCAGGCTCCAAAGCACAGACCCAAATGACCCAAGCTGGTCGCCTTCAAACCGTGGGGAGGAGGAGCTTGTGCTTCGGCCAATCCTTTCTGCTGTGGTTATACACGCTTGGGCAGATCCCAATTAGAGAGAAAAGCATGGTCTCTTGCAGTAGTGCTAAGCTGGATCTGACTGGAGGAGGCTTTGTGAAGACTATTTTGCAGTTATCACTAGCCCTTTCTTGCTATACTCATGCAGCCAGTACACACCAGACCAAGTTTTGTATCAGACAGGTCAGGTCTCTCTCGGGCTTTGTTTCTGACAAAAATAGTTTCACTGTATGACTTTCCTGTATGACTGTTTCTTTCCTTCTCCAGCATCTTTCTGTATGTGTAAAACAGGCATTGGAGCACTTCTTCACAAAGGCAAGAGTTTTAGTTCCACACTGCTTGCTGTTCAGCATGTGCTGAGATGCCTTGCAAGACCAAGTCCTCGAAGAGTCTCAGAGGAAAAACTACACAAGATATTAGTACGATTAGTAGGATGGCAAGAAGATCTAGCTGTGGGAATTGTTCCTATCCCCTTTCTCAAGGAGCTGTACCTTCCTCCCGTTCTGTTTCTGACCATGAGGTTTTCAACCAGCTCCTGGCTTTCATGTCAGCAGCAGAAACTCCATCAAATATATCTTGACATTTCTTTTTTTCCACTCTCCCCCCTCTCCTGTATTTATTTATTTATAAACATGTCCTCCTCTGCAAGGCATATTGTGGTATGGAGATAAAGGTAAGCTCAGATCAAAGCTCTTGGGAGTTTTCCCTCACAGCATCTTTTCAACCTTCCCTGCAAGTCTTTCAAACACCTTCTTTCACAAGACCTGATGGTGGACAAAAGTGAAGCATTAGGGAAAGGCAAAATTTAGCAAACCTGCAAATGAAGGACAGAAAGAGGAGCTGAGCATTGCCTTGCTGTTACATCTTTGCTATGGTTCCCACATAAAGGAGTTCTTCAGCACAGGATGAATACAGCAAGGGAGTCTGAAGTTTGCAGCTCTTTATTATATGATGGTAAAACACCCATGGGACAGATTTTCAAGAGTATGTCTCTTTAGGCAGCAATAAAAGTGGCTATATTGGTGAAGAAGCTCACTGTGCTTTTTTGAAAATTTGGTTCTTTTGTGTTAGTTTGGGAGCTGGTAGGCCCAAAAGTACTTTGACAAATCTGTTTTTAATTTCAATGCTAAACACTTTAAAAAGTCAAGTCTCACTTGTGACTTTTAAGTGCTGGACAACTTCACTCAGAGCACATTTGAAATTCTTTACTTTGAGAGTTGTCTTCTAGAAATAATGTTGTTAGTCTTTGTATCAGTAGTTTTTAACCTGTCCGTGTGTGACTTCTAGAAGATTCAGTTTATGAAAACAATTCCAAACCTATGCCAGCTAATTCTAGTACAGTATGTAGAGTGTCGAGGTCTTGACAAGAAATATGTAGCTGTATTTGAAGAGAAAATAGCTAAAAACATCACTTCATCTCCAAGAAACTTGTGAAGGGGTTGTCTTTCCTTATATGTTGCTGATCTCTGTGGGGTAGGTGGTAAAGGTACTCAGACCAGGTCACTATAGTTTGTTCTCCCTGCAGCCCCTGTAAGGCTGGTCCCCATATAGCTTAAACTGGTCCTCTGGTCCTCGGGCCAACTTTGTTTCAAACCTCTGAAAGATCCCTTGCTTTTTCCTGGGAGACTTTTTACAAGACTAGCACTTGTAGATAACAAGAAGTTTTTCTTTAAGTTAGAACAGACTTATTTCTCCTCTTTTTCTGACCTGTTACTCCTTTCTAGACCCCTATGCATCTTACTAAATAATTCCTCTCTTCCCTTGGTACTTTCAGCTTTCAAAGAGGTATGGCTTGTCAACATGTCCCTTTTAAGTCCTCTCTTAGTCAAGTTATACATATTTAATGTTTTTAAGCTTCCCTTAGATGCTGATCCCTTTCCAGCCCTTGCTGAATTTTGTTGTTGCTTGCCTCTGAATTCCCTCCAATTTTCCCATATCATTCTGGTAACAAGGTGCGTTGGATTGACTGTTCCAGTCCAGGTGAATTTGGTATTTGGTGGCAGTTGTTTTTGGATGGAATTAAAAAAAGAAGCAGCAGAGTCTCTCAAAGGGAGTCTGCTTCGTGGTCTCCTCCCTGAGAGCATTATTTCATGATGGTATTTCGGGACTGGCTTTAGATATGGAAATGAGAGCATGTGTCTTGCTCAGAAGCTGTTCTCTGCTTTCAAGTGGCAGAGAGATGGAAAAGGGGAAGAGGGGTTAAGCTCCTCAAAGGCTTTGTCTACATTAGTCTTTTTTCTTCATATTTCCCACTGCTGCTTACACGGGTGTAGCTCAATCCACAGTGGCACTAATGACAGCCCTGGCACAGGCAGGGAAGCTAACGTGTTCTGCTACACATCGTCTCCACAATCTTTACAAGCCCTTACTCCACCAGCGGTGCTGCAGCAGCAGGAGCTGAAGAAGGAAAAGGTCAGCTGTAAATAATAACTAGAGTGTTTTCACATCAAGAAGGTGTCCTTCACTGAAATGCAACAGCTGGGAGTGAGCAGGCAGGATGGACTCCCTTTCTCATTCACCTCAAAATACCAGCCTTTGCAGTCTGGAGATGGTAACTTGTTTGGGACACCTCTTATACTCTCATGGGCCTCAGAAGAGAAGGAAAACTTAAGACATTTTCCCTGCTATCGCACCCATTCCCACTCTGATCCACCTCCAAAACATTTCAAGACTGATTTCTCCTTGGTACAGATCCTTCTCTCCCACCTCCTTGAAGAAGCGGTATGAGATGAAATGAACATCAGAGTCCAGAAAATGGAAAGCACATTCCCATGTCTCATGTAGTGTGCTGCTCAAGCCCTGGAAGGAACTATTTCATGTGATACAAAACACAGGAGATACTTGCCAGTTTCACATAACATTTATATCTGATATTCTTTCACAGCCTTGTACCAATTAATGGTTAACTGATGAAATACTCAGCCAGAAAGTTTCACCAAGATGAAGATGTTAATGAGTTTAAAAAAAGAAAAAGAGGGCAGGGGGTTGAGAAATGCCTGGGGATAAGAAAGCCAGCATACAAACTTACAAGGTGGATTGCAAGCTGTCACTCGGAGAGGAAGCCAATTTACACAGAGAGTGGATTTAGATTAAATATTAGGAAGAAATTCTTTACTTTGAGAGTAGTGAGATACTAGAACAGGTTACTTAGAGAACCTATGGATGCCACATCCCTGTCTGGCAGTGTTCAAAACCAGGCTGGATGGGGCTTTGAACAACCTGGTCTGATGGAAGGTCCCTGTCCATGGCAGGATGGTTTAACTAGATGATCTTTAACATCCCTTCCAAGCCATGCCATTCTATGATTTTCTAGGGGCTAGATTTATAGGTTTTTATGGCTGGAAAGGATCATGAAATTATGTAGAAGGTGATTTACATTGTCGTTTTAGGAGGTATTCCATCTTTCTTTGAAATGTCTGTCACTAATCATGGGAGTATGGCCACTGGGCCATGAGGCCCAATGATCAGACCTCATGATACTGTTTCCTTTTCCTTCCCCAGACATTCAGGTGTGAATGTGAATGCCGCGATGGGCACTTAGTTCTTCTTGCCTCTGCATAGAGGTGGGACCACTTCAGGTCTGTCTCAGACACTACCCCCATAGGTACTGAGGTTAGTGGCCAACATTTGTCCCTGACAAATCAGCCCTAATCTGATTGTCTGTTTGACTGTGCTTTCCCACATCAGGGACCTTCCTAGAGGTGGTGCATGGCTTCGTGCCACCTGGCAATCAGCTCTTCCTGACCCACTGAAGGATGCTGCCAATCCTGTGGGCATGTCCCTTGTTTCTGACAGCTCTGAGAGCACGTGCTGATGCTGCCACATTGCTGTGGGGGATGGCACCTAGAGCACGTTGCTTTTTGGAACTGGGCCGTGGCACCATGGCATCAGTCATGTGGACTGTTTTGCAAGCTTACACGTGCCTTTGTGTGTGCTACTGTGAAAGGTTGAGTTGGGGAACCTCCCTCTCGCCTGTCTGCCATACAAAATGCAAGGAGTGATTCCCAAAGCTCCAGTTTTTATTATTTCAGTCTTAAGCTTTGTAGTCCTCTTCCCTGAGCAAACCACTGGAATCCACAAGCTGGAAAGTACTATTTGCAGTGCCCTGTCTCTCTTCAGCTGTAAGACGCTGATTTTCAAATCTACCCCTTGCTTTGTGACAGCCTGTGGTGATACCTCCTGCATTTTTAGCCTGTGACTGGTGTGGGAGGAAGGGACGCCAGACCACACAAAATGCTTTGAAGCTCTGTCTGTCATCATTCTCCCATTCTGTCTTGTGTTTGCACTGTCCCTTTTCTGCACATGCTCTCTCCTGACCTGCCCTTTCTTTCTTTCTCCATTCCCCCTTCTTTTAGAGGTGCCCTGTGCATTACTAATCTGTGGCATTATTTCATTCTCCAGTAGCTATGCCGGCTGCCTTAATGTTTCTCGCCAGCATTTGCTTCTCCCCCTCTCTTTCTCCCCCCGCCCCGCTTGCCAGCCCATGATGTAGCATTGCCTTTCTCCATCTGCCCGATTGTCTCTCCCCTTTTTATCTGGGTGCTGGAGCTCCAGGTGCTGTCATTCTCCGCGACAGCACAGAACGTTTCAGTTTCCCTCTGTGGCTGGATAATTACCAGATACAGTGTCACGTGGACTTCCCAGCAAAACCCTCCCTTCCCCTCCTGTCAGAGAAGGAGATCACATCTCTGAAACACACTTTTCTTCTTACTATTTTTTTTATTTGAAGAAATTCAAGGGAAAAATTTGGATTAGCTTTTCTGGGGTTCACAGAAGTTACCTGCAAGGCACTGAGGGTTCAGGTAGAAGAAACAGGTGATTTCCAGGACTGAAGTTTGTGAAGGAAAATAAAGGGACTCACAGTCTGTATGGGTGCCTTATTAGTGGTCCTATTCTCATTTTTGGTGTATCCTCCAACTGGAAAAAAGTTATAATGGTGCAGAGACTTGTCAGTGGCTGTTTGGTTTTCAGTTCTTTTACAAATTTGTCATGAGAGCCAATACCCAGTTCACATAAGCGACTAATTCTCATTGTATTTTGATGAGTTTCTGTTCTAAGGGACCACACATTTTTTAAATATCAGCCTGTGTCTTTAGTGATGGCAAAAGCACAGGATCCGTAGAGTAAATGCAGTGCAACAAAAAGGGCACATCATCTGGCAATGTTCTCCATTGCCATTCTGCATCATCTCCTCTATTCCTTGCTTTCCTGTTTTGATAGTGCAGGAGCCCTGGGATGCCATGGGAACCTGTGGACATCAGAGTGAGGCATATGCTCCTTGTGGAACATTTCACTAAGACCAAGTGATCAATAGCTGATGAGCATGGATTCTGCCTGGGCTGAGAAAGGACACTGACAGGTCCTCAGCTACCCCGAAAGGGAAAGAGGGAGCTCAGTGTCTTTTTCCTCAACAATCTCAACCTCCCAGCTGATCTCAGTGCAAGACCCTGATGCGAACTGTCAGAGCATTTAGCATTTCTGCAAGCATCAGCCAGAGAACAGTTTGTCCCCTCTGCACATGTATGGGAGGTAAGTCTCCTCTGGCAGGAGACCTGTGACTGGAGACAGTCATTCGAGATACCTGCCTTGGAATGGGTACAAACATGTCCAAGGATTACCTGACTATGCTGTAAAGAAATGGAAGAGTATTTCCCAGGTAGGGTGGGATACAAGAAAAGTTGGCACTGTGATGGTAGGCTTCACCCTGAGGCTTTTCTGTATTTTGAAGTTTTAAGCTGTGCTGGGATGTGGCTGGAATAGAGTTAACTTTGTTCATACCAGCTCGTATCGATATTTTTAAGAAGGTTCCTCTGCTAGAATAGATGTGAACTGAAGTTGTTTATGCAGGTATACTGATCCCCAGAAGATGGGAAGAGCAATAAATCATACCAGTATAAGTTCTCTTATTCTGATACAGTTACATCCACCCCTTGAGAGTACCGGCGTAAAAATCACTGTAATTTTGGGCTTGATTTCTGTTGGTTTTTGTTTGGTTGGTTGTTGGGTTTTTTTCCTACACAAACAGGAACCTATACTCTTAGATAGTCATTTTAACAGAAAGAAAGCCCATGTGAGACCAGCTGTGTATCTGCTAGTGAGAGCCCATGCAGATAGCTGTCTTTTTAGGCTGGCATTTCTTTTATAAATTCCCTTGGGTTTCATTTACTGCACATATCACATGGATTGAGAGATGAGGATTCTTACAGCACATGAGCAGTTTTGCACTGATACTCATATTTACTTGTTGCAATTCTTTTTGCTTTCATTAAAAGAGTTGATGGGAGAGACAGTGAGACAGGAACATTTCTGTACAAGGCACTGGGGACTCCTCATCTGAAAAACTGGGTACAAATTCTGGTCACAAAAGGGGAATTCAGACTGGAGCAGGTGCTGAGAAGGGCTGCTGGGATGTTTAGGGTAATGGAGAGTCTATCATACAGGAGGAAACCATGAGACTTTGGCTTGTTGAGTCCAGCAACATGAAGGCTGAGAGGGAATATGATTGCTCTCTGTGAACACACTGGAAGATAAACACCCAGGAGAGAGAAGAGCTATTTAAGCTAAAGGGTGGTGTTGGCAAGAGAAGGAATGGATATAAGCCAGGCATAAATAAACCTAGACTTAGAGTTAGAATAAAAGGTTTTAATCAGCAGAGCAGAAAGACTTTGAGCAGCCTGACCTACAAGGCACGAGGGGGATACCCCTGGTCAAACACACTAGGCTAAAGTAGAATGAATTACATCTCTGAAAAAGATGATAAGGTACAGCTGGCTGTGCCTGCAGAGGCTGGGACTTTGTGACCTGGTAAGCCTGTCCTAGCTTCACGCTCCCAAAGTGGCAATTTACTGAAGAGGATGAACAGAAGTGCAGGCATCCTATCAGCCATGCACCCTCCCAATAGGTGAATGGCCGAAAATTGTCACCTGAGTGCTGAGATACCCAGGTTGCTGCAGACAGGTGTGATGATGAAGGTCACAGCATAATATAGCTGAAAGAAAGCGTGGGCTGAACAGATGCAGCATTTCCCCCTCCTGCCAGTTTTCCAGCATAGGACTAGGTTTAAGCAGTAGTTTTCTAAATCCCTCTGAGGGCCTGTGTTATCGTGCTGGCAGTGGTGACTCAGGAGCTATTTATGCCACATTTTGGGAAACCGTCCTGCTGTAGCACAGCTTTCGCTCTCGAACAGTGACCCTGCTGTGTGTCATGGCATGTAAGAGGAGGAGTAGCAGCTGAACCAGGCTGGGGAAAGAGAGGAGCAGTGACAGTGGGGACGAGAATTTTGAGCAACACCTGATGCCCATGTGCATTCAAATACTGCAAAACTAGGCTTTTGGTGTTTGGCTGAAAACAGGTTTCAGATTCTTGGCTGATGTGGTCACCCACTGCCATCCACTTAAGGGGCCCTTGCCTTCGCAGAGATGAAGATGCATTCAGCTGTAGGTATTTTCTGTAGCATCTCCTTCTGAGGAGAGCCTGTCTGGAGCAATGGGAACCACCCAGGGCCAGCAGCTCTTCTGGACTATGTGCTCCTGTGTGCTCTGCCAGTGTACTCCTCTGGTGGGGGCTGCATGGCCGGGACAGGGAGCTGGCTGCTGCAGCAGCAGTGGCAGTGCTGCGTTGCTCTTGAGATGCTGGCAGGGTCTGGTACTGCAGTGGCGTTGCAGGGCCTGGCTGGACTCTTCCCTGAGCACCCTGCGTGGAAGGGACAGAGCAGGCATGCTTGTGGTCTGTCCTTAACCCTTGCTGCCCACATCCCTGCTGGGGCATAGCGGAGGGGCTGCCCTCTTTCTGCCCCCCTGGCTGACTCTGGCTGTGTTCAAGTCCCTGCTTGCCAGGCAGGAAAGGACTGAAGAGCTCAAGGAGATAAGACAAAACAGCAGGAGCCTGATTTTCTCTTGAGCTTTCCTTGCAGGGCTAGGAGCAGTGCTGTATTTAACCATCACATTAGCTTTCCAGTTTCATACATTGCAACACAATGGAGAATTTGTCTTGCACGTTCAGAGCTGGCAGCCGGGAGCTGACGTTGCTTTGTGCCGAACAAGCCGTGTTTGATCCCTCTCTTTTCCCTCTTGCCATTTTGCTGCCGGGGGTAGAGGGCAGTGGGGGAAGTTGTTAGCTGAATCCTGTGTGTGTGAAGTAAGAAGATTAGAGCAGGCTCATCACAGAGCTGAGGTGAAGGCGGGAGATCTGATGCAGGGCGGGTTGTGACATCCTCTGGCAAAAGGGGGTCGTGTCCCTCAGTGAGTGCAGTGGGGTGGGTTTCGGGTGCTTAATTGTGTGTGCAGCAGGCTGTTAAGTTCTGGCATGCTGCACAGACTTTGTCTTACAGAAGAGATGATCAAAGGGTTAATGGAGAAAAGATTATTAAAGAGGAATGTGGGAATTATGACACAGAGCTGTTGCCACAACGTGCTTTGGAGAAAGATGGCAGAAAACGCAGTCCGTAAACCCACTATTTATTTATTTTTCCCTCTGATGAGATAAGAGCTGTGGCTTGATGCAGCACACCATATTTCATTAATCCTAGCAGCTTGCCTCTTTTCACTGTAGTGGGGTTCTGACAGAGAAAGAACTGTGGGATTGGGTCTGATGCAAAAAAAAAAAAAAAGTTTATTTGGAGTTACAACAACAATTAACCCCCCCCTAAACAATTATCCCAGGCTCAAGGTGACACAATATATCATTGATAATGCTGTAAAATCCCCATCATGTTAAAGTCATAATTTAAACAGCAGCTTCACAAGGTCCTACAGAGCTTCCTTCCTGCCTTTTCATCACTCTAGACTCTAAATATTATTCACTCCTTCCCAAGGAAATTAAATACCCCCACTCCATCTCCATAGGCTAGGGCCATAGCTTCTATTCTGCTTTCTGTGAGGCATAATGGGAAAAACATTGCTGAGACCCCAGTTCTCATTTGTCTTCCTCCTCCTTCTCTTCACCCTTTGCAGCCCCCATCCTGGCAATGGTGCAGCCAGCCTGGGGAACCCATGCTAGGGCTTTCCAACCAAATGCTGCCTCTCCGCAGCATGCCCGTCTGTTCACCAGAGGAAAGAGAGGGTGGAAAGCTTAGGGCCGAGAGCTGCTGGAGTGACAGGCACAACATAAACTGCAATGAGTGTTACAGCAACATGCTGGGAAATCAATGCACTGAGCGGCGGTGCCTCGACAGGAGGAGGAGCAGCAGTCACGGGGGCTAAGAACCAAGCACCAAGACCTGAGTGAAACAGAACAGGCAGTGAAACCTCCAGTCTTGCTGCTCGGCAGGATAGAAGATGTGCATGCCTGAGCCTCACTCTCCCTTGCTTTGGTCACTTTCCCACCTATCAATAGGCATAAGCCCAAATACTTTCAAGAAGAGAAAAAGAAAAGACATATCCTCTATCCAGATGGAGTTTTCTTCGAAGCCTACAAAGGCAGGTTTACAGGAGTGTTGCTTTGGCCCAGCACTGTGCATTAGACTGGCAGGTGTGGGAGGACAGAGGACAAGTAGCAGGGCCTGCTCCTGGCTCCTGCCCTCCCCCTGCCTGCATGCTGCTAGGTGTCCCATCCCATCCTGAAATCCAGAGACCAGAAGTGTTCGTGGGCAGCCTTCCATCCCATTCAAGATAATGGTTACAGCTGAAGGTCCAGAAGCATTCCCCTGCTGCAAAAGCATCACCCCTTCCTCTCCCTCCTGTGGCATGGCTCACCTCTGCTGTCTGCATCTGCATGTGGGGAAACAGGCTGAAGGAGGAGTGTAAGGATGACCTGGATTCCTTTCTCCTGTGTTCCTTTTTCCACATCCACTTTTCAGCTGTCGTCTCCTGGCTGGTTGTTACACAATTGGTAGCCACTGTGTGAGAACTGGAAATGCATCTGTAGCAACTAAAAATGGTGATGTCACTAAAAACCCTCATGTGTCATACTTGACTATGTTTGTTTACGAGGGGGCAAGGAGGGCTAATGGGGCATGGCAGTGACATATTTGTGCTTCAGTGTCTGTGGCTTGCATTGGTGCAAGATCAATAGTTCCCAAGCCCTGCAGTGAACATGCAAGGCATGACCATTACCACTCACTGGTCCTCTTGTTAGCTACCTCAGAGATGTCAAGAAATTAAACCTGAAACTCTATGGAAAAGCAAAATTAATGGATCACAAATCGTTTATTAGCTTTCACTGATGCTGATGGCAACACTTTCAATAAGCCTAATGAAAAGCGTTTGACTGTCTCTGTGAACTTGATTATTGATTATTAGTGAATGGTAAGAGTCATTTGATATCTTGCTGATGCCGTGCTCCTATTGCTTTGCAGTTAAAATGTCAGTTAACATGCCATTTAATATTCCATTAGTATTGAATTAGCACTTATTACACTGTGAAAATCATCACCATAAATCCTTATTAAAGCATGATCCATACAGCTGGGTGGCATCTCTGGCAGACTAAGAGGGTGCGTGTGTGCAGACAGACAGACTGAGATGCATCATCTGCATGGATGCATGTTCAGAGCACAAATTTCCACATTTGTACATTGATTTCCCTGACAGTTTGAGAGGAACATGTATGGTGAAAGGAGAGCTCAAATCCATTTCACTTACTTTTCCTATTTTCCTCCTTTCTTTCTCCCATCTCCTGCTTTCTTTATTTTGGTAGCACTTGCTAAATTATTTCATGGGCATTTGCAAGGTTCTGTCTATAACTATTGACCACCGTCCTAGGGCTGACCTTGATAGGTGTAGGACAGGTAATGACATGATTTCTCTTCAGCAGAGAGGAGGGAGGGTCCTGGCCGTGCCACTGAGCTGTTCTGACATGAGGCACATCACAGGTGCCTCTTTGCTGTCTCCAAACAGAGGGATGTAATGACTAGGTGCAGGATAGGGCCATGTTGTGCTGCTGCACCATAGGTTTGGAAGGCAGCCTGGCTGGGCTAGTGCAGTGCCCTTGATCTGCTGGAGCCCAGCAGCACTTAGAGGTGTTCTGGGGGATTTTCGGAAGTGACTGAGAAACTTCAGCTCCTGTTGATTTCAGCTGTTAATCTGTTTAGCTTTTCACCACCAAAAGACGTAACTCTTGATTCTTGGTGCTGTTACAACTCCACACAGAAATGCATGTGCAAGAGGTGTTGTGACCCTGAGGCAGCCAGCTCTGGAAGCAGTCTGGGTGTTCCTACAGGGCTGCTGCTCCCAGCACTGGGGCACACTGCCTTTCCAGGCCCTTGCTTTCACCTCCTTTCACTGGTGATTGCAGCCTGGGATGGCTGATTGAACTGGAGCAGTGCCCCATTGTAGTGGTACATGTAAGTGGCTGCTCATGGCTTCCCCTGCCTCTTTCTATTTGACAAAGAGCAGCTTTTTAAAAACAACTGGGATCAGACCTGAGAGCTCACCTCGGGGGCAAGTGCCTGCCTGGCAGGGAGAGTGGGCTCTGACCTGAGAGCCAAACTTTCTCCCCGCCTTGGCTGGACAGCAGCAGTAAGGGGCGGGATCTGTTGGGCTGCTCTCTAAAGCAAATGTTTGTCGGATCAGACAGAGCTGCTTACAGCTTGGCCAGCAGTGTGGCACGCCTCTCATCGATGCCCACGCAACTTGGCTTTCCTCCTGCCCACAAGTAACCCCAGAACAACTTGGACAGCATCCATGAGCATGTCAAAAGGGAGTGGGTGAGAGGTGCTGGCCATAATGGTAGGGTCACATCACAAGGGATGGCAGCTGCAGCACAGCATGAATGAAATGCATTCAAATAGAGGAACTTGGAAAATGTATGACCATGTTAAAAGGCTGTATGAAAGCCTACTGTCAAATATTTGTCTTATCTTGAAGCAATAATCTTTATCCTCTCTCTTTTCTCTTTCAAATGCAACAAATGCATGAATAGTGAACAGGACACAATCCTGCACAATGTGATCTAGGAAGGCTCTGGTTTAGCAGGGGGGTTTGACCAGATGACCTCACTGTGGTCCCTTCCAACCTTACCCGTTCTGTAATTCTGTAATAGTGGTGGGGAGAGGTGCTGGCTTATTTGGATGCTGTGACACTGTGGGCAGAGCTTTGAAAGTAGATGGAGCAACAGCTCTAGAGACTGAGCTTCCCCATTTATCTGCAGAGCAAATGTGCTGTGAGCTGCTGCAGGGCAAACTCTCTCCACCTGTCTGGACCCACCCTGGTGGGCACAGCTGCCAGTATGAAAGAGGAGCTATGTCTCTCTGTCTTCTTCAGTCCTGGTCCTCTTGAATAAGACACAGCTGAGAGTGAGTAGGATGTGCCTCCTCATTAGCATCCCCTCATCTATTCCATGAAAATCTCCTTCTGATGGTGAGAAGTGGTGCAGAGCTGGTGCCTTTGCCAAAAATGCATTTGTCTTTGCAGCACCTCATCTACTTTGTCAAAAAACAAAATACTTGTTATGCAGTTGCAACAGGGATAGTCCGTCCTCTGCCTTGCACTGGTTGGCAATTAGGGCCATGAGAGTTGCTGATCCTCCTACTGCTCCTCTTCTTGCCACCCCTAGCTGTCCTTCCTCCTCTCCTGTCCACCTGAGAAGTGCACAGGACATGCTGTGTGTCTCACAGGGATGGAAATTACACCCCTGGCAGCCTCTCCTTTTTAGCCTGAGATCTGCACTTGCCTGCACAAGCAGGGAGATGTGCATCTGCAAGGGGGGGCGGTGTGTTTGTATGTGTTAGAAGAGTGATGTTTGAGCAGTGAATCCCTCTTTCCACAAAGCTATTTTTGGTTAGAGGGATGTAAAGGGGAGATACGCTATAGTTCCCACCCCTTGTGCTGCTGAAACTGAGGGATGTAGGGGCTGTGCCCTGAGGTGAAAAAGTTGGAGCTCTGAACCTTTGCCCTCCAGGCTGGAAGAGCTCTGGGAGTGTAACTCTCTTGTTTACTCGACTTTTGAAGGTGAGGAAGAAGCACAGGAAGAACTACTTCTGATCTTTTTCATTGGCACAGTTAGAAGGGATTTGGTGATAAGGATCTCCTGTGGCCTTCCAAAGAAATTTTTGGTGCAGGTGTAAGCCACAGACAAAAGGAAGAGAGAAGAGGAGACATGGCCGCCCAAGTGCCATGATTTCATTAACCAAAAGTTCCTCAAACGCTTCAAAAATCATTGTGAAATACATGTCCATGGGACAGCAATGATGAGAAGATGCTGTGGTTCACTGGCAAGGCAGGAGTGTGCTATAAAGCTTCCAAGCAAAGTAGTAAAGGGAAGGGACAAAAAGGAGATGATGGAGCAGGTTGTTAATCTCCCCCTCACCTTTTTCATCCTCTGCAGGTGTTATGTAGAAGACAGAAGCTCCAAGGTGGCCTGGTTAAACCGTTCTGGCATCATTTTTGCTGGAGAGGACAAGTGGTCCCTGGACCCTCGAGTAGAGCTGGAGAAGAGAAACCCCCTGGAATACAGCCTGCGGATCCAGAAAGTGGATGTCTATGATGAGGGGTCCTATACGTGTTCAGTGCAAACACAGCATCACCCTAAGACTTCCCAGGTTTACTTGATCGTGCAAGGTAAGCAACATACCTGATAAGAGAGCAGAGAGCAAAAGACACATCAAGTGGGGGGATCTGTATATTTCTCAGAAGATCTCCAGTCAGTAGCCTGTGCATACCCAATGTTTACAACAGGAGCCAGCAGGTCTATCCCCTTCCACTGCAGCACAGCATGGCTCTAGTCTCCTGTCAGTTTGTCCTTTTAAATGTGGTGACAGAGCAGGGGGCACCAGTGATGCCAAGACATATTCTCATATAATGCAAACCTGGCTCCTTGCTCTGGTTGTTTTGGCACTGAGGGGAAAGCATTTATTTATAATGACACTTGTCAGAACATTGTGCTTGCCTCGTCTCTTCCCAGACAACCCTCTGGTTTCTTCGCCTCCTCCTTCCTCAGGTTTCCTTTCTTTTTTCTTGTGTCAACAAGCTACTGTGCTGTGTTTTTTGGCCTTCCATTGTCAACATTTTGCAAGGCTGGGGAATTAATTTTCCTGGATGTTTTTCTGTGCTAGGTCATTGGTTTGCAGGGTGTGCTGTCACTAGGCATGTGTGAAACCTGGTACCTGAGATAGCTGCCATATACCTTATGTTGCCCACTCCTTTTTTAGCTGCCCTCCTCCTGTGTGTCTTCTAGGGAACTGGAAACTTGGCAAACCAGCAGTGTCCTATCTGTCTGCCTGTATTTATAGTATAATAGAGAGTAATCACATTAAGGGGTTCACTGATCACTGGTAAGGGCATTAGTGAGTTTACTTGCTCCATCCTGTCCAGATCAGAATACCAAATAAGTGAGTTTACTCAGTTTTGTGTTGTTTTGCTCTTTATCTTCATGCCATTATGTCTATCTGCCCATTTATCTAAAATATTTATAGAGCAGCTTAGGTGATAGGTATGTATGAATGCATTTGATACATATTACAGATATGTTCAACTTCTACATTATCTTTCAGGCAGGAATTTGTTATTTCTACAGATTTGTCTAGTAACCTAAGGCTGTAGATTTTATTTCTCTCAGCAAGTTTTTGAATCGCTCTGAATATAAATGCATACATGAAGGGCCTTTTCCTCCTGGTACTACTTGGCAAACTGGGGGGGGCCTAACTATCATACCAAGTGTTTATCTGGAAGGTGAAGATGTCTGGACATATGACCAAAGGTGATGCTTCACACACAAAGTGTAGTGAGACAGAAGGCTCCTGGTTTGTCTTCCTGCACAAAATTCTCCCCCAGCAGCACAAAGAGTAGCACACATCAGCACACAGAGCAGCTCTCCCAGCCTGGCTGAGTGTTTGCTGGAGTGTGCCTGGCGTGAAATGCACTTGCCAGTCCTGGAGGTGTACCCTGCCTCGCTGCTCGCTACAGTAGTGCATAGCTAACCATCTGTAGGTGGTTTATTGCGGGTAAAATCTCACAGCATACAATTTCCATTTACCCGTCAAGAAAAATATAGGGACAAATGAATTTTAGAACCGTGCACATGTATTATTAATTTTATTTGTGCCTATTAGGTATGGGCCTAAGCAGCAAAATTGAGTTTTCTAGCTTAGCTTTCACTTAAATATATGGGTATCTGGCTCTGAACTACTGCCACCTTTCTGAGAATGAGAAAATTTAAGTTTTGACACACCTATACTCTGGATGTCTGTAAACAAGGTATCTGTGGGTAATCTTTGTTCGAACACCTGACACAGATTTAGCCAAAGACCCATTGTGATATTATGCCTACTGTAATCCTGTAATTAGGTGAAACTCATAGCTTTAATTTTTTCTAAAACTAACTGTCATCTGGAAAAAAAAAACACCAAAAAATATAAATAAAAAATCCTTTACAATTTGGAAGAGTTAGTCTCATTTTAAACCATGTTTTAAAAATAATCTTAACTCATAAAACTCATTCATTAGAAAAATAGTATATGTTAGAAAATAACACTTTTTGTCTCTGAGTATCATATAATCATATTGATTGCAATTTTTCTCAGATTTGCAGGTTGTCTGCCTGAAAATACTCTGCTGCTAGTACAAATTAAAGGAGTTTGGATATTGAGTCATGCTAAGCTTGTTATTTATTTAGTGTAGTTTATGTACTTTTCTTGATTTTGTGTTCAAAAATTTCAAAACATAGGCTATATGAAGTTCTGAGCATCCAAAATTTAAAAATAGAAGAAAATAGAGCTCCTGAAACATTAAGTGACAGGGTGGTCAACTGATCTGCCTGATAATCAATCTGTAAGGAGAATTTCTGTAATGATGGTCAGTGATTCCCTTCAAAAAAACCCCAGGGAAACAGAAACAAGCCAGGGTCAGAGACTCCTTGCTGGCTTTGCACACACAGTTGATGCTTGGGTTTGCCAGTGAAAGATTCTGCAGTGACAGTTGCTCATGCCCTGGAAACAATAGGCTCTCTTAGGGCCATGCCCAGGCTTTCCATTCTGCTCACTCAGCGCTGTCATGGATTTTTCTGATCCCCACTGTACTGTATACCAAATACAAGCCCTTTTTCTCCCCTCATTCAACCCCCTCATCTTTCTAGCCCTTGTGAAAACCCAGCCTCTATTTATTACCTCTAGGAGCAAATTGGATAGCTGTATCAGAAACTGACAAATGGGTAGGCAGATTCTAGAGTGCTATTGGAGCCCTTATAACTAGAGACCACTCCATGTCCACAATGCCAGCTGAAATAGACAGGCTTTTGTGTATCCTGAGGACACACTGCATTTAGATCATTGCGGTCTAATGGTCTTGCCTTCTAGGACCAGGTTCTTTCCTTCCTTGAGAAAGTCAGCTTTCTTTGGGGTGAGGTCTGCTTGGTGACCTCTGCTCACCAGAGATGCAGAAATTTATCACAGAAAGAGGGACATCACCTCTCTAATGTATGTGCCTGTGCCCATGCCCTTTAGTATTTCCAAGGAAAGACCCAGTTTTACTTTGTCAGCCAGCACCAGTCTCTACATAATAAGCCTACTTAGTCTGTTCCTTTCCCCTCTTAAGTGTTTGTATTTACTGATAGGATCCTTCTCAACTGGGGCATGTTGAAGAGGTCTAAAAGGATGTAATGAAACAACACTTACAAAAATCAGAACTTCATGGACAGCTAAAAGTAGAAAAAGTTGTCTTCCTAAGTCTTTCCTGCTTTTCAAATGTGAAGCCAAGTCTGCTGGTAGAAGTAGGAATTCACTGCCAAAAGATTGATCAGTACAACTGTGGCCATCTCTTCTGTGTTCCTGACCCAGGTGGGCAGAGTGGGCTGGACTGGAGGGAGCTGTCTCTGCCCAGCTCAGTTTTTACCAGATGCTGGTGCTGCACTCTCTGCATTGGAGTGAATGCATGAAGAGAATGCTCTGAACCACCAAGTCACTCAAAGCATTTTATGCTGCTTCAATTGGAGTGTAATTGCCACTAGAAATACTTTCTATTAACTACTCCAGGTATTTCTTTTGGGGTCTGATCAGAAGAACAAACACTTGGAAGGACCTGCTAGGGATGGTGTGATCCCTCCCGTTGCAGTCAGACAAGACCAGGTCTACAGTGGTTGCACCTAACACGTATTTTTGAAGACCCCCTGTGCTTGTATAGTTGGTACATGTCCATTATTTCACTCTCCTTGCATTTGAAAAGCTCTTAGTAACCTATGATCCAAATTGATTTTGCTTCCAATTATTTCTCGTCCTTCCAAGATATGTGGTGGTTATTTATCCTCCTCTTCCTCAGAACTGCCTTTTATCTGTCTGAAACCCATTAATTCTTGTGTCTCAGTTGCCTCTAGTCCAGCTTAATAGACTCACTGTTTCTCACAGGTCCTATTTTCCAATCTTTGTGTCCTATATATTTCACTACTGTTTGATTTGTCTACATTTCCTTGAATGTATGGTCCAAAACTAAGACAAGAGTTCCAGTTCAGGATTCAGTCATGAAAACACAGCCATGTTTTGTATATCACACTTCACTTACCTAACCCCAGAATGAAATGACATTTACCTTTTTTTTTTTTTTTATGAGTGCCTCATTGCTTTCACTTAGTCTCTCTGCAGCTTTCTAACCCTCTTACTGGTCTGCAGCACAGTCTGTAGCTGTTCTCCACTTCTGTATTTGAACACTAATTGTTTTTCCCCCCTTCCTGAGTACAGTGCTTTGTGCTCACTGTTGTTGCATGCCATCTGGTTGGCTTCTCCATGGAGACTGCTTCTTCAGTTTACTTATGATCCTGGTCTCCAAAGCACTTGCAACTGCCCCCAGCTTGGTGTCATCGACAAAAGTCAGGTGCCTTCTTTCTGTTGCATCATGAAGGTGTTAATTAAAGTATTGTAGAGATCAGGACACAAAAGAAGACTGCGGTAGGAGCCCACACAAACCTCCGTCCCTGGTGGATAGTGATCTGTTGATTGCAGCTCTTTGAAGCATCCTGATGGTGATTTAGCATCTGCTATATTCTCTTAGTTTGTTGAAGACTTTCAGGTCTTCTGAAGTCAAGATATATCACATAGTCACACATACTGCTCCTGCATTATCTACTACTCCAGATATCCTACAAAAAAGGGGAATGAGGCTGGGATGGCATGATATGTGCTTGCCAAAAGTACATTGCTTATTTTTTCCTTTATTATTGTCCTTTCAGTGCTTATCAATGGAATGTTTAATCATTTGTTCCGGTATGTTGAATGACTTGTTCCAGGAGAACTGAGTCGTAACAGTACACAGTGGCTGCCCCTTTCCCAGCATTACCTTGGGTTCTTGTTCTTTTAGGACTATATCTTCATGCATAGGCATTAACTATCAATAGAAAAATCCCTGTAGTCCTTGCTTGTCCCATCAGGGTCACAGGCACAAGGGCACAGAGATTTTAGCATGCGTAGGGTTTAAAAGTTCTGCAATAAAGACACAGACCTGTCCAAGTCATCCTAAAGGAATAACTCTACTAGGAGGAAGCAGATGGTTGCTGTATTTGCTGTCCAGAGCCTTTACAGTTAGGCATCATTGTGAATGAAGGTGATTGGGAACTTTTCAGTGAAACCAAAACATTCCACAGTTCTTGACTTCTAAATTTTAACTTAATCAGGAAGGTTTCAAAGGTCTGAGGTGCTTTTTGTAGTCAAAATTGTGAAGAATAAAGGGTATAGCATTGCCACAGCCTAGCTAAAAGATAGAGCATTCAGCTGAGCTGTGAAAACTCATGTTCACATTTTTGCTGAGAGTCTGGGACTCCTGCAGATTCACTAATGTTTCTTGTGAGACCCAGTTACTGGCTGTTCAAACAATGTGGGCTTTCTCTTGGTTTAACATTTATTTCATGAAAAAAAAAAGAAATAAAATCTAAAGGACTTTGTCATTTTGGCAAAACAAAAACAAATTTGGAAATGTCAGCAAATGTTCACAAAGAGGCATGCTTGTTTACTGCTCAGCCCTAATCACAAACCCAAAATCAAATGCATAGCACCTAAGGCCAAATCTTACAGTTTTCTTTCTAATGTATAGGCATTAATGTGTGAAAAGGAGCACAGGATGTAGCTTCTCTCCAATATCTGAGCCTTTGTAGAGCTCCTTGTTTGCAAAGATTCACTCACTAGTCATAGTTTTGAAGTGGTATAAAGATGTGTTTGTTGTTGCTGGGATTTAACCATAGAAAATTTATTATTAACTCTGTGAGTAGATTAGCTGTACCCCCTTTCAAGAAGAAGAGTGGTTTGAAGACAACTGAAGATATTTTTCCTTAGCTAGCCACACAGTAAGGATTTTGGAGTCAGATGCTGTTCTCTGAGAGATTTTGGCTTCCCTGCTTTGTGGGTGCAGAGCCCAGAAATCAGAGGGATCTTTCTGAGCACTAACACTGTAGCACTGTTCATTCCAGGGAGTATGCAGTAGGTAAGAACAAGCACAGCCCACTCTGTCTTTTTCAGACCATAGCCCCAGTGGGAAAATGACAGCATATTTGGCATGCTGTTGCAAAGAATAATGAGATAACATGGGAATATGAATTTTCTGGGAGGTAGGAAAGAAAGATCATTTTAGTGGGAATGGTGGGGGAGGAGAAAAAAAAGATTAGAGGGAGAAGATAAATTCAGGTTACTACAGGGACTGGAAGAGACAAGTCCAGTATGCTTGGAAGGACAGTGACAGCAGACCAGTTTGATGGGGAAAATAAGCTGAAAGAACAGGGAACAAACCTGGGGAACTGAAGTACGTTGGATCCTGCTGCACCCCTTTTTCTGTTACCATGGACCTTAATTCTTACCAGCAAAATAATTCCAGAATGTCAGGCACACAGTAGTATTGGTGGCAATTTTTCTGGGTTTTCTCTACTGGTTTGTTTTGGCAAACTCATAAACTGCAAGAAAATGCACCAGCTGTTTCATAGGTTATCAAGGAATTTCCTTCTACTCCTCGTATAGTATTTTTATTGCCTCCCCATGGTGTTCTGATGCCTCTTAACTTCTGTTTTCCCATCTCCAGGCATGGCTGGAATGTTGCTATGCAGCATAGGCTTTGGCTTGTTATATTGGTTGGATCTTAGCACTTCCTAGTGCATAAATCAAGAGGTTTTTTCTGGAAATATTTTGCTGCTTGCTTTGCAGGTGCAAGCAGGAGACAAAAACAGAATACTTCAAAAAATGCTTACTCATTTTGGTGAAAGAAGTATAGCACAAAATACATGGAATACTTTCCTATGGCTGAGAGGAAGGATCTTGATATGATAATTGAAATTGTTAGGGATATAAATCAGCTTAGCTTGAGTGGTCTCTTCAGAGCAGTGTCAGCTGATTTTGTGTGATTTTGTCAGATCAGCTGATTCTAGATTCAGACCAGTGCTTCGAAAGATTTTGCCTTGTTATTTCTCAGTCAGATGGTCTCAATCTACAGTTCCAAGTCTCAGCCTGGACTGTAAGATGGGGAGTAAGGGCAATATTTTTATCTTAGCTCCAAACACAGCAAGAACTTAGTCCCACTACCACCTTTGAGAGCTCAAATAACCATCAATTTTGAAGCCAAGTATGTTTCTGCTCCCCCTGCTGAAAAAGAGCTGTGGTAGCACGATAGGGTTGCCTTAATTTGTTGCAAGCCTTGAAATTTGACCCAATTTGCCCACAACAGGATATGTCCTCTTGGACATCCTAGGTTGTAGATTCCCTTCATCATGAACTGCATCTTGTCAGTAGTGAGTGAGTATTTTTTTTTGCCACATCCTCTTGATATCTCTGCAGGAAAAAAGTGTTAGTATAATGGAATAAATATCTCATTCATTTTACAGGCCTGTAACTGCTTAGTAGCTTGAAAATGAGCAAAAACCTGTTTATTCAAAAATTCTCAAAAAGATCTGATATGAAGCTTTGGATTTCTAACACAAAATAATGAGAAAGGATATAGCTAGTCTCCATTAGAAACTTTAGGATCAGCTTGTCTCTTTATTTGCAATGTGACTGAAAGCTAAGGTTAATCATGCTCCACATTTCTCTGTCTCAGCTCAACCTTTGCTGTAGCTTTACTGTCCATTTTATTTTCTTCCTTTCAGTTGAAAGAAATACTGCCAGGCTGCGATTAGCCAGATTTGTGGTTCGCTCAGTTGAGCTTTTATTATATCCAAACCCTAGAGGTACTGAGAGTAGTTTGGCTTCCTAAGGAAACAAGAAGTGTGCATGGGTTTATTTATATGGCTATGTTGTTTGTTTGCCTTTCTGCTTGGCAGTCCTCTGCTCAGCTTACTCCAGCACTCCTTGTACGTGCTGTGACCTTGCCCCAACAAGAGCCCCTCAGATGCTCCCAGTAGGCCCCTGTCTTCTGCATCCCTCACCAATGGGATGTGTAAAAGGCTCTGTGGTTGCAGGTTGGTTTGGAGCCACGCACATGACAGCTGGCAGTTTGCCACTGGTCAAGAACTCTGAAGGTTTTCCAAGGTATGAAGCATCGGGAACTAGGACACGTAGCTGCGGTAAAGCAGGACTTGTGAATTCCAGTGTTCCTGGAACAGTGTGTTCCTTTTGTCTGTTTTTCTTATTTCACTGGTGTCAGTGGAGTCAATACTGCAAATCTGCCACGCTCAAAACTCCATATGGGATGAGCTTCCAGATTCCTGGGGTCCACCAGCTCATGTTCTTTGTTTTTGGCTGCTGTGTTACTATCTATACTCATTGTAGCTGTTTGTCAGTGGATGAGAACCTGGATCAAAATCATGATTCCACTGAAGTTAAAGGGAATTTTGCTTCATTGGAGCCAAGATTTCATCTGAAATTGGAATTGGCTAGAAACAGATTGTAAAATAAACCTAAATTGAGCCAGCAGTTCAAAAATAACATCAGGACTTACAGAAAGAAGCAAATTTCTTTCCTACCTTAAAAGATTTTGATTTTGCTCTTTCATATTAATTAAATACAGAAAGAAAGAAATCAGCATTTCAGGGAAGGGAACAAGGAGATGGTATTTTTACAATGACACTGCCCTTTTAAAAGTGACTCGAGGATTTAAAAAGTGGGGAAAGGCTGGTAGGCTTGATCTCTGTGCTGTGCCTTCCTACCACATCGTTGTGTCTGCATGGTGGAAGTTGGCCCCAGCTGACCCACAGGAACTGTGTGCTCCTGCCATTTATCTCTATGCAGTTGCTGGCCCTCATCACTCTTGAACGGATGCGTAGTCTGTCTTTGTGGTGTGTATGCACGCTATGCCTTGTAGGATAAGCCTCCAGCTGCTTTCCACAAAAACAACAAATGATAAATCGTATTAGGTAACAGGTTTTCAGGGTTTGGATTCTGATGGCTTTTTCAGAGCTCCAGCTCTTCTTTTTATCTTTAGAAACATTGGAATTGCTACCCCAGTAGCAGCTCCTTACAAGAAAGTGAAGAAACATTCTGAGAAAATAATTACTTAATATCACATTTCCTGTATAGCTGCTAAAATGTCAGTAGTCAGTTGCTTGAGAAAAGAAAAAAAACCCCACAAAAATAACAGAATAGCAGTTTCACTTAATAAAGCCTGAGATGTGATAGTTAAGGCAAAAAAATAACTTTCCGAATGTGCACACAGCAAAATAGACAAAAAAGAAATAGATACTTAGACATATGGCTTCCATTTGCAGAGTATTCAGACAGTGAGCCCTTTCTCAAAATGCAACCACAGCTTTTGGAAATGTCTTTTAAAAAGCAAATATTAGGTTAAAAAGTGTTAATCTCCAACAGAACTCAGGAAAAAGGTTGTTCCTGGGAAGGAAACACAGGTTGGCCCTGGCAGTCTGAGGGAGCACAAGCACGTGGCTGCTCTCGCTGGCAGTGCTGGGTCTCTGCCTGTCACAGCTCAGCATCTCAGTGGGCAGACCTGTGGTTAGCCGGAACCAAGCCCTGCTTGAGAAGTTGTAATGGTGTGTGAAAGTCTGAGAATACAATCAAAAGACCACATTGTTTCTTAAAGGTGCATTGGGAGTGCCATCATTTGTCTGCCTGCCTTTTCCTGAAGGGACCTTTGGAGCTCCCCAAATGGGGGTTGTGAGCTTTCTCAGTTCTGATATCAAAAGGCAGAGACTGCTGAGGCTTGAGGAACACTACTGTTAAAATTCCCTCCTTCATGTATCAGATCTCCCTTACATTCGTCTGTTTGGTGGCATGATCTTGTGCTTCACAAGTCTTTCATAAAGTCCTCTAGGAAAGTCTTAATTTATTATGTGGGCATATAAGAACGAACAACAGTTCTTAAAAAAACAAAACTTTTGGGGCTCCTCAAACAGAAAAGTAGACTACAACTACATTTTTTTTCCCATTCCATGAAGGTTACCTTTAAAAAAAAATAAAAATCTCTGAGAAAAAAAATTGATAACTAGGGAGGTCCTCTTTAATGAAATGAGAATTGGATTTTGGTGATAAGTTTTAATTTAGGGCAAATAATTTAATTGGAATGACTCATTAATTTTGGGGTGCGTAAATTGGGCCTCTGGCAGCCTATTATCTTCTTTATTCCGTTCTGAGTCTTCTAGTATAAGAAAAGCCTTTTGCCTTTAATAAGGTAAGGAGACATTCTGTCGAATGATTGGGGAAAGGACTGTTGTGGTACAATGATTTTAACGTAATGGCATCTCACTTTTAGGTGCCCTCAGCCTATGAGATGCTCAGACTACAAAACCAGTGAGTTTGTTTTTGCAGTGTCGGGGCATACAGATACTCAACTCTGCACGGGATGCAGGTGATGTGGTGGGCCTGGGGCATCTGCCCACAGTTGGCCTTAGCACAAGAGAGCTTAGTAGTACTCTGCCTGGAAGGGGGATCATGAGCTGGCTGCTGGATGCACAGAGAAAATTCTCTACAGGGAGACCAGAACTATGTTACCAGAAAAAATTCTGTGTTAGGACTAAAGCACTGGAAACTCTACTCTGAGTTAGTGGGTGACTGGGACATCTACTCATGGTTTATTAGCTGAAAGGTTCAACTCTTGACTTTAGTACACAACAAGTATATCCATTAATGTGTTAAGTGTAGACCGGCAAAGTAAAACACACTGAGTAAGGAGCCTTTTGCAGGGAGAGAAGCCAAGAAGCAAGATCCTAAACCTCAATTCCACATGGCCCTCACGCAGGTGCTGCAGCAGCAGCTGTAGTCTGGAGAGTCTCTTCAAAATGATTGTCCCCTTGTTAAACTGATGGGAATGTGACTTTTGGGTATGTTCCTGTTTTGAATGCAAAAAAAAAAAATTAAAAAATTAAAAAATTCTTTGAGGAGAAGTATGATAAATCTCCCCAAATAGATACAGAACAGATTGTGCAAGGTAGAAGCCTTCTGACCTTGACTGTACAAATCCAACTATGATTTTAGGAATTATGAATGCACAGAGCTCCCAATTCATGATCTTACCTGAAAGATTAATCCACATGTTGACCTCCGGGAATGAGGTTAAGAACCAGAGTTCATAGGGAGACCATCCCTCATGAACCTGTTTGAAGGGAGTGTTCAGAGAGTGGCAGTGACTGCTGCTTCTACTGTGTTTTTACCTATTGTGAATATGTTTCACATAATTCATGGCATGCTTGTATTCCAGGAGAGTATTTATAGCTGCACAAAGTCCGTGGACCACCTTTGCAGTTCAGGTTGACACCTGTTTTTGGTTTTGCCTATACACCCTCTGTGGATATTATCAGGGAAAGCCCTGGACCTCAGGCCAGATGGCATAGACTGGCTCATGTTCATGCCACTCGATGGTTCTGCTTTTTGGAACAGATAGATAACGTCCTCACTACATTGGACACTGATGGGGAGAGGAGAACTGGCCTCCTCCATGCTCACTGTGGTGAGCCTGTGACCCTGATACATACTTCTTTTTGGTTGCTTGATTTGTTTTGTTTTCTGGTTAAAAGTGCCTAAAATTATGCAAGGGTTGGGACAGTCTGGCAGATTGGTGTTTTTATAACCTGATGCCAAGAGTGTGTGTTACATGGCACAAGACGGTATGGAGGAATTTGAAAGCCCAGGGTCTGTGGAGTTGGTGTTGGAGGACTTTCACTGGTTGAGGAAGCCAAACTTGGCATTGCCTGCATGTCCAGAGCATGCTGTCCATAGCAGGTGTGCCTCCTCCTCCTCTGAGAGGGGATGCACTAGTTCATTCCAGGAGAGAGCCTGGAAGTGATCTCATGTTTGTGTGCATGGCTGTCCAAAGGACTGGAGCAAAACCAAAAGACTGTGGTTTGCTCTCTGGAGCAAAAGAGAACAAACCACATTGGCAGTATAGACATTGCTATTCAAGGTCATAAAAGGCTCACCTCATTTTAACAAACATGTAGTTACATGGTTCTGCTAAACAATTGCACAGGGGTCCTATCAAAGACAGGACTAAAATGCAAGTCCAGAGATACACATCCCTGTCATTTTGTCTAAGTGTGGCTCTCTTACTGTGTGGCATCTCTTGTCTGTATGGACTTTTTATCATGCCAGCAGCAGTGGAATACTACAGGTGGGATTGATCACACTCAGTCTCAGACATCTGAGTATTAGTAGTACAAATGTAAGCTAGTCATCTCGCCCTCATCTGTAGTCTGTTGTGAGAAGTTGGCATCTTACTCTTTCTGTTATCTGCCTTGAGATAATGTTATGGATCATCCTCCAGAAGTCCTTGTTACTATGGACTACAAGAGGAATGTGAATGACTAACTTAGATTTACACAGCAAACTTCAATGCCTAAAATTTGATGACAATAATTCACCCTGCATGTTTATGCAGGAAAGATGAAATCACGTAAAAGACTAGCTCTAGAGACTCTGGCACTAGCCACAATCTAATACTGTGTCAGCTGCATTGACAGGTGTTGACTCTTCCTCTTGCCATAACCTGGACTGTGTGACATTAAATAGTATAACAATACCTTTTGTTTTAGTTTATAATCTGTTCTTCACTGGATAATGCTTTCAGTTATAATCCCCGACATATTTACCTGTCCTTGCAATGGGCAGCTGCATTCCCCTCCAGATCTCTTGCTTTAAGCCTGACAAAAATTCATACAATCTCTCCCTGTGGAAGGTTGCTATCTCCTTGATTCGATACCCTTGCCTGCTGCTTCCCACAGTGCCAGAGGGTAAGGGACTCCCCTGAAAAAATTTCTGTACTTCCTGCCACCAGCCCAGCATAGCCTGAGGCGCAGGCTGAATTCTTCACAAGATGAGTAATGCTATTTTAGCCCAAATTATTCCAAGGTATTCCATTTTTCTCCTGGATTTCATGCTACCCCGTCTCTCTAGTCCTTGAACTCCTTTGAGATATCAGTAGTGTTAGACCCAAGTGTTTTTTAGTATCATCTTTCTTCTCCCTGAAGGTAGAACTATATAAGATTTAAAAAAGAAACTGCAGATATTTATTCACTTGGACCAGCAGTTCTTGGAAGCTGCAGCGCCTGTTGCATATCAGTGCTGGGTGCTGCCGTGCTTGTGTCCATCTCTGGTGCTGCAAAGTCCTACGGATTTCCCCATGAAGTGTTACCTTCTTCCTCCTGGGGTTCAAGAGCACACTGCTGACTGGTCTCCCTTCCAGCCCTTTCCATTCCCTTGCAAAAACAAAAAACATTTCTCCATCTCCATTTATTCAATCCTATTGGGTTTGTGGGCATGTTTCTCACAGCAATTGCAGAAAGTCTCAAGTCTGCACCTGAACAGCAGAAACTCTCCTCTCTTTGGCTCCCATATCAAATCAAATTGGTGTTTATTTCATTGCCCTGATAAATTTTTTATTAACTGTGTTAGAAGTCTGTGAGGAAGAGAGAGGGGGAGCAGAAGAAAAAAGCTGTTGAGGAATGTAGACTGGGCAACATGCCCACGATTAATGGGGTAGCAGCAACCAGCGGGTATTTGAAAATTCACCAGTGCCAACTGCCAGGAGGTTTTTGCTGCCTGTGACAGCTGGTCATCATTATCAGACGACTGCTTCTTTGTACATCTTAAATCTGTGTCTTTGTCTCTTACCAAGTCACACTCAGTTTCTGTTTTGCAGGGACATACTGAAGCAATTAGGGCATGTTGGACGATTGGAGAGATGAGTGAACAGTGTTGGGTAATATACAAAAATCTCAATTTCTCTTCTGTGCTAGCCCTAATTCCCATATCTCAAGATGAGCTTAAACGAGTGTCCCAGAGATGGGCCTCCCTCAGCACTGTATGAATTTGAATTGCAGCTTTGCGGCTCTACCCAGCCACTTGGTTAGTCCTTATTCATTGCTGCTACAGGACACGTGGCCTCTTCAAAGATCGTTACAGTCCATCTTTAAGGAAGAAATTCACACTGTTTGATGCATCGTATATGTTGCTACATGTCTGCTGGCCCACTAATGACATAGAGAACAGCTAATCTTGGTGAGAGGTTGCAAACTCATCAGGAGCTACTGAGGACAAACTTGAGTCTACTGATTGTGTCACTCAGCCTGAGGAAAAGAATCTGTAAGTGTACATTTCTTGTATGTATCTGTCAGAAGCCCACCTAAGAGACATCATGTCTCCTTGGGAATGAAGTCTATCCAGCAGATAGGCCAAGCAGAATAATTGATGTAAAGGAGAACCTCAGAACAGAAGGGTTAAGTACAATGCAGTACAGGCAGATTCAGGTGAGGGGGAAGTGGCAAAAACATTCATCTATCTGCAGAGATGTCGGGGGAGATAAAGGGCTTATACCATTTGTCACTGAAATTTTTGATGTGGAGCTCCTCACAAGGGACAGTTGCTTGGCTATATGTAAGGTTTACTTGCAGGAAGACTTCTTAGGATCTAGAGAAGACTCAGGCAGAATGCATATGCGGTGTCTGACATGAAGGGAATATATGTAATAGAAAATTGTCTTGGATGCTATAGCCCCCAGTTTGTTTTTTGTTTGTTTTTTGTTTTGTTTTGTTTTTGTTTCTGGGGATTTTTTTTTTGTAGTTTCTATTCCTCCTTGATTTGGTACCCTCAGCCATTGACCTGTTCTGGAAGGGGAAGCTCAGACAACTGATGGAAAGAGCTGTCCAGTCATGCCTTCTTGAGAGCTTTCCAACCCAGTACTATAAAGCTGACAGCAGTGTGACCTGATTTTTTTGAAAGGTATATCTGGGCCACACTTGATACCATGCAGGGAGAGAAGGAATGTAGGGTTTTTTTGATGAATAGCTTTTTCTTTTCATGGCAGCCTCAGAAAGCTGGAATGGGAAGAAATTGTGATTCTCAAGAAGGATGTGCCTTTCACTTGGAGAGGAGATTGAACTGTATCTTGAAGAACATAGTTCAGCCAGGAATGCTGAGCTTGGGAAATAAAGAGAGAATAGAGAGCCCTCCAGACTAAAGCTCCTGTGGGGCACGGCACCTCAGCAGGGAAATACACTAGCAGCATTGTTTACTTTCTCTAAGTATGAACAGGTATCCATGCTGTGAACATTTTAATATTTTTTTGGCGTCCACATCTCTGCAGTAAAATGTAGTGAAAATTAGTCTGCCAAAACCCAAGTGCAGAGGTATTCCAGACTGTGTCCCCGTAAGCCATTGTAAGGCATCCTATGAACCTCATGAGGCACTAGCTGGCAGAGGAACTCTTTAATTGCATCCACACTGTTGTAAATCAGTGGGAAAGTGCTTCTCATAACTTGACTGGTATTTTAGTTTATCATCAATTAATGTTGCCTCTTACAGGGTCTCAAAGTGTGCCACAGTTCAGGTTCTTCAGTGAGTTTATTCATTAGAGGACCAATCACTGAGTTGTCTGCCATAGCAAAGCAGGTATTCTTGTCATACATCAGTTTTCTTCTCCTTCCCTTTTGCTGCTAGTCAGTTCTTGCCATCCCCATTGTGTCTTCATTTCACTTGTTCACAGTGACACAAAATGTCTTCTGCCTGAGGTCAGTCTCCCTGTGATAAAAGTCTTCCACAGAATTAGTCAGGCTGGAAGACAGGCAGGTATCAAAAACATAAGCCTTCAGAAAATGGTGGCAGGCTGTCAGTTCCCATTAGCAAATGCTACCTGGGCAGCCTGCTGACTCTTCACCATTGTAGGTGGGAGAGAGGAGTTTTAATGAGCAGCAGAGAGAGTGGAGAAGGGAACAAAAAGAAAGTAGTTTAGATTAAAAGTCATACTTCTGGTGGTGGGTGACAGACATGTGTGTGTATGCTTGTGTTCATATAGTGTTTGAGAGTTGGTTTATATCAGTGCAATTTCACTGACTTCACAGAAGTTGCTCATGATGTTTTCCAGACCAGTCCTGGGGTGTGCTGGATTTGATCTAGGTGCAAAATCACCCTCAAACAACTATCAGACTCAACAAGTATTTAAAGAAGTTATGTACTTCTCTATGGAGGTCATAGCTAGGACTAGCAAGGGCAGATCAGGAATGGGATGTATTCAGCTGTGAAATAGCCTCCCAAGGGCAAAGGTAGAAGAGTCATTTCCCAGAAACTTTAAAGACTAGTTGGCCAAAATGCTATTAGATATGCAGCAGAGAACAAACCTGCCTTTCCGAATGCCCCCAGCTCTGGAAGATAAAACGAGTGTGCAAATGATTCTTCTGTCTCTAGAGTACATGAACATCTGAGATCTGAATTGCTGCAGGTCCCATTCTTCTCCCTAGTATTCGACCTACATTTAAATTCTAATTGACTTAGAGTGAAGACTCATAAAGCTTTCTCTGTTTCGCCCAGATGCTGAATCCTCAATGAAAATATAAACTGTATCATTAGATGTTGGGCGGATGTTGAGCATAAAGGAGCTGGTTTAAGCTGAAAATTGCACAGCTCATTCCAATTAGTCATTCCGCATATAAAATGCTCCAACTGACTACTTTTAGTGTGGAAAGGCATTAGTATAACTGAATACTTCCCCACTGGATATTTTTGTTAACACAAGAGTTGATGCTAGGATAGTGATGGAGATGTCATATGCCTTCTTCAGTTTTCTGGACAGGCCTGATGTCTTCCTCCCTACTGGGACCCACTTCTTCAGAAAATGCATTGTCTGCCTGAGTGCACTAATTTGACCTTGACCAGTCTCTGCAGGGGTATCCACTTACCCTGTGGCCATGGTCTCCATGTGAGCTCAGGTCTGGATCTGCATATTAGGTGTGCCCATCTTCAGCTATGTCTCTGGTATCACCTCTTGGATGGACCTTGGACCTGAGTGGTTGGTAGCACATCTCTAACTTTGTCTCCTACCTTGTCTTCCTGCCTAGACCCTGGGTGTAGTTTACCATGTCTGGGGCTGTTGATGAACTGTTGTACCAGCACCTGGCTTTGTCCACTCTATTCCAATCCTAGGGGACTGAACTGGTGAGGACACTGCTAAGGTCATCCTCAGCACATTGTCAGTGCAAGCTTTGTGACTGTACAAATTTTGGATGGGACTTACCTCACTGAACTGTATCCTTCTAATAGGTATCTAACCTGAGGTAGTCTTGGAAATGCTTGGAATGAACGGACCTCTAAAAATTACTCTCTATTCATAGGGGAAGGGTTAGGTTAAAAATAATAGACTCCTAGAATCAGAATGGTTTGAGTTGAAAGGGACCTTAAAGATCCTCTCATTTCAATCCCCTTGCCATGGGCAAAGACACCTTTCACTAGACCAGGTTGTTCAAAGCCACATCCAACTTGGCCTTGAACACTTTCAGGGATGCACTTACATTAAATGTCTTATTTTAGGAAAGTAAATTATCACCACCACCTTTACCAGCTTAAAATTTATATGTAAGTTCTGCTATAGTTTGTTTTCTTAAGAAAATTGTGTTTATGCTTTTACCAACAGCCTGATTCTCATTGTCTCAGAAGAGCAAATAGTGTTATGCTTGTGCAAGCAGGAGGAGAACTGGATTAGCATTAAAGGTTCCAAATAACCTGAGACAAAAGAGCTTCTTCCTCATTACAGTCTATCACTAGTGAGGTGCTCACGGCCTCACAGTCCTTCTTGGGCTGAACACTAGAAATTCCTCTTCTATTTTATGCATCAGAGGGAACTTTGCATAGAAGTGCAGCTTGTTTCATGTATTATTAGGAGTTATAAGAAGCATTTTCCTCTGTCTTCCTGTCTGTCCTCAAGGGTTTACCCACCAAATGTTAACCACAGGGAAGGGAGTCTAGCGTACTGTTAGGACTTGACTCAGTGTTTGACCATTACATTGCTGAAGTCCAGGGTGGAAATTGGGATTGTAATTCTGTCTTTTGAGTTTAAAAGGGTATGGGCTCTATATATGAAGAAGGATTCCCTTTCTTGAGCTAGTAGAGCTCTCAGCAGCTCATGGCCAAAAGAAGAAATACATCTCCAAACCCTTAACTGGTGCTCTCCACCAGTACATATACAGTACAATAGTGTCAGCAGTAAGGGCCAGGAATGATAAAGAAAATAGCTCCCTGAGCAACTCCTGTAGTGTGTTTCCACCTCCCTGTGAGATTTGGAATTGGTAAGGCCACATCTTCTGATGTTTGACAGTACAATCCCAGCTCTATTTTCTTATCCTTTGGAGCTGGACTGCCTGCTTAACCTCTTCCTTGTTTGATGTGCAAAGGGCACACACATATTTGGGTTTGCTCTCAAAACCACGGCAGATCAACAACCAATACAAAGAAGAGAAGGAAGTAAATATCTCCTATGTTAGGCTTGCCTCAATATGTCTAGGGCTCCAAGAAGACTATTGGGGACTTCCATGTTACTGCTGACTGTCGTGGAAGGGAGTCAAATGCTGTGACAGGCAGCAGAATCAAAGCCTTTAAATAGGTTAAAAAAATAGGTTGCACCTCATCCACAGGGCAAAAAAAGGAAAGGAAAGAAAAGAAAAAAGAATTGCATTCTCCCTGTTTCTCCTGAGTAGGTAGCTAGTTTTTGGCAGAGTTTCTGTGCCTGAAGCCATTGCAATATAATGTGTCTCATAATGGCTGCACACCTCCTGCTGTGGGCTGTGGGATTTGAAGAGGAGGAACCCAGGCTGGCCAGGAGAGCAGCACACACAGCTGGCTTCCAGCTGCCATTGTCATCCTATTACCTGGTGCTGCCTTTTCATCAAGTGTGAAGGTGAGGTACAGCTCCTCTGCCAGCCGGGCTGTCCCTGGCTCATACTGCCACATCAGCTGTGGGCAAGCTTTGCCCCACCACTAAGTGAGTACAGGAGCAGAGCAAACAAAATGTGTGTGACAGGCAGCATGCAAACAGGCAGCACTCTTCCTGCTAAAATACTCGCTGGGGAACTACAGTGGCTGCTCCTGGTACAAGGCAATGGGAAAGCCAAGGTGTCGGGGTTTGACCCTGGATAAA
>WBMV01007810.1:2577411-2711585 GCA_013396655.1 Campylorhamphus procurvoides
TTGCACCCCGATGGATCCCATGGGCTTCGAGGGGACAACTTGTAATCACCATGGTCATCACCATGTATTCAGAGAATAATAGTTTTAAGTCCACTCCCTGATCCGTGGGGTCCGTCCCCCTCCTTCTCCTCTTCTCCTCCTGCACTGACCTTGGTGTCTGCATTGTGATGTTGTTAACCCATGGCTGCCGAATTCTAACTGCGCCACAACTTCTTAAATATGTTTTCACGCAGGGGCGTAACTTAATGGTTCAAAAGCAGGAAGTTTTCCTCGGAGCTGGCCCTCATTGGCCCTGCTCTATAGGATGGAGGGAAACTTCCAGAGGCTTCCAACAGAAGCCAATCTTCCTCTTATATAAAAAAAAACCCTAACCAGATAAACCCACGACACAAGGCCAGCCTGACAAAGCAGACAGAAGGAGGCAGGAGGAAAAGGAGGCTTTGCTGTCCTTTTGAGTAGAGACGAAAGTCACTCGTGTTTGGTACCTACTTGGGGTATCTCGATCCAATCCTGTGCTGTGCATCAAGCTTCCAAGTAGCTGTGGGGGTGTATTCTCTGAGCCTCAACTCTTTACTTATAAGGTTGCTTGCAGAAAGCTTGTAGACTCAGGGTATGCACCTGGCAGGTTTTCAGAAGTGATCCCATATTATCGCAGATAACTGTAATGAACATACAAAGTTCCACTCCAGAAGCAGGTAGTGCGTTCTGCCCTAACTGGAAGGCTGTAGCAGAAACCAAGGGTTCTGATGGCCAGCCTCCTGCCAATTTCAGTCTAAATAACACTCTCTTGTTCTTAACCATCCTATCCTTTATCTCAAAAGAGATTCACATTGGAGGAATATCCCAGGGAATAAGTGCTAGTGGTACTAAAGCTGCTACTTGGATGGTGGGACAGGCAAGGAGAGTCTTTGTGATGATGTGAGCAGGGCAGTGATCACTCACCCTGTCCATGACACTGGTGAGACTGCACCTTGAATACTGCATTCAGTTTTGGGCCCGTGACTACCAGAAAGACATTGAGGTGCTGGAGCGTGTCCAGAGAAGGGCAACAGAGCTGTTGAAGGATGTGGAACACAAGCCTGATGAGGAACAGCTGAAGGAGCTCAGGTTATTTAGTCTGGAGAAAAGGAGTCTCAGGCAGAACCTTATCTACAACTACATGAAAGGAGGTTGTAGCAAGGTTGGGGTAGAGCAAGAGAAAATGGCCTCAAGTTGGGCCAAGTGAGGTTTAGATTGGATATTAGGAAAAATTTCTTCACCAGAAGAATTGTCAAGCCCTGGAACATGCTGCCCATGGAAGTGGTTGGATCACCATCCATGGAGATATTTAAAAGATGTGTGGATGTGGCACCTGGGGACATGGTTTAGTGGTGTGCCTAGAAGTGCTGGGTTAATGTTTGGACTTGATGATCTTAGAGGTCTTTTCCAGCCTAAATGATTCTATGATTCTATTGTGTATCTGCAAAATAGATACACGTGG
Source organism: Campylorhamphus procurvoides (assembly GCA_013396655.1). Classification (NCBI taxonomy): domain Eukaryota; kingdom Metazoa; phylum Chordata; class Aves; order Passeriformes; family Dendrocolaptidae; genus Campylorhamphus; species Campylorhamphus procurvoides. The sequence continues at coordinate 2,578,892 of WBMV01007810.1, forward strand.
GGATCTAGTCTGCTTTGTGTACCTGGAAAACCCGGCCAGAATTTTTGTCATGGGGACGGTGCAGGGGGAAGACATAGAAGAATCACCTTGAGTGCAGAAGGGCAGTGGAGAAAACCTCTGTATTTCACAGAGTGTAATTAAGTAGCAGAGGGATTACATCAGAGATTCTGTGGTGTCACTGCTATGCCATAACACTGGAGAGACTGAGTAAAAGCAAAAGCTCTCTAGGAGACTCCTGGTTTTGTAGGAATCTGCTCTTCTGGAGGAGGTTAACAAGGAGAGGCTTAGCTCTTTACCTCGCTCTGTTTCCTTTAATGAATTGGGGTCTTCCTCTACCATACACACAGACAGAGAAACAAGGGAGTGTGTGCAATCAGTTCTCACTCAGCTGGCCAACGAGATGTGAAATAGGTTCCAGGGTGGATGATACCCTTGAACGAAGTCACACTGACTTGTCTGCTGTGATAATGTATGGACGCTCCTTCCGTTCAAGTCTCCTGTGTAATTCAGCCCTGGCACCTGGTAACTGGTAGTGAGTGAGTAAATTGTTACTTCCTAATGGAGGTTAAATGCTACAAGCCTTGTTCACAGCATCTTATCCAACTGTCCCAAGTGCTCTCCTTGCCAATGGAAACATGCCCTTCAGGGAAGCCCTGAGGCATGCAAATGTCAGAGGGATTCCCGCCTCCTCCAAAGGCATCTCAAATACAAATTGTTTTCGACTGTGGAAGTTATGGTAGGCCACTCTGGCTATTTCCCATTTAGTTTGGGGCGTTTCTGCTCTGCAGCTCAGGCTGTCACTTCCATTTCTTGCTTGGCATGCACTGAAGCAGCCTTTTATTTCATTGACAGCTTTCCTCACTCTGTGTGCTCTGTACTGCTCACCTTGCATTTATTTCTTCCTTTATTTTATTTTATTTTATTTTATTTTATTTTATTTTATTTTATTTTATTTTATTTTATTTTATTTTATTTTATTTTATTTTATTTTATTTTATTTTTCACTTTCTGCTGCAGTACAAGCCAGGGGGTGTTGCTGCTGTGTATCCTTCCTAGTGTGTCAGTCATTCATATTACCCATAGTAAGTCACTTCCCCCACCCTCCCTCATTAATGCCTCAATTTCTCCACGGATATATTTAGGATGATAATTAGGTGTTTCACCATTGCAGGAATTACAGGGCTTGAACAGCATCCTTTGAGGTCCTTGATAAACACTGATAATGAAGCCTATGCAGTCAGGCTGTGGGAAGACACACAGCAGAATAAAGGCTGCCCCTGGCACAGACTAAAACAAACCCCATTTTCAGTTCCCTTTCATGATGGACTTCATAGACTTTGGTAGCCATGGTGTCCAAGTAGATAATGTAAGGGGGAGGAACACACACCAGGCTTTCCTCACCTAACTATTCTTTGAGCAGCCACGTAAAGTTTCCTCTTGTCTGTACCGACTGGCTCTTAGAGACCAGACTGGGGTTATGGGGCAAATTAACTTCATTTAATTTACTGCCCATTAACACAAACTTTTAATTCCCTGTTTGGCAATTAAGAAACAAAAGAAGAGAAACACGCAACAAACACAGAGGCAAACCACTTTCCAACTGCTTCCTCAGGCTGAACCTCACATCAACACTTCCCTTTCCATCTTGAGACACCTCTCCTCCTCTTTTGACCACGTTATGTTCTGCCCCTTTAAGTCCCTTGCAGCGCAGGAGATGGAGTTGGTACGTCACGGTTTCTTGCTGTTGCTCCTGGTTTTCTACCCTTTCTTCCCCCAGCTCCTTCCTTCTTACTCTTTTCCTGCTGCAGTCTGAGTCCTCCATGGGCTGCAGTCTCTTCAGGGATGTCACTGCTACAGTGTGGGTCCCCCATAACCACTTTACCTCCAAATTACCCCTCAGTACAGCATGCCTCCCTCCCATAGATGTTCCCAGCTGTTTCGTCAGCAGTGTCCCCTTCCACATCCATGAATCCCTCTTTATCTTCTCTGTCCCCTCCTGTGTCTCCTTTTGTGCATCCTTACACCTTCTGCCTTGTTTCCTCTTGTTTCTCTTCTCACACTTTCCTGTATGTTCCCTCTGAAACCCCCTGCTCCAATAGTGCCACCCTTCTCTGCACCTGCTGGGGCAGTAGGACTGGGACCCCTTTGTCTGGTTGTTGTGGCATTGGGGTGGAGTGGATCAGTGCTGGCTGTTGCAGAGCTGATGGGAAAAACTGCGACTAGTATGGGGTGACCCCTGGACCTGTTTTAAGCAGGTCACTCTGTGCACCCCTCCAAAAACCAAACCCTGACAGTTATGCCCAAAAAGGGGTCTGCAGAAAAAAAGAGGGGCAATACTGCAAGATGCCAGACTAGCACTGCTCCTCTTGATGGTCCAGATAGATATCTGTGTGTGCTGTGCAGTTGCTAAGCAAACAAAGCAAATTTGAGTGGGTCACTGGCTAATTGCTCAGTTTTATGGCTCCTCTTGCACTCTTCCCATGTGTTTTCTGTCTCATCAGAGCATCAAAACCAGAGTGCTTTTGCAGCAGTTTGCTGGACTGAGAGCTGTTTGTTTTGTATTTTCCATGGAGTCACCCATTTGGGGTGAGGATACTGGCTTTTATTTTCCCCTCTTGACACCACCCTGATGAGTGCTTTGTTTCGTGGGATAGAGTTTCTGAGCTGGCAGATGCTTGCATGAGAGGGGCGGTTTTGCAGAGGGCTGTGCAGATGTTTATGTGTCAGTCCTCCTCCAAATTGGAAGCGACGTGCCTGTCAAAGTCAGGCAGAGCACGATCCCTGGGAAGGTGTGGGAGCAACTTTGCTAATGTCAGCTGAGCTACGCCAAAGCGAAAACAAGGCAAGGGAATGGAGGATGAGACTCACTATGAGCAAGCAGAGGTACTATACACTAGATGGGAGGTGAGGGCTTCATTTTTCATCCTATGACTGACAGGCTTACCTTCATCTGTATCATCCCTATAATGGATGTTGACCTCTTCACTCCATCAATGGAGTTTCAGTTGAAAAAACCTGCCTCTCTCTCCTTCCCAGGCAGCATTATAGAGCAGAACAAGGCTGTTTCATCAACTTTTGGATTGTTGTTTCAAAGGAAATTAATATTGCATGGTCGTGGTGACTGTCAGTCCTCTGAACCCAGAAGCCTGTTGGCTAATTTCCACCACAGTTGGTGGAGGAATTAAAGCCTCAAGGCTATTAGGGCTCCCATGCATTTTGTGCAAGGCATGACCCAAAAGGAAAGAAAGCCTCTTTTATTACCTCCATGGAGCAAAAACATGAAAGAATGAGCTCAACTCTTTTTCAGACATCAGCAAATCAATACAGCAACTCTACCTTTCACAGGAAAGCTGTGGGAAACCAGAAATGTGCCCAGAGAAACTTCATTATGCTCTTCATCTTTACCTTTGCTTCCATGTACTGAACAAATATAACTCCAAATAACTCCTTTCCAAGTTAGGTAGAGCCTGTGGTGGCTGCATATTGCATTGTAGGAATTTCAGCTGGGGTATTGCTTAGGCAGGCTGAATTTGGATTGGAGCACTTGCCTCCATGTTACTGCAGTGACAGAAGGCAGTGGGTTTACATTGTTCCTGAGAAAAACATAGTTAGGTAGGAGGATGTTTTCTCTCTGGCAGACAAAGTAGGCTGTATCAAGTGGTGGGTTTGGTGTGCACCCAGTTATAGCTGGGCTGAAATTATCATCTCCCTGACCTGTTAGTGTTACAGGTGGTAAAAATGAACTGCAGTCACTTGTGGGCTGCAAAACATCCCTGAGGAATGTTGTGAAGGTTATTGGGTTTGCTGATGTCCTACTATCGGCCTTCTGTCCCATTCTTCTAGACAGTACCTTTGATATATATTTCTGCTTCTCTAGTGGAAAGACTCATATTTGTAGAGCTTTTAAATATAGAACATTTCCAGAGCAACCTGACACTGTGCTGGAGTGAGGTGAGAAAGGTAATTTTCTTTTTCTCTTGCCCCTTTCTTTTGTCTCTGAGACCTCCAATCATAACCAAAGGACCTGCAAATGGCAAAAATGTGGAAGAATACACTTTAGGGTTCCTCCTGGGAGCTCTGGCTTTATTGCCTCTGTGCCGGTGAGGACCAGGGCCTTTGTGGCATGCCTGTAAATTAAAGGGGCATGCTTGTAGCCTGGGTAAGCGAGTGGAACATATGTGACTCTTTGGTGGGAATGTTCTGAGCTAGCCAAATCCTTCCCCTTTATTCCAATCCCCTTCCAACTATTCCAGCCCTGCACAAACATCTTCTCCCTCTCGTCCTTCCTCTTGCTTGTTCCAGCATCCCAAACTAGGGCCTTTGAGCTCTGCCCCTCCATCTAATCTGTGCTTCCCCATCTAATGACATGCACTAATGTGTGCTAACAGATGTCTGAGCGAAAATTAGCTGTGGTGTCCAAACCAATTAGACTGGAGAAGCTATGCAGGAACAATTGCTCAATAGTCTGTGTGGGTTGCTTTTTTTTCCCCTTTCCCTTTCCTTTCTTTACAAGAGGTGAAATTTTGCAGCCAAGCCTTTGCCTGCCTCCCTGCCTTGCAAGCTCCACTTCCATGCAGTCTACTACCTCTGTGCTTAATGGGTTCTGATCTGGTCTCCAGATGGAGCTGGCTCCACCAGCTGCAGGCGAAGAGCAGCTGCTCTCCGAAAGCAGAGGTACATGCTTCTCCAGAACCTCGCAGCATGGGTACAGCCGGCACGTCAGAGGCAGCTAAACGATCCTGGCATTTTTCATGTGTTTGCCTGCTTTGCAGGAAAAGCAAATTAGTTTTACAGGATCAACCACTTGTGGAGCAGCATCTTGCAGAGAGCTCAAAACAGGCTATGGCACACATAGGCATGTTGGCTCAGAAGTGCTTGAAACCATGGCTGGGATTCACCTGATGTAGGAAAGGTTCCTGGAGAGGCTGAAAAGCAGAGGACATGAATCCTGACATGTAGTTCTCACACTTCTTGGGCAAGAGAAGATCTACTGCTGAGGTGTGCTTCTTTGTAGTGCTATTGGGTGCTGTGACAGAAGTCTTTCTTTTCAAGTACCTTGCAGTAAAGCTAATGACAGATTGTTACAGACAGTCCATATGAGTTTTACCTTCATTTTTAATTAAAAAGGTTTCTCACGTTGTTTATCAAAGAAATTATGAGTCATAGGCCGAAAATAAGAAATGTTGTTTGCAAGTGAAATACTGAGGTGGTCGTAGAGATTAGTTTAGGGCTATGTCAGAATAACTATTGGCCTTCCCCAGCATTCACTGTCCTGTCCAGACTGTCTTCCTAGTAGCTATTTATTAATGGGTCTACTATGACTGCTGGCCACAGTTTTGAGGACCAGATCTAGCCACAATGCATAGACCTGGCCAGGAAAGTCTAAATTCCATAAAACTTAAATATTCTGGATATAAATCTGTAATTTCCCAGAATTAACAAAAACCGCCAAACAAAAATAACAACAACAAAACAAAAACCAACCAAACAAAACAACATCTTGAAAAAGAAAAAAAAAACACCAAAAACAACAACTTGTATTATTTTGAAGACAGCTCATTAGCAGTGTATATATTCTTGCATTGCTCCAAAGTATATGGGATGTTCCAGCTGCTGCTGTGTGCTCCTGAAGGGTAAACTGCATTTATGAGGACACCCCACTGTCTCTTTCCAGGCTGAACTTGCCACATGCATGAAGTAGAAATGCATGACTTGTAGTCACACATTAGAAATAAACAGGGGACTCTACCTATTCATTTTCAGAGATGGTATGTCTAAAAGCATATACTATCAAGAACAATCAAATACTTAATGCCTTCACAGAGTCTTTCAGAACTTGTTTCTAGTTTTAACAACCTTTCTTTTAGCTGCACCTTCCTTTTTGAGAACACATAGTCCGTAGGAGTCTACAGCAAGAGTTTCGGCACAGGTAATTCATCTCAATTGCTGATACCCCTTGACTGCATTTTTGTTTGCTCCTATCTCTTGTTTTCAGTACATTTCTTTTAAGATGGTGCTGCATGAGATTGCCAGTCAGTGAAACACAGAAGCATTTACTTTAAGTGGGCAAGTACATCAACCAAAGGAAGTGCCTTCAAATAATTTGTGTGCTTTGCTGAACTGTGGCCTAGGTGCATTTGGTCTTGCTCAAGCCTTTTTCATTTCTCTTCAATCATGTGTCTGATTTCCTGCCTAGTGTCACCTTTAACTCCATTTTGCTATCATGGTTTCCTGTCTTCCTTCTCCTTTCCACAGTTGAGTATCTGTGTTTCAAATTATGTTTCTCCAGTTGTTCTAGCCTGATTTTTCCTAACTGCATCTTGTTTTTTCTTTTCCTCTCCTCATTCACATCTCACTAAGCCTTGAGTCTGTCCTACAGCACTGTATCTGCCCTGTTGAAGAGACCCCCTGCCTTGGCTCTCCCTCCTGCCTGGCTCACCCCCAGCCCCATGCTGCGCCCACCTCTTGCCCCCTTCTGTGTGTGCAGCAATGGGCTGTGAACACACTAGCATTGCACTCAGTTCTGTCAGCTTGGCTTCCCAGTCACATTTATCAAAATTATCCCACAGTTCCTTGCAGAGTCGAATATTAATAGGATTCATTTAAAACCAGAGTGTTGCTAATGCTTTTTTTCATATGAGCTAAATGGGAGGAAACAAGAATTACCCAAACAAGCACACATGCAGAAAGTGGAGCTGTTAGGAATAGTTAATAAAGCAAGTGAAATTGTTGGCAGAGGGGACACAGAACAGAAGCAGGAGGACACAAAAGTGCCAAGCACCCCGGTTGTTTCCCCCAGACCTGGTGTCAAGGCTGGTAGAGTGCTCCTCCAGTGCCAAGGCAGAGTGTTGCTTCCTATCCTATGGGCTCTGCTTCAAAGCCGAAGGAAACCCAGTGCTGCTCTGCCTTTAAAGGCTGAGGGGCAAAAATTGGAGATGAACTCAAGGCAGGGATGAGAAGGGAAGCTGGAACAAGAGAAGAAGGGAGAAAGAACAAAAAGATGCCCCCATGCCGTTCACCCCTTTGTCAGAACTCATACAACCCTTTGCTATTTCTAACAAGTCCTTCCACAAAAGTGCTGAAATTCTTCTTTTCTGGTTGCAAGTTCAAATATATTGGACCCTGTATCCTACTGTTCATCACCCTAGCCCAACAGTCAGAACAGGCTCTTTCCAAATGCTCCACCTCAGTTCCTTTGCCTCCAATGGATTTGTAATTTGTAATAATTTGTACCCAGGATCATATGCTGTACAAGAAAAGACTTAACACGCTCTCATGAGTTTCCGTGCATATGTACCATGCTATCATCAGGCTGAGTGTCATGGTATTATCTGGGTACCCACAGCAGAGGGGCAGATAGCAGGCAACCATCAATGCCCTGTGGCTGGGCAAGAGAGAGAGAGGGAGAGAGCTGCACTTCGTGGCAATAGTGAGAATTTCCCATGTCCGTGACAGTTCATCCAGCACTGCTTTCTGTCCCAGCATCTCATATCACAGACCAGGCTACTCCTCCTCCATCACGGTTGGCCAAACTTGACTACAGCATCTGCAGTCACTCGAAGAAGAGGTGTCATTTCCTATGGCTTCTAGGAGGTAGCTGCTTCCCACGTGCCCTCCCAGCTCAGGAGGACATGTATTCTTGTGTCTTAGGGATACCTCTTGAGTTCCCTGAGGAACATCTCAGCCCTTTGGTGCCCTTATCTTCTCCCAGGCAGTGGTGTCAGGCACCCTGGATTTTTTCTCTTACCTTCCCTTGTTAAGGGATCAACAGTGGTGAGCCGGTTCATAAAGCATTTCCCTGCTGTTCCTTTGGTTTGCCTCCAAATGCAGCACCTGAGCACTTATTTAGGATTGCGATATGCAGCAGTCAGGGAACTTAACTCTGTTCATGCTGCTATGGATAAGAGCAGAGTTTGACCCCTTGCCTTTTGGGAATGGCCAGATCACTGTGCTGGAGAGAAATCCTGCGCTGTTCCGTGAATCCTTCATGCTGAGCTCTCTCCTCTGTTTCTTTTCCTTTCTGTCTTGACCTTTGCTGCTTGGCCAGCTGTCATGCTTAAAACAGCCCAAAGTGCTCTGTGGCTCTCACATAGAGATCTCCAGAGAGAGGCAACTTATGGCAGCTGCATTACCCAGGATTTTCCTCATTCTGTTCTTCCTAGCCTGGGGAGCTGTCCCTGGCTTGGGGAAGTGGAGGATCAGAAAGAACATCTCAAGTACATAAAAGCCCAGTGATTGGTAACTCTGTGCAATTAAAGACTGGTCCAGCCTTTCAATGCTATGCTTTATAGCGGCTCTAGCAGTAATGAAGTCATAAAAAAGCTGGTATAATTGGCATCAGTACAGGCTAGCTTAGTCGTGGAAAAAAAGTGTTAATTCCTAGGAAAGAGTAATATCACTTCTACTATCTTCAGCCTTTGACATATTCAGTGATAGGAAGGGGAACAGGGACTTAGGGAATGCCAAGGAATCCTAGAGAAAAGTGTTCGCATTTAATTAAAGTTTGTGAGACAGCCAGGACTTGTGAGAGGTTGTCCAGGCCTATGAAACCAGGACTGTCACACTGTTATGTGCTATCAGGTAGTCCTAGGAATGACTGAAAGGGTTGGCATGAATAGTCCAGGGAAAGATGGTATTTATTTCTGACGGGAACAAGCGAAAGAGAAGGGAGGCATGAAGATTGGGCTTCACAAGGGGAAACAGCAAAGGGATAATTTATTTTTTACATGAAGGTTCTAGGGTATTGTATGTAGAGGAGGAGTGGGATGAGAAGAAACAAACAAAATGCCATGTGACTTCTGGAGCTTTATGGAGCAAAAACTGATCCTGAGCAGAATTCATTTAAATTTGCAGTTTTATAGCTATTAATATGATTCCTGGGGGAAAAAAAAAAAAAAAAAAAGAGGAGTGTTAGCAGTGGTGACAATAAAGTAAATAACTTAAATGGGAGTAATTGTGTTCCCCAGTCTTCCTGCCCATCAGCTGGTTTGACTGCCAGTGTTGGTAAAGGGAAGGATTTGATTATTTTGATGCTCCTCATCTCAAGCTTTCCCAACACAAAATCCCGTGTGTCTCCTTCCAAGCCACCTTCATGTAAATCTCCAGCAACTCCATGGTTCCATCAGATTTATACCTCTTCAGCTAAGACTTAGTGGCCTCCTGTGCCCCTGTTCCCCCTTCCCTGTTGAGATGAGTGTTTCAGGATAATACTGTTTCCAGCCAGTTTTACCCTGTTTGGGATTCTACTATGATTTCCAGAGGCTGTTTTGACCAAGTAGAACTTGGTCAAGGGGGAGAGAAAGAAAACAAAACACAAGACCTTTCCTGCACAGTCGTTTCACAAGAGGACAAAATTTAATTGCAAAGTGAATTGGGGAGATCAGAGCAGCAGTGGCTGCAGGCAGTGAGGGGGAAGTTCAGTGCTAATAAATGAAATGTCCCTGATCCAAGGAGAGAAAATAATCAGCACAGCTATAGGACAAACTTGGGACATGACGCCAGGCAGCAGCACCTGTCAAATTAATAACGCCCCTTTAATTTTGTCCAGCTCTCCTATTAAGCCTTTTTCCTGTAGCTGAGTGCTATGAGCATGCTGACTCAGGAAAATAAGGAAGGGAGCTGGGACAAAGGAAGGAGCTCAGAAAGAAGGTTCACATGCATGCAGAGAATTTTGAGAATCTCTTTATTAACTTGTTGTGTGCCAGGAGATGCTACAGGCATTCAGCCAGCCTTGGAGCTGATGCTGAATGCTGGGACAGAGTCCAGAGTCAACAAACTCTGCAGTCCTGCTGCCTGAGGGGAAAGTGCTCCCCAGCTACTGCTGCTGTATTTATGCAGGGAGACATGAGGGCATTCCCTGAGATACTGAGGGCTGAGACAGCCTTCCCCCACGGTCTATGCCTGCCTAGGTGGAACAAGATCATGCACATAGCATGATCCTGCCTCTCTACCCAGACCCTAGTCTCCATTTTGTTACCCAGTGTGATAAGGCTCAGAGCTCTGGCTTCAGATACCTGAACGGGAGAAAGAAAGGACTGGAATTTTTTTCAAGCTGTGAATAATGTAGCAGTAGCCTTGGGCACACCTGGCCTGTGAGCAGAGGCCATAGGGGCAGCGATGGGAGGGCAGCGGTGGGAACAGACAGACACACACTGGGCACTGCAAGTGTAATTGCTGGCTTGCCTTTAGGTGAAAAGATTGCTGCTGCCATTCCCATTGGGGCCAATTTGCTATTGCTGCTCTTATCTCTGATGTTCATCAGGCTGCAGCTACAAACCTCCTTTGTCCAGGAAGTCATCTGAACCTCTCTCACCTCCTTCTACCGTCTGCTGTTGACAGAAAAGGGGACAATACATGTTTGCCTGTCAGGACAAGGAGAGCTGTTCTGCTAGACTGGAAATCTAGCTTGAGAAGGAGAAGAAAACCTTCGGTATCAAAACTAGTGGTTCCCTCATTGCAGCTGGGTGCCCTGTGGAGTGCCTCTGTGCCTGAAATCTGGCCTCTTGGGCTAGGTTCTGAGTTTGTTGTTGGACATTCTCTGTGTGCGTGCGTTAAAGCACTCAGTTCATAGCATCACACTTTTAATGTGCAAAAAGTACTTCTTCTCAGACTCTGTGACCCTGAGATCTAAGCCCAAAATTGAAAATATGAGGCCTCCTGACAAAAGCACTTATGTCCTTTGTGGTTTTCAGCAAGTCCCTTAAATTCTCTGGGCTCCATTGCTTCTCCTTTCTTCATCTCATCAACTTTAAAAAGGGAACTATCCAAACCTACCTCAAATAATGTTATTTTAAGCATCCTGAATAGAATTTTCTGAGGGGAAAAAATATATTTCAGGCTGAGTTACCACGTTCTATTGAAGCTCAGTTGCAATTTTTTTTTTTTTGTGAGGATTTAATATTTAACTTTGCCATTGTGCAGTGAACACTATGCAGAATTAAAGCCACACTTTTGCAAGTGAACTAATACTTCAGATTACTTATTTAGCTCTTAGCTAACTAAAAAAGTAGATTTCTTTTTTAACTTATCATCTGGCATTTTTATGGTGCAGACTAATCAACATAATTTCATTTTGCTTATTCCAATTAAAACTAGCGTACTGTCCACAGGCTCTAAAGTAAGGTTGTGAACAAAGCCTGAGAGAGGGTCTCTGCCCTACAGAGTGTACAGTTAAAATGGACTTGATAAAAAGGGAGTGGTAAGAAAAAAGATTTCAACTCCCAGTGAGCTGAGGCACATGGAAGCTTGCCCAGAATAAGGGCAAATGAGTGGCAGAGCCTGGTTCTGAACTGCTGTAATCAGTAGAATATTCTATTTTTGATAACTTCCTTGTCTTCTCTGTCCCTTGACACCCCCATTCATTCAGAATTTTTTAGCATACATAAGCATACATTTTTTAGAGTACATACCTTTTCTGCTTCTTTTTACCCAGTTAAGTTTTAAAGACCTGAAATTAAGGAGTTGGAATAGGTGCAGATGGACAACAGGTGATTGAAAGAATGGATGGATGAAATTACTTACTTCTTTTCATTCCTGATGTTACTCTCTTTGAATTGCTTATTGTATTTTGGTTTCCCCTTATATTTTTTTTTAATACAGGTACTAAATATAAGGGAACACAGTTGCCATAAGGCATAAGGTAGTCTTTCAAATATCATGGTCTTGTAATAGGAATGTAAAATTGCCAAGATTCATGGCCATGAAACAGTTAACACTTTCAAACGCAGTCCTGTGACCTTCTGCATTTACAGCAAGGAGAGCAAATTCTGGCCAAGTTTTCAGGAGTGCAGTGGGGACACTCCAACACTGGAGTTACTTGGGGAATTAATATCATGCTCTTCTCTGGCTACCAGCAAGTGGTATAGGTCAGTCTCAGATGAAGCCTTAGCCGTATTGTGGAATACTGTGGAATGAGCCTTGATCTAGTCAAGTTTTCATGTTGCAGTGAGATGTTATGCAGGAGCTGCTGTATTGTCCTCTTTTACAATCAGATCTAGCAAGGTAAGGAATGCCTCCCCTGCTTTTTTTCCACATCTTTGGGTGCTGCAGCAGAATGACTTGTGCCATTGAATATGTATTGTTAGCAAGGTGAAGAAGGACCACACTGCTATCTTTTTGTCTGAAATTTTACTCGTCTACCATATAATTTGTCTTGGTCCTAGGGAGTTGGTTGTCACCTTTTACTTCTTCAGGATTACTGTTAAGCATATTTAATACAGGAATTTCATTGTTCTCTTTCCCTCTCCTTCAGTGTCATTTGCTGTGCTTTAAATGAGGGAAAAATTATACTTGAAGCATTATTTGATACATTTTAACCCATCTTTGAAGATAGATACGGGCTGAGGTGCCATCCCCAGTACACATGGATTCTAGATTGGACCTTAGATGACATTTCAATCTAGTGAATAGGGTGCCTGGATACTTTATTATTTATTCTTGTCTTGAGTTCAGACAATCCAAAGTTTTACATTTTTCAGTCCTTTGAGAAATCTCATCCAAAGTTGCACACACATTCTGTCTGAAAAGATGCGCAGGTCTCTTCAACTCCCATGATCTTCTCTTACCATGAGATGATTTTTTTAATTTAGTAAAAATAATTAACATGTTCGATTCTTTTCTTTCTGCCCCTTGAGAAATCAATTATTACTCAATTATGAGTAATCCCTGTGTACCCCTTTATGTTTATCTGCCCTGATGGATGTTTGCAACTCCTCCCAGTTAAGCATCATCCACCACTTTCATTAATAAGCTATTCTTAAGGCTCATTAATGAAGATGTTAAATGAAAACAGGCATCACATGGGTTCCTACAGCACCTTACTTACACCTGCTTACAACTTTGCTCTTACATGCCCCTTGTCATTATCCCTTGTTTATGGTTCTTCAGGCAATTGCCAATCCGTGACAGTGCTCCTAACCTAAGACAGATTGAATTAAATTTGCTAGCAGAAGTTCATGAGGCACTGTATTAAACATTGCATCCTCTGAGTTCCCTTCAACCATGAATTTTAAAAACAGACTAAAAATAGTATCATAGGCCATGCATAGAACATAGTGGACCCTGACAAGTTACAGAGTTGGGGCTTGAGAATAGATAATAAATATTGTTAGCGTGATGAATCTGGAAGACTGCCTTGGCTCAAGTCTCATCATCTCCAGAAATGACATTGCTTGTGTCATAATGTCAGGCCTGAGACACCTGGTTTGGAAGTTTCATCTGGTTTATAAGCCACACTGCTTTTCCTCTTTGAATTAATAATTTAATTGCTGATATATGTGCTTAGCACTTACCGTTGCTCCAAAAGTAGATTCCAAAGTCAGTGCTACAGTGCAGGGTGAGAATTGCAACAGTGAGGCTCCCATTTCAATTTTCTTCAGGGAAAAGTCACATTTTGGTACTAATCTTTCCCTGGTGATCAATTAATTCATTATTACTATTTATTTATTTTCCATATATCCTACAATCTGCTGACCCTCCAAGGGTATGACTTTAAAGCAGTCCCAAGGGGTCAATGTATGAGAAGAGTAAGCCTGCGGGGAGAAAAAAGGTAATCAGTATCGCTGTGATCATTTCCTAAATGGTGCAAGTCAAAATGGAAGTGGTCAGGAAAATTCAAAAGGAAATTGTGATAGGAATGATCATAAAATGTGAGATAACTTCCTGTTGGAAGGGCAGTTGTGTTGGCACCAAAGCATTTTGCAGGAGCATGGTGATGTAACAATTTTTTTGGACAGATGAGTGTCATAACAAATCAATTTAACTTTCTAGTTTCATTTCACTAATGTCAAAATGTTTAACTGCAATGAGGCAAAAATGTTTCATTTTGACTGTAGCATTACATTTAATTTTGTTTAGATTGGCATGTTAATTTTGATACCATATATTTATACCTAATGGTGCAAATTGTTATAAAGCAGTGGGAGAGAATCCCCCTTTCCATGCTTTTGAAATACAGACTTCAAACATTTGCAGAGATAAATTTTATTCAGTGACAGTGACATTCTCTCACTGGGGCAAATGTTGTACCTCACAGTGGCAAGAGGCAGGCTTCAAATTTTTCTACCAGCACTGTTTTCCTCTAAGCATCATAGACTTCTTGAGTTCTGCGAGCCTTGTCACATATAATTAGCAGCTGTTGAGTGAATTGATCAGTTAATTTCCATCTCACACTCAGATGCATTTAATCCATTAGCTGATGATTTGCAGAGATTTTTTTTTCTCCTGCACATTTCCTCACCTGTGTTTTAGCAATCCTTAAATGGATTGGGTCACCATTACTCACTGCTTCTCCAAGCACTTTTTATTTGTTTGTCTCCCTCCTGACCATATGGTATTTTAACAAACACTCAGCATCTAGTCATTTAAATGTCATAATGAATGTCACCTCTTTTCATGTATTTATTAATTGGCATCCCTACTATTGAACAGTCTTTCCAATGAAAGTCAGTCACTCTTCCTTTCTGTAGCCTCTAGCATGATCCCATCCCTGCCTTACAATACTTATACCTATTCCTTGGCTAGACACAGATAAAGGCAAGCCACCTTTGAGGTGTCCTGGGCTCCTCAGCAGTTCAAGGAGAGCAAGTTGGTCATGGTTGGTTTTAAATGGCTTCTTGAGGAAAGGGATTTTTCTGGCTAATACTGTTTCCTCTGCAAGGTCTCATGTCTACAAATTAGATTTTCTAAAAATAGGCTTAGAATACAGGCGTGGTCTTTGCAAAAGCACAACCCAGGTCCAACTGCAGGATGGCAAGTCTGAATTTTTGGGTTGTTGGGTCTGTATTGTTACAGTAACCAAAAGGCTCAAGTGAGGCCCAGGCTACTGATGTGTGTGCACACATACAGAGCTTGTCAGTTCTTGGTCAAAAGACCTAGAAAACCGAAGGGGCAGGAGGGGGAGGAAAAAGCAGGGTAAAGAGGGTTGGCTCAGAGCCCCACGATGGCAGAGAAAGAAGGTAGCCTTCCTTACCACCAATCCAGCGTCCCACCGATGAACCTCAGAGCCACTTGCCTCAGGTGTGGTCTCATCTGTTCCCTTTGGCTAGTGACATTCCCTTCAGTGTGCTTCATGTTCCTTTTTTGTGACACTGGGATCATGATACCAGCCCTTGTAAGGTGTGACACATTCCCTAAGAGACTCTTTGGGCAAGGTCCTGATGTCAGTGCTTCCTCAGCCTTGTGGGTTTGAGTGGAAATCACTGAGGTGTACCTTCTATACACATGTACCTCCTCAGCTGGAAAGAGAGGCTATCTGAGGGAACTTTTCCTGCTTGCTTCCCAGCTTGGCACTACCCAAAGCTCTGTTTAGCTAGCAAGCAACAGGGCCCGCTTCTGGTTGTAATCACTGCTACCAGGGCCAACACCCAGGTGCCAGGACACTACTGATGCTGTAGGTGCTGTCTACTCTGAGAGCCTGGCATTCAAGGATTGACATGTGCATCTCAATAGCCTTCTGTTGTGGGAGGCACTGCAAGGCACTGCTGAGAATAAGTGGGGTGCCTTCAGGAGCAACGATGCCTATTAGGGCATGCATGTGGTTAGAAGTGACTCCTTGTGGTGGGGCAGGATATGCCTAGTAACCTTTCAAGGACACAGGGACTCTTAAGTGTACCACAAGCCTCTATACATTGCAAAAGGTCCCCATGTCTGCGGCTTCGTGTTTCTACTCCTGTTGTTCAAACGCCAATAATCAACTCAATACCCCTGACAAAACAAGGCTATGAACTGTGAGACTTTTTCCTTTCTTCCCCGTAGTAAGTGAAAATCCATCAAACTGCCACAGTCCGTGACTCTCAGGAAGTCTACGGACTTTAGGAAAACCAAACATGTTGTTAAGAGAGTTACATTCGCTATACAGTGCATGTACCTTTCCCAGGAAATTGC
Source organism: Campylorhamphus procurvoides (assembly GCA_013396655.1). Lineage (NCBI taxonomy): Eukaryota > Metazoa > Chordata > Aves > Passeriformes > Dendrocolaptidae > Campylorhamphus > Campylorhamphus procurvoides. Next base: position 2,594,774 of record WBMV01007810.1, read on the forward strand.
AAGGTGCTCTCAGAATGAGAATGATTGGAAGCCACCAGTTTAGATCATTTAACTAAGTTACACGAACACAAAGATCACAATGTCCACTTTACTTGAATGAGGGACACGCTCGTAATTTCCCAGTAGGCCAAGCACAGCTTCCACTGTGCAAACAGTGAAGCAGATTAAAGCTGCCCTCAAATTTAATACAGTGCCACAGCCCGAGGGCACTACAGCTGATCTGATTTGGGCACCAGTCAGATCAGAATGGAGCTTGGTTCAGCAAGATCCCTGTTCTCATTTGATATCGAACTGAAGGCAGCCAGTGGAGCTACACCACACAGCTCAGGGGACTCCAGTCAGGACAGCTGTGTCACGGCTGCCTGGCAGCTCGCAAAACACCAGGCAAACAAGAGCTCTCCAAGAGGCTGGGAGTTCCAGGGACAAATGGCAGTATGTGTATATGTGCATCTTATCAGTATGTATCTATGTGCACATATATACACATTCTAAGTATGTTTATTTCTTATATGTATACCTGTACACAGATATCCACATAAGAGAGTTTTATACTATATATATGTTATTTCTCTGCATGGAGCTGTCAAATGTTATGCATGTGTATACACACTTCTACCCAAATACCCTGAACAGTTGTAAATCTTCAGTGTTTCACTCAAGCCGAAAAGACTAGCTTCTCCACTTGTGTGGCTGAGTCAGAATTTCTCCCCAGTCAAAGGAAATACCACTGAAACTTCTGTCTGAAGGAAGAATGTAGGGGTTTTTCCTTTCTCCTTCCTTCCCTCCCCTCTGTCCAAGCTTGGGGCATCAGTGGAGCACGCAGCAGCAGAGGGCACGGGAGGAATCTCAGAGCAGGTGGTGTCCTTCTCTTTTCTTGGTGCAATGCCTGGCGGTTGGTTGAGATCAGCTCATTGCAACGAAGGGTCAGTGAATATGTCTTGTCACATAAATGTAAACACCTTTGGATGGCTACAAATGAGGTCACAGGGGGTCTCAGGTTGCTTTGGAAATCAGCTTCTGTGACTCTTAGTCCCAGTGAATTATATGAGAGTTTTTGCCAGGAGCTGACCATATTCTGTGAGCACAGGGGTTGCAGAAGCTCCTGTGTGGCAAAAGGTGAGCGGGGGGAAAGAAGGGAAGAGAGAGACAAAAGCATTTCTCAAACAGTTGAGGCAGACACTGTTCAGTTTGGGAAGATGTAATAGTAGGAGGAGAAAGAGTGTATTGGGTGAGGGCATCATACCACTGGTTTTCCCTTTCCAACAGACTGCAATGGAGTTCTGGGGGATGGCAGGGGCCTGTGAGCTCCTCTTTGAAGACATGTGCAGGATCCTTTACAATCTCCTTAGCTCTGCAGGAAAGCAGCTTGGTGCAGTGCCTCCCTGGTACAGTCACTCAAAGCTGTTTGCATCTCAGGGTCAGCTTCCAACTTCAGGGTCAGCAGAGGACTTTGTCTCCCTCCTGGCTTTCCAGCACAGCACTCCTCTGTGCCAGGGCTATGGTTTCAACTTCTGCTTTCCTTCATATTTCCTCGGTGCTGTGATGCTGACTGTGCTCTACACCCTTTTGTCTCCTCTCACAGTAGGGGCATCTGGCTGTTCTCAACATCTTCTCTTGGTGCCTCAAGGGATGTCCTGAGGCATGTAGTACTATGCAAAGGCATGTGCCTGCCCTGTTGCCCTTGAACTTCAGTGATCCTCTCCTCTGCCCTTCTCTTTCTTGAGACAGGTCTCTGGCTCTGTTTCTTTACTTTCTGCAGCATGACTGGGTGGACAGCTTGAATCCAAAATGAGCTTCCCTGCCCAGTGTGATGGGTAAGCACCTCTCCTTCCCCGTTGCCACTACTTTCTTCCTGAGGTAACTAATAAATTGCTCTGAGTCTTTAAATGGGCTGTTATTTCTTCCTTCCATCAGCACTCTCTCACTCTTGACTTGCGGTGCAGCTTCAGCTTCAATGAATTTATTGGCATGACAAGGTACACAGGTGATGCCAAAGTTGACAACTTAATTCATCAAGTGCTACTGTCTTTTTTATATCTGCACTCTGCTGTCACTCCTTTCCTCTTTCCCCCTCCTCATCTCTCCTTTCTGTCTGTCTGTCTGTCTTTGTCTTTCTGTCTGTCTGTTTGTCTCTCCCTCTCTTCCTCCTTCTCCCTCTAATAGCCTCCCCAGGTGATAGTTAGCTATCTCACACTCCAAACAGTCTGTCTCTCTTGACGAACAGAGCCATCAATCAGAGGACTCAACAGAGAGGGAAAGGAATTGGTCTGTGCAGCATGTTGGCTGTTTTCTTGGAAGCAAGGGTTGAGGGCAGAAGTTTTCAAACCAGCTTAGAGAAGCCACACTGGCTTTAAGGTTGGTTTGGGATTTCAGAAGAGCAAGGTGTTACGTTAGAGGGACAGAGGGAAGGAGTAAAGCCTATCAACCCCAAATGTGTATAGGCAGGTAGAAATATAATTTAAGAAAAAATCCAACTTCTTGACAAAATCCCCCCAGAGGATAAAGTCTCTGTTAAACAAGAGTAGCAAATGATCTCTCCTTCTCACCCCCTCCTCCCGTCCCATAATGCTTTGTTGGCATGGCAATTGCCAAAGTGTATAAAGAAAGAGACAGATCCCTCAGGTACCTGTCAGCACTAGATACAATCTACCCAGGACAGTGTGTGTGTGGCATTTAATCCTCCATACATCAAGTATGCCCAGGATATAGTGTCACACTGTATTTGCGCTGTATCCCTTGTGCCTATTTGTCAGGAGTGTCTGTGCCCAATCTGGTGGCAGGTTGATCCATAGCGTGATGCCATCTCAGCTATATCTCTGCTTTTCCTCAGGCTTTGGCAGAGTTTTCATCATTGTGTTCTGATGCAAAGTTTCTTTATATTTTTTATCACTCCTTGTACTTTAAGGAAATCATTTTTTGCAGACTCCATATCATGACCATCAGAATGGAAAGTGTATGAGCGTATCCCTTTCATCAGTTTCCTTAACTATATTGATTACATTTCGGTTCCTGTTCAGTTTGCACATTATTTTGCGAGTCCAGCTTTTTACCTGGGGTTTATGAATCACAAGGCTGATTCTCTCCTTCTTTGCATTCCCTTTCATGTAAAAGAGTATATTCTCTTTAATTTATACCAGCAGTAAAGGATCAGGCCTGTTTCATCTGCCTGTGAATAGGTCTGCCTTGGATTTGCCTTTTTTGCTCTGCCAAGGAACTTGGCAGCATGTTAATTCCTCATAAGGAACAGTCTGAGGCTTTGCAGATATTCTTCCCTTACTCCTCCTACTTTCCTGTTGGAGTTGTTGATATTAAGGCATCATACCTCTTGTGACACCAGTTGGGTGCCAGTCTCTGGGGATGCCATATATTTTGCACACAGTAGTTTCGTAGGAGTGAGAATGAGAACTGAGCCTTAGAAAGGTGGAGCACAAGATATGTAGCAGGAGACACTCTAAAACATGGAGTACCTGAGTGATTCCTTCAGTTTTTGGGAATGTTACTTACCCTGCTAACTGTGCTATTACAGGAGCACAGATGTGGATGTGCTGTTACAGCAGAGAGACATGAGTTATGTTTTCCATCGGACTAAGGTTTTGATTCCCTACTGCAGTGGAATTATTTGCAGGTTTTTTGTTAGTGTTCTTTGTTGACAAGAAGAGATATCTCATTCCTGATTTCCACCCAGTAGCACTGGGTTTCTGGGTGGTGAGTATCTGCTTGCAGAACCTTAGATGAAAGTTGCCCCTAAAGCTATTGTCCCACTCAACATAAAGGTGCTGGAAACCCTTCTGGATGTAACGTCATCCTCCTGAATGGATAAGGTCTACCTATTTCTTCTCAGTTTGTTACTTGGAATTCTCGAACTTCTTACAAAAATTTGCTGCTTCTTTCTTCTAGGCACCTGCATTTATAGCTAACACTGGGCATCTGACAGTCAGCCTCTTAGAACAATTTGGGTGGGTAATGCAGCTCAACTCTGGTGGAAATTGAGTACCTGAGGCTCTTAACCCTGCATTTCTCTGCAATGCCAGAAGGTAATGTGTATTAGGAGGAGCACTGCCAGCAGGTCAAGGGAGATGATCTTGCCCCCTACTCAGCACTAGTGAGGTCACATCTGGAGTGCTGTGTCCAGTTCTGGGCTCCTCAGGACAAGAGAGACATGGAGCTTCTGGAGCAGGTCCAGCAAAGGGCAACAAAGATGATTAAGGGACTGTACTATCTCTCTTAGGAGGAACAAGTGAGGGAACTGGAGCTGTTCAGCCTCAAGGAAAGAGGGTACCTCATCAATGTATACAAGTATATGAAGGGAGGACACCGAGGGGGTGGAGCCAGGCTCTACTCAGTGGTGCCAAGCAATAGGACAAGAGGCAAGGATAGAAATCGATGCACAGGAATATAAGGAAGAACCTTATATTCCACCTGAATATAAGGAAGAACTTTATTGTGTAGTTGACTATGCACTAGAACAGGTTGTCCAGAGAAGAGTCCCCCTCACTAGAGATATTCAAGAACTGTCTGGATGCAATCCTGTGCATTGTACTCTAGGAGGGTACTTGAGCAGGGAGGCTGGACCAGATGACCCACTATGGTCCCTTCCAAGCTGACCCATTCCGTGATTCTGCGACTCTCCCACAGTTTACTTACTCTAAGAGACCAGCAAAAAAGCCTGTCAGTTTTGAAGAGGACAGACTTGAAACCCATTGGGAGAAGAAGATAGTGTTTTTATGTATTTTGGTAAAGCTGCAGGCCACATGGAATAAGCCTCATGCCTGGCAGTCTGGGAGAGATTCTCCTTTAATTGAAATGGCATGAATTCAATGTAATGTGTTTATAGAGCAAAGCTCTTGGAATTCATCCTTTTCCCCCTCTGAGATTGTCTGCATATATACAGCACATCTTTACCACGGAACAAAGCTTGGAAAGGGAAACAGTGGGAAAATTCCAGGACGTCAAGGTGCTGCTGCACGTGGCTGAACTAAAACAGAGCACTCTCTTTTGGCAGGGAACCTCCAACAGCAGAAATTCTCTTCCTCAGGAAACCTTGGCTCTCGCTTGGTTTGTGGGAAGGAGATCACCAGAATCACATCTCACGTCTAGCCAGCTGCTTACTTTGTTCTAAGATGCCTTTACTTCAGGAGTACTGTATTTGTTTTTTCCTCTTTTCTGCTTGATCAGACTTGTGTAGATGAAAATTTCTAACAAGAGGCATTCTTTGTTTTGAACTCTTTGGCTTTGCCTTCTCAGATGATAACACCCTGGCCTTTAGAAAATAGGCTGCTGCAGCTATCACCAAGCTAACAAGTGACGGTCTCACAGCTAGCATTTCATAACTGTGTGTGGTGGGGAAGGCCAGCATCTCTGTATCCAGCAATAGTAACAAAGCAGGAATGTGCTGAGCACCACAAGTGGAAAAAACTGTGGAGCTGCACTTTCAGTCTTTTTCACGCTCAAAATTTGTGTATTCTTATCAGACAGCTGTCCTGGGCCATAAGTTGGAAATTTACAGATCAAGGACAGTGTACAATACTTAACTGTTTTCTCCAAATCTGTGCACATAGCAGAAGAGTAAATTTTATCTAAAGCATGAAGGACGCAACACCATCCAGAGGGACACAGAGAAGCTTGAGAAGTGGGCCCATGGAAATCTCCTACGATTTAACAAGACCAAGTGCAAGATGCTGCACATGGGTTGGGGCAACCCCCGCTATCAATAGAGGCTGGAGGATGAATAGATCAAGAGCAGCCCTGCCAAGAAGGACTGTGGGGTGCTGGTGGGTGAGAGGCTGGACACAACCCAGCAATGTGTGCTCACAGCCCAGAAAGCCAAACTTGTCCTGGGCTGCATCAAAAGCAGAACGGACAGCAGATGGGAGAAGGAGATTCTGCCCCTCCACCCTGGTGGGACCCCACCTGGGGTACTGCATTCAGCTCTGGGGTCCCCAATACAGGAAGCGACTCCAAAAGAGGGCCACCAAGGTGATTTAGACAGGTGGAGCATCTCTTCTATAAGGAAAGGCTAAGAGAATAGGCATTGTTCAGCCTAGAGAAGAGAAGGCTTCAGGGTGACTTAATTTTGGCTTTCCTACTCCATTTTGCTCGTTTCAATGTGTAAGGAAGGAAAGCCTACTAATAAAAGATATTTTACATGTACCATATGCATTTGATTTGAGTGAGAGGCTTGTCAGAGAGAAGCTGTCTCTGTTGAAACTGAGCCAGATCCTTGGGTATGTGGTATGCATGAGATACTTAGGAGAGTCATATTCAGCACCCTGTGGCTTATCAAAGAGGCTGTGGAATAAACCATGGGCAGTCAAAGGAATCTGAGAACAGCATTTGGAGGGAGATATCTTTTCTTTTCAGCCTGTATGTGGATGTCTGTCAGGTGGTTCATGAAGACTGTTCTGTTGGTTGTACTGTCTGTCCCTAATGAGCTGAACATAAGCAACAGCATAAGATCTGAAAACAAACAAATGAACAAGCAAACAAACATTTTGGCTCTGTTTCTCCAGCATGGAAAGCTATGATGGACAACCTCATTTTCATCCAGAGTGGGATGTTAGCTGACATTAATTTCCTCCCCTGCTTGCCTAACCAGAAAAATCCCAGTCATCTTCCTAAACCTTTTCTGAACCTGTACCTCTTGCCCTGAAATTACGTAGACTTTTCTCTGTTCATTTTTCTCATACCTGGCCTGTGCTCCCTAGTCTACTTCCCAAAGAAGGAGTTAACAGGCAGGAGCCAAGGACTGCTGAGATTCATTTAAAACCCCATAATCCTGCTTTTTTTTTCTCTCAACTGGCTAATAAAGCATCCCTGTTCTGGCTGCAGCATTTCCTTGAAGCCGTCACCCATTCTGGCTGTATAAGGATTTGTCCAAAAGCCATTAACATCAGAGGAGGAGCTCCCTGGGCTCTGAATCAAGCCCTAGAAAGCTCTGTATTACAATTCAGCTGCATGCCATAAACATCCTTAATGTTTCTGTGTAAAAGTTCTTCATAAGAAAATTCTCAGAGATGGCTTTGGAGAACCTGGACACTAAGGACAACTTTTCTCACAGAATTTCTCATCCAGGATGGCTGATCATATCTGCAGAAGAAAAGATTTTCTATTGTTACAGTCCCATAAGTAAATATTTCGAGATTTAAAAAGAAAGTCTAAGTACAAGTCTAAATACACTTGAAATAAATACCAAAAGCTGTGTACATCTGTAGTCCTTACAGTGTTTGGGATTAGGTGGCATTCCAAGGGTTAATCCCTCGGGATTAGCATGGCAAGCACTTCTGTTGTTGTTTACACATGTCCTGTGAGGAAGGCTGTGTTTTCACAGCAGGATTCTCTAGGAGGGTTAGTTTTACAAGCAGAAAAAACCCGAGAAATGAAAATCGCAAATGCACAGAGCAGTACTTTAAAGAGAGGAACTGCAGATAAGTGACATAAATTCAATATGTTAATAGAGAGGAAAAAGAAGTTTTGTAGCAATGAACTTCATATCCAGACATGCAAATCTGGTGATAAGGGAATATTGGGCCTGTCTTGTGCTTTGTGCTTTCATATGCAGGCTAAGCACATAACTGAGAACCCGTTTTCCTAGGCTGCATCAGAATCCACACATGTGGGTTCTGTCGCCTTGTGCTTGGCAAGGGAACATCAAAAAGCCAGCTGTGGGTGAAATGTTATCAGCACTGGGCCAAGGCTGGGGCTCAGGCTTGGAGCTGGAGCTGATTTAGAGTAAAAGGCTGGCATCCAGGTTTAAAGTGGAGGTACTGGTCTAGGAGCAGGAGTGATACTGCTTTTAACCCTTTAAACAGGGTTAAAAGGTGACAGGGTTAAAGGTGACAGTGTCACCTTTAGTGCACTGAAGAACAAGATTGGCTTGAGACTTAAGCAATTCTTTTCTGTTTGTTTATCTCTAAGTCAGGAAGTCAAATAATTTCTCTTCGGAAAACTTCATGGAGACAAGTTTAAAAAAAATAGGGTCCATGAGAATGAGTATAAGCAATTAAGGCCCGTTCTGTGCTGACTTTTCCAGCAGTTCAGGAGTGGTACAGTCCAACAGATTTCCATTCCGTGCTGTTCTCTGCTAAGAAAGAATGTACTGGAAGTGCCTCCCATGCAAGGTTATGCAGAAAAATAGTCCAGACACTTAACTATATATTGGATGAGGCACAGCCCTCCTTTGGACAAAATGTTTTGGCTTGTAAAGCTCTTCCTCTCAAGTGTGGTAAGCTCTGACATGCTACCCAGCTCAGCAAATGGGGATTGCTTTCCACATGGCTTTGATTTACAGCATCCTGTCTGGTTCTCTGCTCCCAGTCAGTGCAATATGCGCAGTCCCCATCTGGATTTAAAATAATTTCCTGCCTGGCGTCTCAGTGGGTGAGGCTCAACTGCACAGTGGGGAAGCTCACCAAGATGCAAGGCCCAAGCTAGCAGTCCCTGTGCCTCCTTCTGACCGGCCTCTCTTGGCATCAGCAGTGGCGCTCGATGGAGATCTGCCACAGTGGTGCAGAGCGGGGCGGGGGGCGCACACTGTGGGTTGGGAACGCAGATCTCTTTAAGTGGTTTCCATGCTCTGGCTGTTATAGACTCTTCCCTAAGGCTAACGTGAGGAGGCACTCCCTTTCAAACAATAGAAAGCAGCACTTTTTACACCTTGTAAAATCACTATAGTGTATTTTGGGTAGTTTTTGATTCCCAGAGGATTAAAAAAAACAAAACCAAGCCTTCAGCATTTGCCTCTGCGTCACAGGCCGAGTGAGGCATTGGCAGGGTGAAACCAAGCCTAGCAAAGTGGAAGGTCAGAAGGTTCTTTCAGAGTCCACTCTCTTTAATGAAGTTCAACAGTTTCACTCTCTGCCCTCTCGCCCTGGTGACAGCTTCGTCTCCCTCTGCCTGAGGTTGCAGTGTGAATCAGACCGTAAAAAACACATTTTGGGTCTCATGTCGCATTTCTTCTGCAAAATGCTTCAGAAACATTAGCATGCTGCATCCCAAAGGATGTCTGGATTTTACTTTCCAGTCCTCCGCGTGCTCCCTTTGCGGACTTTAGTTTCAACAAGCTGTTTCTTGTTACAGCTTTAAAGAGCTGTGATTAGCCTGCTGTACACATAAGAGGGAAATTAAACCATTTACTTGTGTTTAGCAGCTCAGCCCCGTCTTCATGTCCTCTCTTCCCCACTAAACACTTTAACTAAACAATGACTAATGAGGCCAATTTGCTGTCAATTAATTGCCCCAGGAAAGGACCCCTAATTGTGGTGAGTAAGGTGGCTGCTCCAAAGCATTTAAGGACCCTATGATGGGCAGCGTCCCCCCTACCTCTGCCTTGGGGCTTATTAGCGCCTTTGGGTTTGTTGCAAAGTGCTGTTAATTGGGAGCTGGGGACAAGGAAATGAGAACTCTCGAGGCTAATTGATAGGCACCTGCGGAGGGCTTTAGTGGCTGCAAAGTTCCTTTGACTTTGGAGAGGAGTCCTGATGTTTTCTGTTTTTTGCCCTGAGAGCCAGGGGCTCCTGTGTATTAGTGGACAGGAGTCTTAATTTTCTCCAACAGATGGGGGTCCTACTTGCCAATAGAAAGAAGGAAATAGGCTGGAGGAAGCAACTAATGAGGATATATGGAAGGGATTGCAGTGACTTTTTCCATTTGTATCCAAGGTGCCCTTCCTGGGACAAGCAGAGCACTTAAATGAAGCTTATGGGTTTTCTTAGGAAGTTCCAATACTGTTTGCCTCTGTGTCTTGGAGGTATTAAATAGCTTTTGCTGTATTATAAATCTGTAGAGTGGAAATAAGAGATGTATTTCTTTTAAAATGTATTTTGTGACTTATTGACAAAATACTTGACTGTTAAGCAGTCTTGAAGTTTCAGATTGGTGAGTAGTTGTCCCACTGTAGAAGGCTACGTTTAAGGGTCTTATGCAAAACTCTGTTTGCCCATAGGGAACAGTCAGACCATCTGATTGTGAATTTCGTGTGAGTGCATTATAGGGCTCAGAGCTGTCTTCCAACTAGATCTCCTCTGTTTGCATTTTTTATTCTACCGTACCTGATTTGAGTTCCTAGTCCTGTGCTTCCTGCCCTTGTCTCTCAGACCTGTCCCGCTCCTGCACTGAGATCTGGTGTGTAGCATCATGAAAGGGGAGTGCCCATCAGTGCAGGAGCCAGAAACTGCTGCTGGGTACCTGTAAGGACCCTTTGCATATAAGTACCACTTGTGCAAAGCAGTAGTTCCTATTTGTGCCAGTTTGTGCCTGTGCTGTGCTTAAATGCTTTGATCAAAAGGTATGTATTTTAACTGTTTGGGAGCTGTGGCATGGCCAGTTCTAGTATAAACTAAATTAGGAAAAGACCTCTAGAAGCGTTGCTTGTTATGCCCTTCAGCAAGAGGGGCCTTGATGCTTTCTTGTTCCATCCCCAGTTGCACTCCTGGAAATGTACTCAGGAACTGGCCTTCTGGGTGTGAACTCTTGTCTCCTAACCATTGGGCTGACTCAGTTACTATGACATTACTGCTGTAGCACTGTTCCCTTGCCTCCTTCCATAGCCTTGAATTACAATGTTGATCCAGCCCGCCCACACCTTCCCAGGTAATATCTCAGGAGGAGTTTTGGGCTCTGAAGGGCTTTGGTCATAAAAGGCAAGGATAACAACAGCAGATGTTTGCGTGTTTGCTTGTTTGTGGTTTCCTTTCTGCCTCCCGTATGCAGCCCCTGGTCTGTAATAACTGCTATAGCCGGTGTTTTTGCAGAAACAAATCACTTGCTTTCATCTGGAGAGCAACAGTGATTGTGCTGGGGAAGACATGCTCTATTTTTCATGTCTCAGTCTTTCTTATTATTTAAATTAATGTGAGTTGCAGTTGTCACGAAGTGAAGGATTGACGGCAATTAACTAGAACAGGCTTGGTGCAAGCTGTTTATGCACAAGCCTGTCCTACCTAGTTCTTGCACTGTGTCTTGCTTGGGACTTGAATTCCTGCACTGGTTCTCACCTTGCACCCCTCCTGACCTTCAGCCCTCGCAGCCAGAACACCATACAGTATCTCTGCCCTTGCCTCACTCCCGCCTTGCAGCTCCCCTGCTCTTCCAATCGGAGCTTCTCACAAAGAACAGCTACTGGTTACTTTGGGGCTTGTTATTTACTGGCATGGAAGATGAGATGTTGACCTGGCATCAGCTTTGTCCTGTGGATGTGAAATGTAGAAGAAACAAATACATGAGTTTCAAGCCATTTTTCTCAGCATTCATTTCCTTCTCTCCAGAGTCAGTCCCTGGTATGGGTGGGGCATCCTATCTCTCTGGGGCTGGAACAGTGGGGTACTTCACTGTGCTTGCTTTCATGTCTGTCTCTGCTCCCTACCCTGTCCAGAGGGATCCTAAGCACAGTGTAATGGATTTACACAGAAAGGGGGGAAAAAATCTGGGAATTTTATCTTTTCCAGTAGTACCAGAGATGCTGGCAGTGATTTCCCATGGTCTTTGGAGCCAGAGGGGTCCAGCAGAAGCCTAATCTTCCCTGAAGGAAGAAGCTGTTGGTCAGAATATAAAAATGTCTGGAAGTGCTGTTTAGCTGTAGTTCTTGCTCTGTTGTGGGCTTGCAGCCTGTGGTTTTGTCTCTGCTAATGGTTCAGAGAGGCCAGACACAAAAGAGGTTTGCAGTTGAAGGTCAACAGGAGATGGCTGGGCAAAAGGAGGCTCAGACACCAAGAAGATCCTGGCCCCAGGAGGTTTTATTCTCAGCAATCCTTCTTCCAGCAGTCTAGGACCTGTGGAAACATAACACAACCCACACATGGGAAAAAATAATAAGGTCAAAGCTTCTCATTTAAGACTGTCCTAAAAAGGTGTGTGCAAAGTAATGACAAGTGCCAAGTAGCAATGCTAACTGTTGCTGGTGCTGACAGTTTTGGCATTTCAACATGCTAGCTTGACACCCTGAAAATTAAAAGTCTCTGACTTTTCATCTGAGTGAAATTATTGTCCATTGGCTTTGGATTCTAAGCAGACAAAGCCAAACCAGGTTTTAAATTTACAGGGAAATTATTTCCTGCCCTTTCCCCCTCCTCTCTCAGTCTTTCCTTGCCCCTTGACCAAGGTGTCATCTGAAAGGAACCAGCCTTTATATTGCTAACAGGATTTCAGCCTTGGATGCCCTTTTCTCCCTCATCTGAAAAAGTGGCAAGCCAGATATGGCCATCTGGACACACATTCCTCCCCTTGGGCATTTGGTAGGCATGGTCAGATCTGTTTGTGTTTGCTGAGTTTACCTGATCCTCTGCAAACTAAAAGGTCTTGATGGCTTTGGAAAGTGGCAGGTTACACATGTCCTAACTGCAGCTCAGCTGCTGCCCTGTGGTGGCTTTTTCTGCTCTCTCCTCAGCTGTGGTTGGCATTGCACTGTTCTGCTAAGGACTTCACACTGGCCTACAGCTCCATCTGCTAATCCTGCTTGAGCTTAGTCCTTCTTGGTTTGCTGCACATCTTTTTTTTCCTCATGCAATTTCAGGTTATGATAATATTCCCAAGATGTGTTCTAGCCACTGGTTTTATTCCTGGTCTCTGCTTACCCGTGTTTGCTGGTGTACCATGTGTCCCTATTGTGTTGACCCACAGCTGATTCTTCACTGTCCTCTGCACTCTCACTTCTCCACAGATTATGGCAATCCTTCCTCAATGCACCTGACTTAAATCCCTCCTTGCCAGGGTGAGTGAGAGTGTAAGCAAATACATGCTTGCCTCACTTCTTTTTGACTGGTGCCTCTTCCTACAAGGGAGTCCCATGGTCAGAGATGCTCAGGTGTTGTCCATGAGTCTGGGGTCTGCAGAGAGGGACTAGTGAGCTGTGGGTTGTAAATAGTATTCCTATGAATCTAGCAACACAGCTGGAAGTAGTGAGTTGCTCTCTTCAGGCTTCATTTTCTTTTCCCCACCTAGCTTATAGGCTTTGCCTCCAAAGGTCCATCAGGCACTCCTGCCAGGGAGGGGGAAGGGGAGGTTGTTCTGTGTTTACTCTGTGGTAAGCAAAGCAGAAAATGATCTTGTTTCATTCCTCGCTACAGACAAATTTGGAAGCTGAAAATACATTAAAAAAAAGAAAGGAGATTCCTTTTTAGTCAAACTCCCTCACCACCTCTGGGGTGTGAAGCATGGAAGCCAGACATGGATGTGAAAGAAGAGAGACTGCAACAGCAGGTGTACTCCACACCTGGAGGTGCCTGTTCAGGTCCCAGCATGATCACTCTGGTCCTGTGACACAAACTCAGTTAGCCTGGAAGATCTTAAGGGATCCTGAGTACCCACGCAATGGCTGGTCTAGTGAATCTTAAAACACCCTACTGTGCTTTTGGTGCTGTGCTGCATGAGGTCCACTCATCCAAAGAAGCTACCAACTGCAGGTAGCCCACAGGGTATCTCTCTTGGCTGAAAGATGTCACAGAAAACTTTCTGCTGTTGCCATTGTACAAATTCCCATTAGCCATGACACACATCCTTGTTTCTCGTGCCACCACACAGCCACAACAGAAATAAGCATATTGGGTTCTCTGGTTCAATTCCTGAAGAGCATATGGTTATGTGAACAGGAGAGCAGGATGCTGGCTAGGAGCATGGCTCCAATCTGCCCCTGGGAGGTAGCAGTAACTAATACACTCTCTGAGTCAGTATCTTGAGGCCGGGCATCCTGCAGGAGGATGTAGAACTCCATCTGGGACTGTTGTAAAAATTAGCAGGGATGGTGCTTGGAGCCTCTTGGCTCCTTCCGAACAGCCTTGGGGCAGGTAGGCAAGTTCTTAGAGGTTATTTTATGAAAACCTCCAAACTTGTCCAAACACAAATCATCGCAGTTACAGTAAAGGCTATTTCTACCTGCAAATATTTGAAACAGTGGTACATACTACTCTGATGTAATTTCAGAAACCCAGGTGGTCATGAGGAGTAATGAGTCCTTAACGAGGTAGCCTGTTGAGAGGACTCTGTGACTGGCTCTGGTAAATAAGTAGGTAGTTTAATAAGCCACACAGGCTGCCCTCCATAATTATTCTTCTAAAAAGGTCCAACTTTCTTTTGTCTTCACAGTTCCACCAAAGATCTCCAATATCTCCTCGGACATCACCGTGAATGAGGGCAGCAATGTGACCCTGGTTTGCATGGCAAATGGGCGTCCTGAGCCTGTCATCACCTGGAGGCACCTCACCCCAACAGGTAAGAGATCCAACTGGACTCAACTGTGCTGACGATTTGTGAACTGTTCAGTAGTTTCCTCCTCTTCCAGCATCAAAAGAAAATTCCAGTAGCAATCCAGGCAGCTGTAGAAAAGTGACAAGAATCTTAAATGCACTTCAAGTTTGTTTTGAGATGTGATTTTCCAGGCACAATAAACAGGTTTTCCAAGTGAACAAATGAAATTACTTCAGTAGATGCTCTACAGAATTGGACCTGTAATTCTATTTAGTTTTGGTCTTCATCTAGTTGTCCCATTCTCTACTGCTGGTAACGCATAGCACAGTGGTGGAGACAAAATGCTCCCTGTGCCAGACTCAGGGGAAAGGATTTCTGTTGAGACTACATAAATGAGGTTCTCTCTGAAAACCATGGAATTTACTTCCTACTGATTTGCTTTAAAAAGGAGAGGCAAACAGTGGCACAGGTGATTTCATACTACGCTACACTATGGCAGACAGATGTCTTGTGAGGTGAGTAAAGAAGGCATTTGATCTGCAAGGTGAGTGAAGAGCAGGATGGAGACAGAATAAAGGAGAACTCACCATCTTTGTTCTGCTGTCTAACTGTGCCTTCCATGCTCAAGGATGTGACAAGCTTGGAAGGAGAATATCTTTTCAGTAGTCAGACTCTATGGGGTTAGCAGCTTGGGCTGCAAGAAAACCTTCATCCACTGAAGATTTATCAGTAGGATGAGAACAAGAGGTAGGTTTCTCTTCCTCTGTTTCATGTCCTTTGGGGCGAGAAGAACTCTTTAGTTGACTTCTTCTGCTGTCAGACATTCTTTCATCTCAAATGCAGAGGGAAGGTATTGATTAGCTCCATATGAATGGTCTCCTGTGATATTCCCATATATATAAAGGGTTAAAGAGGATTTGAGGTAGGCAGAGTACAAACATTCTGCATGTGCTGCAGATAGTCAAGCTATCTACTGCAGTTCAGCAGCCAGAAAAGGGGACAGTGTTGCAGAAAGAAGGTTTGAGAGAGAAAGGTAGAATGACACGTTGGAACAGAGCTTAATCTCAGGGCTGCATCCAGAACCCCCTGGATTTGGAGCCTATGGTTCAGGTTGGGGTTACTTGGATTCTCTGTCTTGTCTCTTCAGCCGAACCAAAGTCCTCCTGACCTTTCATGTATATGAAAGGCAGATATGCAGCTTGTATTTCTGTCCCATTTCTTGCAATGCCAAAAGAAGGAAGATGGGGAAAAACTGCCAGGAAGAGGTAGAAGGAGCAGAGCTGACAAGGGGAACACTACTCTTCTATATTCCATCACTACCTGACTTTCCTATTCTGCTTTTTTGGGTACTAAGCCTGATGGTGCCATTTGCACTTAAAGGAAAACGGATCCTTTTTTTTTCACCTTTATTTATGTATATAGAATCTTCTACGTCTGGCATTTCTGTTCTTAAGGTTTATTTCATATCAAATCTTACATCTAACTAGTGCATCAGTCTTTCTTATATTCAAGAAGAATATATTCTTTAGCTCATCTGTGAGCACAGCCTAACATTGTCTGAATTAAGGGCATTCCAAAAATGCTAGCTTAAATCTTCATGAAAACTAATTGTTCAAAGCAGTAGGAAGTTTCTTGACTCATCACTTTGGATGTTGGTGCTTTGTCTGTTTGTTTCTTTTTTTTCAGTTGTACCACCTACTCCATTATATGGAGACAGACTTCTTTTCTCCCTTTTATAAAATTCTCCTCAGAACAAATCTTCATTCTGGGTATCCCCTCTGGTGAGCACCAGAACTGGAGATCCCCATCCCCATTTTGTCTCCAGAGTCATCTTTCCTGGATTTGTTGTCCAGTTTTTCAGCATGTCCCTTCATGTTTTTTCTCTCATACTGTGTGTCCCAGAGGTGTTACCTTCTTAGCCTCCCTCAGCACCATCTCACTGACTCCTTCCAACCCCTTCTCAGTCCTCCTCCCCACAGGCAAGCCTATCAAGCACGCCCTTTGTAATGACTTAGAGGTTACAGTGAAGGGCAAGCAGTCCTCAGTCTGTCACCTCCTTGTCTCAGTGATTGTTGTTTTCTCTCTTTTTCCACATCTGAACCTATCTGCTATCTTTTCTGGATACAGAGGAACTGCTTTCAGGCAGACACCAGGTCTTTGAACAGCATCTAGCCCAGCAAGACACTTGTCCCAAAATGGGAGAATGAAGGGCTTCTTTGAAGTGTTTTCCTTGAGGTTGACAATTAATATAAATTCCACATCTATTCCAGAGCTACTGCAGTTGGAAACGCATCTTATCTTGGAATCTCCCTTTTCCAGAACTGCAAGGCATTTTGGCTCCATTTGTGCGAGTTTTGAAGACATCTGCTATGCATCAAAGAGCTATTTTAGATCATTGTAAAGGTTTTTAATATATATCGCTCTCCTTCGATTTTTTTCGTGGTTAAACTTGTGACTGCAGAACTGGAAGAAAGAGTGTTATTGAGCTTGTGTGGGAGGTTTTGAATGGACAGGTAGTGAAATTAAACCCATATTGGGGGGCAAGAGGGCTAAATTACTTTTTCACTGTGCACTCTCCTCAGGGAGTTCATTAGCGACTTTGTCTGCTGTTTCTTTCATTCATTGACTTCATCAATAGTGTTTGTTGGCTAATTACCTGAGTTAGGACCACAGAAATGATTTATTTCTTGTTGTCTGGGAAGTGGAAGATACAAATACAAATGCAAAGGGAAAGCAGTGTTACTACTTATGCAGGGAAGGCAGGGATGCATGTGATAGTTCATTTAAATGTTGTGATCGTAGCCTACTCATCTGCCTGTCTGGAAAGTTAAAAAAAATTATTTATAAAATGCTATGTCACTTCCTTTGCTCATCCTTCAGTGAGAAGTTGACCCAGGCATTTTTCTCATATCAACTGTAAGTCCCCAAACCCTGAAGCAGCCCTTAGAAAAAAAAAACTCTTCTGAAGCAATCTCTAGGAAAAACCCTCTTATAAGCCTGCAAAATAGCTAAAGTGTGACTGTAGCACTGACACCCAGGAGGAAGGCAGGTAAGTCTAAAAATACCTTAATAATTCCAATGGCAAATGACAGTACAGATAAGCTTTAATTTGATGAAAGCAGAAATGACATTCTTTGGAACGATGCAAGTCCTTGCTCTCTTCTTCCATTCCTCTTCAGAAGATTGACTGATTGTATTTTGACAGAGCAGGTGGAGAGAGTCACCCAGACCCTTTTCTTTCTTATCTGACAGACTATTGTTCTGTAGGACATTGGCAACCTGGTCTAAGTAGTTGTGGATAATTTAACACGCGTTGCCTGGGAGCACAAACAGCTTCATTAGCTCTTCTCCTCCAGCCAGCAGAGCTCCTTTCTGGGATCGCTGACCTGCAGCTTTCAGCAGCAGGACAGCACATCCCTCCCTGCTCATAGTCCAATTCCTTTCCTGTGATTCAGGACACAGCTGCAGGCTTGTTAAGCACACCATGCCCTATGACTTTTGCCATCCCTGTTTGTGATGGTAAGCCATGGAAAAGATTGTAGTGGCCCTCTGAACTGGATTTGCCGGGAAACTGTGATTTGTTCAGTTAGAGTGGCGATGAGTATTGATGATGTCCTATACAGACTGTGATGAGTTGCAGCTGTCAGCATTAGAAATATGTCACTAGGGGGTATGTTGGAGTCTCTCATGTCTTTGAACAAAGAATGGGTTGTATTCTGTTGTTTTATTATCCTTACAATTAGCTTATAACCTGCCTGATCCATAGCTCACAAAGGCATAGATTATTTTTTTCCACACTGAATACAATAACCCCAAATATCCAGTAGCTGCACTCAGCCTGGACAAACCCAGCACAAGACCATGTATCATCTACCACACTGACATGGTCTGTGTGGGGTACCACAGGCAGCAACCCATCTATGGTTAGTTATGTTAGCAGGTGCACTGTTTTCCCTGTTTTACCGTGCACCAAGATAACTAACAGAGCCAAGAAAAGGACCCAGTAAGATAGATTAGAGATGGTAGCTAGTGTCTGCTTTTGAGCTCATCTTAGTTTTATTTCATGTCTTTACTGACTTATTTTTATTCAGGATAATGTGGCTTCTCCCTACCCATAAGATGCTGAGATCACAGTCCAGAGACTTTATAATTTATCATTCCTCATCCCTCTGTCTTATTCAGAGACATGCTAGATGCCTGGTTGACTGAAAAAGAGCTTCCTGGGGAAAATAAAGATTCATGTATGTTCATATTCTTATCAATAAACTCCCTCTCAACAGAAGCCCTAAAAAGGGGCCTCCTGGGAATCGTGTTAGCAGCTATATTAGCATGGACAGTTGTTGCAATGTCTTTGCATTACTGGAGATCTCACTGCCAATCTTTTTGCTGTGTATGGGCAGACAAATGCAGAAGAAAAAGACAGCTCCTGTCCTGAGGAGCTTGTTCTCATGCTCACAGGAGAAGTCCCATTCATGTTTCTGCTCTTTTATGACAAGGTGTCAGTGGTTGAAACCTTTCTTGAGGGTCTTGCTCATGGGTGCATTGGCAAGTGCCATGGCATTGGTACCCATGTTGATGACAGCCTGAGAAGAGGTGGTGGCAGGGAGGCAATGCTATATTGGTCAAAGCTAAACAATTGAGGCTTTTACTGGTTGTGCAAAACCAGCTGAGGACCAAGCAATTCCGTTTTCTTAGAGAAGCTACAGAGTGTGAAATCTATATAAAACCAGTAGATGTCTCATTCGTGATCTAACTTCCTTGGCCTCAGCCCAGCAAGGCTGCTTGATGGAGAAGAGAACAGTCTGGATTCTCCCAAATTCCACCTGACAGTCTAAAGATACCTACTTTGGCTCAGAATAGGAGCTTAGTTATTACAGTGGTAATCACAGCATAAGAAGAACCAGTCTAGAGCAAAGCAGATAAGTACTGATTGCAACACCCAAGTTGCATGTCACAGCATAAAATGAAAGGAGATGGGAAGGCTTGTCAAATATGCCAGTCTGATTCTCCCTAGAGGGTGTTAGAAATTTTCTTTGAGTCTTAGAGAATTTACCATAGCCTGGGAAGTTTAGAAGGAATAGAAAATACAGAAATGTGTCTTGCACGCTCTGTGTAATTGAGATAGTATATATATAATATGTTTATAAACAGCTGTAGAACTCATTGCCATGGAAGGTTATTTAAAGACGAGAACTTGGCAAGACTCAAACAGCTTGTGTATTCCTGGGGATAATGTGAACAAATCTGGATATTCTTGTTATTCACAATAGAAGTATTGAAAAGGATGTTAAACTTCATGCTTTGGGGCTCAGAGATCAGGGTAAGACATAAAGTGAAAGAGACAGATTATCTCACACCCCCGCTCACTTGTGTATCTTCCTTCAGTGCATGCCAGTCTCCTTGTAGAGCTGAATGCTGAGCATTGAAGGAAGCAGAGACAGAGAGCTTTCTAAAGGTATGAGATTTAAGAAGGCCATATCATTCACATTGGGCAACTTTGATCATTATGTCCTGTGTTTGCTTGCTTCTCACTGCTGTCTAAGTCCAAAGCCTTGCTACTGCGCTTTGTGTTGAACAGGAAAAGCCAGTTTATGCTCAAAGAAAATAACAAACAGAAAACCCTCAGCCAGAGTCACCACAAGTCAACTCTGTGGGCAATAGGTAGTGATGAATGGGAAGCAGATTTTCTGGCTATCTAAACCATTTGGTTTTAGCCCACCTCTCTGCTGCATTCCTAAAACCTCAGTAAAACAGTTGTGGAGAGAAGGAGTGCTGTTTTGGAAGGCTTGTGAGGAGTCTTTTTTTTTGGATTTGGTGGGGGGGTTTGTGTAGTTACTTTGCCAACTCTTCTCATGTCTCAACCTTCTCCCCATGTAACTGTCTCTGTCTCATCAGGAAATTTAAGATTTACAAGATATTTGTTTGGTGCTGCATTTTAGGATATTGAGGGTGGCAACTGATGATTTTTTAACCAGGTCTCCTTTTCCTCCTTTTTTTTCCTTGCATTTTCAAAATACTCTGTGGTAAAAATGTGGTCTCATCTTCCACAGAAACCTTTCATTTTGTCTCTTAAACACTCCCAGTTTGTTTTAGCACACTTTCTGAGATATCTTTTTCTTGCTTAATCTAGTCTTCATCTTATCCAACATTAAAAAAAAATAAAAAAGAAAAGGAAGAGGATGCTGGCTCACAAAGAGCCTGGGAAAGAAGCCAAACTTTCAACTTTTTCAGGTCTTCTCCAGAAGGCATCCAAAGTTGTTTCAACCTTTATTTGCTTCCCACTTACACTTGCTCCACATTTCTTATATTTTTAGAAGTCTGCTTTTCTTGGTGCCCACAAGCTGGAGTCCCCCTCCTCCTCCCTCACCTATCACAAACTTAGGCTGTGAAGGTGCTCTCACACTCTGCTTTCTCCCTTCTACACCCAGAGATTCAAACACTGCACAGAGATCCCTCCTGTTGTAGTAATGCCCCGTTTGATTGCTGTGGTCTGTGGTGCTGTTTCAACACAATCACTGTTGATTCATTGAAACATTTGGGCTTTCAACCCAGATTGATTTCTTGCGCCTGTCCCAGAGCAGAGAGGGAGACCAAAGCCTCATGAGTATTTTGGCATTTCAGGGGAACAAGCAAATGAAGCTGCTATGTGGAGGAAATTTACCTGGCTGTCTTCAGCAGTGGTTGGAGAGGAACATGTAGGATCTTCTGGTCAGTGCTTGGCTGCTCTACCTCTGGCAAAATTTTCTGTGCTGTTGCTGGCAAGATGTGGCAATTGTGTACCAAGTTGGTGGCCTTCCTGCCACATAAAAATGTTGGTCTTTACAGCAAAGTTGTAGTCTGGGTAGAGTTGCCTCCCTTTTTCCTTCTCCCAGATGGATGCCAATTCTCATCGGTCATGCTGTTTTTCATGGCATTTTAAAGGCTGAGCTGGATTGTGTCCATATGAAAACTTTCCTCCACCTACAGAAATGCAGCATTTTCTCAGTTCACTGCATGCTGTAATACTGCTGTCTGTGCAGTGCTGTGCAGTCTGCCCTCAAGGTTAGTGCTCTACCTCTGCCCTCAAGGTTAGTGCTTCTCAGTGGGTGCATTCCTGTTTAGCCAGGACATTCAGGAAGAGTTAGGTACTTTCCCTCCCCTACATCCATGAGTCAGTCTTGAAGGATCCCAGTGGGCTAGGTGTGGGAGTGAAAACTGAGCACCCCAGAAGATGAGAATTCAAAATCTTCCATAATTAATGGTGACAAGAAAAGGAATTGCCATACGCTGCCACAAGTGGGATCTCAACAGCAGGTTAACGAATCTTACCAATTCTCCGTCTTTCCCATCAGCACAAACTCATTGAAATCAAGGGACATTTTTGTCCTGATTGGAATGAAAAGAGGTCTCAGGCCTGCCATGCTGAGCATGGTAGATGTGGTCTCTCTTGCCCTCCTTCCCTGTCAGTGTTCCTCGTTCTTTGAACATGCCATTGAGCACTCCTGTGTCCTACTTATAAGCAGTCTACTACAGCAAAATAATGTCTGAAGAGAATGTTATTGAGTGCAAGACTGATGTGGGGTGTGTGTGTGTGTGTGTGTTACTGTGTCTCCCTCTAGTGATCTGAACTCACGAGTCTGCTTTTGGTCCTCCATGCTTGGAGCTGCTCCTCTCGTGATAGAGCTTCTCTGGGTTCACAGGGATAAAGGATTGATATTTTAGGACTGGGTCCCATTCACTCTGCCATCTGGAGGTCATATTCCCCACTGGCAGCTCCATGTTTGCAGCTGTCGTTTGCATCTGAAAATTTAAATGTGCTTGTAAAGATACAGAGAAGTTGATTGTGAATTAAAGAGAGAAATATTCCATAGTGTTTTAAATTGAATACTTTCAAATCAAACATCCTTAAGATATCTAGCCTTAAGAAGAAAATGGGGAGGCTGCATTTTTTTTCCCTTGTAGCTGTAATCTATAAGTAGTTTCACTTTAGGCAAGCATATTTCTCTCTTCACAGTAGGAGAGCGACACGCTAATAAAAGGAGAAAGTTAAGGCAGTAGCTTGTAGCTGGTCCTTGCAGTTTTTTTGCTTTATTTAAGGAGGGAGACTTCACCATTTTGTTATTATGCTGTCATGTGACTACAAGTGTTCTACATGGCTTCACTGACTTCAGTGCCTGATGAATTCTGCACCAGAGCCAAACCTACTGTCTCTAAGGTCCCCAGTGAGTGTGGATGACAGCATCTACTACAGCACATGGGTCCTGCCAGGACAGTGATGTGTGGAGGGAGTTTCCTGTACAGCCACAAAGCCCTCACCCCTTCTAGCATCTCTTGCACAGTCATCTGACTGTCTCTTGCCTCTGCCTCTACCCCCACGCCAATCCCACTGATGAAGCTGCTTGTCTTATATATTTCAGCTCTAGTGATAGCTAGAAAATAGTGAGAGAGAGAACAGTGTAGGGAGAAGCAGGATTATTTGCAAGAATCTCCTGTATACAGAGATAGACCTAGGGCAAAGAGGATGCCAGCTTTAGGAGCAAGACATCCCAAACCTGCTTGCCATTACAACCACAGCAAGGGCAGAGGTCACTCAGCCTCCTATGGTATGGAGCTTTTCTCCCGGGCCTGAATGCAGTTGTAGTGCAAGTGGGAGTCTCCCAGCTGAAGGCAGTGAGCTATTTTGGGAACGCAAGGCTGCGACAGGCCCTGGTGAACACTTGTGTTCTGTTTGCTTCCTTAGCCTCCTTTCTGAGCATTTCCGAAACGTGTCTTCAGAACATCCCTGCCTTTCCTCTCTGAAGGAAAACATGAGAGATTGAAAACAAGATTCAGGGGTTTTTTGGGGTTTTTTTTAAGGAGGTGCATGTACAAAAGCTTTGTTCTTATTTCTTTCTTAAGATTCTTATTTTCTTTCTTATTTCTTCTTCAGATACTCTTTCTTTCTGAACAGTACCTGAAAAATATTACTCTTCCAATGTACTCTGTATTTTTTCCTGCATTGGCTGAGTAAATCATCCTTTCTTATAAACTCACAGTGAGTGCCCACCACAGTGTTACTGCAGCACGGGAGCAAAGCGGAGGGGCTGGGAAGGGATGGTGAGTCCCATCCAGGGAAGAAAGATCTGCTCATCCTTTGAATGTCACGCCCAGTTTGGAGTGACTTGAGCCGTTGGAAGAATAAGCATATACTGCCAAAGGATCAGCACAAGCTGCAAGCAAGGAAAGTGTAATGCAGGTATTGATGGCCTGGGAAAGGCATTGATCATGAGAGATTTCAGTTGTTGTATCGACTGAGGGCTGTGGCAGATTGGAAGGGTCATGGAATGACGACAGGACTGTATCTGTGGAACACTTTAGAGCACACTCATAGAGCCTTGTCCTGGCTTGTATCCCATGAAAGGCACCAGTGGGAGATGGCTGCAGTCTAGAGTAGGCAGAAGGAAGAGCAGTGCAGCCTCCCAGGGGTTTCTTAGGCTCCTCATAAGGGTGTCTGTGGGTCATTGCCCTGTCATATGTGCCTGGATGAGAACTGCTGGCAGGATCATTTTAGTACAAGCACTGTAATGGTCACCATATGTCATTTCCACTATCCTTACCTGCTGTGCAGCCTGTACATTTGTAAAAGCTGCGTGAATATGCAGGTGCACACTGCTGTATGCATTATTTGTGAGCATTTTACTCTGTGTTCCTTTGTATGTTCACCATGCTGGTGTCTGTCCATGCACTTTGCTGCACAGGTAAGCTTTTTGGTGTTTACCAGCCTTATCCACCAACCTCAAAGACTTGCACTTTCCACCTTGAAGGTAGAATTGTGAAGCATAGCAGTAAGCATAAAAAATAAGAGTAGAGTACCTATCATCCTTTGGCTGTGTGGCATGGTTCTGTACAGCTGTCCAAAGGCTGTATGTACCTAAACTACAGCTGCCTGACAGGGACAAAGAATTAGTATTTTTAGAGTCAACCATGATAGGAAACAGAATTTCAGAAGTTCCCTGAACTGCAGAAGATCAGGTCAGGCTCCAAACTCTGCAAGTCCAGCCTCTGTTTGACATGCTCACTTGTATCTACTGCATTTATCTCTGCTGTACTTGGGCATCTTCCAAGCAAATAAATAATTGGTTCCTTCTTATATCTTCCCTTCTGCCCAAGGGACATAAAGTTAATTTGTGCTGACTGTTGGACTTTGGGTATGTGGTGGGTTGACCTTGGCTGGATGCCAGATGTCCACCAAGCTTCTCTAGGTGGGATGGGGGAAGAAAATAAGATGGAAAAAGCTTGTGGGTCAAGATAAAGGCAATTTAATAAAGCAAAAGCAAAGGGCACTCACAGAAGCAAAGGAAAACAAAATATTTATTTTTAGTCTCTACTTGTGACCAGCTGGCAATGTTCAGCCTTCTCTCAGGAAGCAGGGCTTTAGTACATGTCGTGGTTTCTCCAGAAGACAAACATCATAATAATGAATCCCCCTACCCCTTTCTCTTAGCTTTTATTGCTGAGCAAATGCCATATGGTATGGAATATTCCTTTGGTCAGTTTGGGCCAACTGTCCTGGCTGTGTCCCCTTCCAAGATCCGAGATCTCACTCATGCTCAGCCTACCAGTAAGGAAGAAATGTTGGCGAGACAGCCTTGATGCTGTGCCAGTGCTCCTCAGCAGTAGCCAAAATACTGGTGTGTTACCAGAACCCTTCTAGCTCCTAATGCAAAGCACAGCCCTATGAGATCTGCTATGGGGAAAATGAACTCCATCTCAGCCAGACCTGATACAAGGGAGAGGCTGCACTTGTAGAAGGAGGTCAGGGCATATGTAGGGTAGATGTTTCTTGCTCTGTGAAATTCTAAGTGCCCCCATTTCCTGTGGGGAGAACTACAACCATTTGACTGCTGTGAGGAGGATTCCTTGTAGCTCTTGGGAGCTTTCCAGGGGCCAACACAGGGAAGCTCATGTTCCCTAGATATTCCTTCTGCAAGCTCCATCTCAGATGCCTGGAGCTTCATTTCACTTAAGTGCAATACAGACCCATGGAAAAACAAGTCAGCCCATACAAGAGGCTGGGACGTGTCCTGGCGTCCATGCACAAAACTGAGGCTTTAAGGGACTTTGGGGCAAAGAAAAGTCACATTTGCCATGCAGCATCTCCTGCATGAGACCCAGGGAAGATGAGGGAAGGAGACTGTTAACTTGAACAGACAAAAGTAATTAGAGGAGTAAAATAATAGATTAATGAGCAGCCAGTGTCAGGGGAACTTATTAATTATCAGTAGAGGATTTCCTTCAATACACAGGCTGGCTGAGGGCATGCAAGACAGCAACCAAAACTCAAGCCCTATTTAAGGAAGCTGCTAAGGAATTAGCAGCACTGGATGTCGGGAGAACAATAGCAGGGGTTTACTTAAATGCTTCCATTGAATCTCGTGTTGTGTGTGGCTCAGGTAATGGCTGGGGATGAGGGGGATCTGGGAAACACTAGATTGTATCTAACCTGTGTTAATAATGGCTCAATAAAAATGCTCTGATAAGAACACATTAAAGTTGCACAGTTAAGCACTCACAAGTCAGGTAAGGTGAGATTTAAGGTTACGAATGCAACCTTAACTCTTCTCCTGCTGAGGGTACCTTAGCAGGCAGCCTCTAATTAAGGGGCATTGGGTTATTTCGCACCTAATATATCATAACATTGGTTAATGCTCTCTTCAGCTTTGGATAGGTGCACACAGTGTCTAGTAATATTGTGGTTTTGTCTGTGTGTGCCTGGTGAAACAGAGTCCATTTTAATTATGGCACCGAGAATATTGCATTAGTTGTACTGGAACTACCAGCTGAATTGGTAGTTTAGAAGATGAGGTCCATTTAGACTGTTAAGATACAGGGCAACCCACCACCCATTCTCTCAGGTCACGATTTCACACGTCAGAAAGCAGTAGTCATGGAAGATGTTCACATTAGGAGCAAGTTGTGTTGAAAATGGGGTTTTCCTTTCTAAGGACTGATTTCTATTCCTTTAGCTCAACATATTGCATTTTTTACCTAGTTGCCTTACTGAAGCATTCAGACTATTCACAGGGTGAGGTGGTACTCTGTCCCACAAAATAATGCTTTTAGTCTAGCACCCAGGAGGTAACTGTTCATATATTGATGTATTTTCCATTTAGCACTCCTACATTTATAACTCAGCTCATTGCATGTACAATGATTGTGATATAATGGGGAAAAGAGAAAGTGTAAAGCGCAAACCTGTTCTTGGGGAACATTGCAGCAATGAATGGATTTGATGGTTTTAAACCACACATCGTAGATCTGACATCCTTCCTTAACAGTAGTGCTGAGTCGTTACCCTGCCCATTGAACACAAAGGTCCTTGAGGGGAGGCCATCCCTTCTGCTGTGTAAGTCCTTGAGTAAAATCCTCTGTCCTTCCCTGCATACCCTGCAGTAGTCTGAGATTTCCCAGAAGCCACTGTCCATGTATCTGGTAAACACGATCTGCAGCACCTTCTGCTATCCCACTGCTCGTCCTTGCAGCTACATAGGGAGGCCTGCTTCGTTGCCTTTGAATCAAATATTCAGCACTATTGTACCATGAGCGTTGTCAAATCTGTTGGGCATCATGTGTGTTGGGGTGCAGACTTGTATGTGAGTTTGAGTGTCTAAAGCAGTTCAGATGCCCTGAGCTTTATTTTTTGCATTTTGGATCACTATCTAAAGAACAGATGGGGTAACAGGAACAGCAAAGGCAAGGGCAGCAGTTTTAGCAACAGCCAGAGATCTGTAGATATTTTTAAAGGTTTCCAAATGTGTATTCATCTGCCCTCAGCAAGAAACAGTTGCATTGTGAGGGCTGTCCCTTAGAGGCAGGTGCAGGCTGGTCTGAGTGGAGCAGAAGCTCATCAAGAGGTTTCCATGTGAAAAGGAAAGGTCACCTAAGCCCAGGTTGCCCTCCAGGAGACAGGCCGGATGGCCACAGGGGGAACAGATCCTATGTGCAAGGTATGAGAGAACGACTGCGAGGAGGAAAGGTAGAGAATTTCATAGAAAGCCCCCTAGCATGGGGAAATATGCTGATTAATTTCCACAGACCTGCACAGATCTGAATTGAGATAAAAATTTCCTCACTCAGAGACTTTGGGGATCACTAAGCAGAGTTTGTTTAAAAGAAATGAGCTTCATCTGAGAGGTTTTGCAACTTATACTAATGAGAGTCTGTCTGTCAAACTTAAGTGGCATCAAGTGGCCCAGAACAAGGGCTCTTGGGCGTTAAATGGTTCCTACCAAATACCAAGCCCATTACCATGATTGGCTGTTGTAGCCCTCTAAACGGCAAAAGTGATTAAATTGGTCGTTATGACACGCTAAAGATGCATAATTATGAGAAATAAGGTTTGAGTAAGAGGAGATTTCATCTCTCTCACTGCTTTGTAACTCAAGAAGGAATCAAAGTAGAAATGTTTTTAAAGCATCCAAGGGTTGCCCCTTGTCTGGTTTTCTCCTGACAGTCTGGGAATCATGAATGTGTTTGGAAGTGAGTCTCTAGGCTGATATAAGAACTGGAGACTGAATGTCCCAAATTCCCTCTCTGCATAAGACTGTGTTTCATTGCCCAATTTCTCCCTCCTGTTTGCTAAGGTGAGACCAATGCATGACTTTCCTTGCTTGCTCTGGCTCATCAGGCACTCTTGGCTTTTCTTGGAGGGAGAGATTTATGTCCTCAAAATATCAGGCTCAGGCAGTGCTGGAGACATGACGAAGGTATGTTTTCTTTTCCTAAGAAATCCTCAGCTGTTCCAGAGCACTCTTCTCCGTGCCATGAAGAGAGGCTTTCTAGGAGGCAGTTTAACATAGGTTTATTGCAAAAATCAAGTGTTAGGCTTTTGGTCAGGGGACAAAACTGAGTATCCATGGAACTCCATTCAGGTGGGCAAGGGGGTTGACAAAAGAGTTGCAGAGCTGTTACACATTGTTGAGCATATGGTGTTGTTGTGTTGGGGGAAAGGGTTGTGAAAAACAGGAAGCCTTTTGCCTCCGTAGAAGCTCACTTTCCTATTGTTGGGCAAGTCTGAAGGTGAGACTAGTGCCTTGCACTCTTCCTGCTCTCCCAGATTTGCCTCCCAGCTGGGCCGGTACTCTCACTGTTGTTTTGGAGTGCCTCTCTGATGTTGTTATCCCTTTAAAAGGCTAGAATAGTGACAGACATAGAGCAGAACATAAGCATAGGGTTTCCCTGGCACAGCTCAGTGAAGCCAGACTTCCTAAAGCTCTAATGTTCCTGATTTGCACAGACCTTCCACAGAAATAGATTATTTATTCATTTTACTTTCTTTTTAGCTCTCTCCCCCTGTGGTGCTATCCCAACCCTAGAAGAGTTTTACAGCCTCCTTAGAAAGAGTAATAGTAGAGCTGAGTTATGTACAGCCTCTGGGGCCCTCTGCTCTCCTTGGGTTGCTGCACTTCTCTCTAGGTGAGCTCTAACTGAGCCACCGAGCCACGTCCTTGTTTCTCTTGTCAAAACTAAGTGGTCACTAGGGATATGCTGCTATTTACATTCTGTTATTCCTGCATGAGATATGCAATGTACTAACAGATCCTACCCGAAACTCCGCTGACCATTCATCTCTATCATTTGCCTGTCTCTGCTCACCTTCCTTCCTTGTGCGACAGCTGATGTTGAGTATCTTTCAGGAACTTGATTTGTTTGTAGATCAAATGGCTTTAAAAAATGATCAGACACTGCTTGGTATCAGAGTATGTCATTTAAGTCTGTAGTCACTTTTAAGAAAACACTCTGTGTGTGTGTCATTTATGGCATTATGCATATCCCAAAAGACAAGTAATGTCATCTGCATATCTATGTGAGACTGTGTGAGCCATCTAGTCAGCTGATTTGCCATATGAAGTTGTCTTTTCCCCAGTACTCCTGTGGCTGCTGTAGTCAAAATAAAATGTACTATGTCTTAAATGGAAAGCTGACTATCTCTGCCTTTTGAAGAGGCTGCACTCCTCACAGAGATAAAGTTGTAACACACCTCTTGGAACCTACCTGTGCCTCCAAACCTAAGGCTATTTTCAGATCTGTCTGAAAAACTAGCTGTGTTAATTTAAACAGTGTTAGGTGCATCCTGAAAAGTTTCAGACCACTCTTGACGTGCTGAGCAGAGGACAGCTTGTGAAAATGATTTGATTTCAATCCTTAGATGTTTTTCTAACTTTTTTCACAGCTTCTTGTAATTTACACATAGTTGTTGGCTTAAATCCCCAGCTGTACTGGAAATGATTAATTCTCTCTAAGGGTGGATATTTTCACAAGGTCTGGTTATGGGAATGCCAAAGTATTTCATTATTGCAGCTCTTTTCCAGAAAACACTGTGACCACTGTGAGGTTCTTTGCCCACACAGTAGCTTGCAGGCATTTAAAAAAATGTCAACATTTAAATTCTCCTGAAATTATGAGTAAATTTGTCTAAGACTTCCCATATTATTGGCCTAGCTTGTGCTAAAACATAATAGGGTTGTGGTTGCCGTCATCTGTGGACTTGACACTATGGGTGCTTGTATTGAGATCTGGATCACTTGAGGATTAAGCTTTGTCACTGAAAACACTTTGCAGAAAAAACATTATCCCAAAATGTCTTGAAGGCCTTAATTTGTGTTCAGGGAACAGTTTTTCAGGAAAGCATGTACTACAGAGCTTGCAGGAGGAATGAGTCAAAAACTAGTCTGGGTTTCACCAATTTTCAGCAATTGTTACCACAGAATACAATTTGGCCTGTAAGCCCCAACATTAAGCATGTCAATCAATTGCTCTTGCCACAGATTACTTGTATGACAAAAACTCTGTGTGTGTGTGTGTATGAAACTCAGTTATATAACCAAAGTGATTTTCATATAGTTTGGAAAGGCCTTGAAACCTCCTCAATGTTTATAGCCTTTGTGGCCAGGATGTCAGTGTCTGGAAATTGTACAGGGAATTGTACCTAATCAGGGAGGCTGCTTGTTTCCAGCCTAAAAATGAATATACTATTGGCAAACATTGCCCTGTGACTGTGATCTTACTGATGTTTGCTGTTGTTCTTCTGGTCTTTATTGTATCACTCCATGTTGCCAATTCTTTTTTTTTTTAACCTAGTTGTTGTACAATGCAAGTAAATCTAGGAGGTAATGCTGCAAACTCCTGTTTCCCCCCTCTCAAACCCTAGCTTGAATATTCAATTTTAAGGTTGTAAATAGAATCCACTTGGACTTGTCTTCTCATTGTTATGGCAAATGGTGTGCATTGTCTTTATGAGGCTGCAAATAGCTTCACAAGGAGACAGCTTTGTTCAGGAGAGTTGTCCAGAACAAATTTTCTGAAAGTGACTTTAAATATAAAAATACTGTCAAATACTAATGACAGCAAAGGCTACTCATTTATCGGCCTAGCCTGCAAACCCAAAGACATCCTACTAGCTATTGTTTAGTAGACATCACCCTAGTAGAGGTATACCAAAGATATCCTTCTGTTACTTGACTGTTCCTTTTTTGACTGTTTGTAATGCAAGCTCTTTCCTCTCCAGAATTCCCCATGTCAGGAAAAGAAAATGGAGTGAGGTACCCTTGTCAATAGCTCTTCTGTCAAAGCGTGCCTAATTTATATGCAGGCAATAACTAAATGATGCCTGTGGGGAAAGGCAGCAGAGACAGGGCTGGTTGAGCAATTTTAAGCAATCCTTTCCCATATGCATTTTTCAGCGTTCTGAAGGCCATTTTAAAAGGTAACTTTACTTTAAATTCCTGGATTTGTAAAACTGTGAAGGAGTGGGATTATTGAAACCATGCAGCCCCCTTAAGTATCTGAAAGAGAGTGCAGCTTGTACTGAAGTGTTGCACAAGAAGATAAGAACATTTGCTACTTCAAGATGCTGTTCCCTAGGCAGGTCTGGCAGTCTCCAAAGTGTTTGTCCTATAAATGTGGTGGTCAGGACAGGAGTGTTGCTGGGGTCCTTCCTCATGCCAGGAGCTGGAAGTTTGGGGGCTATGTAAGTGGAGGAGCCAAATTAGTCAACGAGCTTGGGGCAGAAGGCCATGGGGGAAAGAAAAATGCCCTACGTGATGCCTGTCTCAAGGAGAAACCAGCACACTGGCATTTCACAATCAGCATCCCTGAGGATTCCAAGAATGAGGCTCCCTCTGTTTCTGCTTCTTTAGGTCATTAAATAAGCACTGCTCTGAGACTTGCCTCTTCTCCTCATATCAACATCAGAAACCAATATTCATAGCCTCTTACATCCTTTCCCCCGCTCAGTGCTGGCAGCTGTTCTCCCACCCCTTTCCTGCACTTGAGATACCTGCCGCAGTAATGGGATCCTCCTGCAAGCTCTTTAATTGAAAGGAATTTCTGTCTGGCCTCAAGATGTCAGGAGGCTGACGGAGACATGTTTCTATAAAATGAGGCTTGATCTACAGTGCAACAGGCAGTGTCTGGATCACTGAGAATCCTTCACACTCGCTGGCGGTATCCGGCTTTTCGAAGGGGGGTGTTAATTAAGGTGCGTCTGTCAGGGTGTGGGTGCTGGAGAGCCCTCTGGCTCAGCTGCCAGCTGTCCCCCTGCAGCATCAGCCTGCGAGGTGCCATTGCTTTCTTTCCACTTGGCGCTTCCCCTTGCCTGCTGTGCCACTTCCATTTCTGATTCCCATCAATTTGAAACAGAGCCCTGCTGACCCTGCTGACCGCTGCTCATACATCTCCCGGCATGGTTAATAATAATGGCCTCTGTGGGAAATGATGGGCTGAGACAGAGAAAGGACATAATGATGCTCTGGCTGGGGTAGGCAGAAAGAGGAAAGTGAAGTGACAAGCAGCTAAACAGCAAGAGAGGAGTGTGATGATAAAAACAAACAAATGTGCAAATGTCTAAAAATCCACAGCAATGGCATTCCTGAAGCAAATGGGGAGAGACAAGCTTGAGTCCCTGAGGGAGGGAAGAGGGGGAAAAGAGAGAGAGAGAGGAAAACGACCAGAGAATGGGACAATAATTGAAATGGCATCAGGGAAGAAAAGAACTGGAAAGCATAGACAGGCTTGGAACTGGCAGGTGGCAAAGAAAGAGGATGCAAGACAGAGAGAGAGAGCATGGAGGAAGGAAGATGCAGATGTACAGAGTGAAAGTGAAAAATGGAAGGGGTAACCATGGGAAGCTAACAAAGAAAATGGACAAAGAATGGTAAGTGGGTGAGCATGGAGTGAAAGAGACTCATGCATTGGCAGAGGGGGAAGAGTGGAGGGAAACTGAACCAAAGTAGGGAAAGGAGAGAAAACAAGGTATTTGGGCTTAGAATGAGGAAGGAAAGAACAAAGAAGTGGGAGAAAGAGTTAAAAAAGAGCAAATGGAGGAGCCCCAGGCCTATGTCATTAAAGTTCACCAGAGGCACAAAGAACAGGCTTTGGAAAACTGATGGTACCTGCGTCTCCAGGGCTTCACCAGTCCCCATCAACTGCTTGGGATCCCAGTGTAAATTCCAGGGAAGTGCATTTCATTTTTGAGTAAGCAGAGTGTGATTTCATGGAAAAGCTTTGAGGCCTGCATTGCAGCCCCACGGCCCATAGCATGTAGCAGGCAGGTTTGTTGTGGGTTTTATCTCCACAGCAATATAATGACCCCAGCAAGGAAAGTAGCAGGCATCTCTTGGTTGGGCAGATCAGCCACTCCCCTGCTCCATGTTTGCTGGGTAATTGTCCCCAGTGCCTGATGCTATGGTGGAAGGATGTTTCCTCCTGTTGGTAAAGCAGATCAATGCTGACATCACGCACCGTCAGAGATTTTTCTTTCAGTGCAAACAGTTGCTGCTGCCCCTGGCTCTCATCAATAACCAATTATGTGATCGTCTGTGTTTCCTGGCTCATGGTTTTTTACCCCCACACAGAGGAAATCAGAGAAGATGGTTAAATTTCCTCTCCATAGTTTCTGTCCCTCAGCTGTAGCTGGGATGAGGCTGAGTGGCAGTTGTTGGAACAGGACTGGTTTTGCTGTGCTGCGGTAAGGTTAGCCAAAGCACAGGGGTGAACCATGGCCTGCCCAGACAGAAGTGTGTGGGCAGATCTTTGACAGGGTTCATCACTCTTCTTAGCTGCTCACATGTTCAGTAATTGAGGGCTGTTTTGCAAGCAGTCCTCCACAGTCCTTCCTTGAAATGCTGGCACTCATGTCCTGGGTTCTGTGCTCATAGCTGTCCGTGCCCTCCTGGGTAACACTGCATAAGCCAAGGATCTTTCTGTGCACCTTTTTTTTTTCTGTCCTGAAAGAAATGTCTCCATGTCATCAGCCATGAGAATTTTAGATTTGTTGTACTTCTAAGGCAGTTCTGGTCTTTTTGATGGAATGGAACAAATATGCGTTTATGCTAAGCACAAAAATGGATTAGGACTGGGTTGCAAATACATGTACAAATATGAAGTTTGCTTACTTCAGATCTTCCATAGCATTTGTCAAATTGAGGCACAAGAATAAGTCTAAAAAGCAACCACAAAACCAGCACAAACAGAAAAAAAAGGTATTTTTTTTAAGATCTGCATCAATATTCATGGAACTATTTTTTATTGCTACCCTTTTTCCCAGCTTTTTTCCCAACTCCTTGGAAACCACTCTTACCCCTCCCGTCTTTGCCATTTCAGCTTCCACCTATCTCATGCAGAGTGCTCAAATAAGCTCTCATTGTTTTTTCTTTCCTGGAAAAGATGGGACTCGTTAGTATCGAATACAAGTGGTTGTGGCACGGATAGAAGGAGGGACCTGAATGAGCCTCCTGGCTGGCATTCAGATGCAGAGATTTGGTTTTCAATTAGATAATGCTCTCTGAAAACAGGACTGCTGGAGCACATGGGACAATATTGACTGAAGCACGAAACAATTCAGTGGGTGACCTTCATGCTCCTGCGTATGTAGCCAGTCAGGATGCCTGGTGTGTAAATGCCACCCAATCAGTATTCATTTCGTGTGGCTCGTAACCAACCCGCACCAGGGAATGGATGAAAGGCAGCATTCAGGTAGGTAATATGATTATCAGATGATATATCAGACTGTGATTCCACAAAGCCAAAGGGTCAACAAGACTGGAAAATGTATTTTGCAGGTTCT
Source organism: Campylorhamphus procurvoides (assembly GCA_013396655.1). NCBI lineage: Eukaryota > Metazoa > Chordata > Aves > Passeriformes > Dendrocolaptidae > Campylorhamphus > Campylorhamphus procurvoides. The sequence goes on from WBMV01007810.1 coordinate 2,629,032, forward strand.
GAGAAGATTATTTTTTTAAGGTTGCTGTGCACTCAATATAAAATAAATAAATACATAAAATAAAGAGATATTATGTAACACGGTTCCCACCTCTCCTTAGCTGACCAGCTGGCTCCCAGGAAAACTGCTGACTTTGTGGACACCATTGTTAATATTTGGTTTGGTTTGTGTTTGCACAAATGAGGGAAAAGTTCTGGCCCCTTCACTGTTTGAGGCATAGAGGAATAGGGTGGTTCATACCCACTGTTTTTCTTAGTGCTTTGAGATGGTGGTCTCCCTTACTGCGATGTCCTGTTGGCACTCACCATGTCTGAACTCCCAGGGATGGAGGCACGATCATCAGCCTGTCTTTCAGTCCTGGCTTCTCTCACTTGCATGCCCAGGGAAGGTTTTGTGCTGGGCATCTACATCCTTGGCAGCCTTACAGAGGTTTGAGTCAAATCGCCTTTACCTCACAGCGTAATGCACTTTTTCTCAGGAGTCAGCCTTTACTTGACCTCTGACTGCATGATCTGACTCCTTCACATTTTGGAAGATGAGAATGGAGACTGTTATTACGACTGGCTGAAGTTGTGCTGTTTAAAGTTTTAGCAAAACACACTCAACTGTTTTCTCCAGAGAGACTACAGCTGTGGTAATGTTATAAATCATTAACATCAACCTATAAAATAGGTTCCCAGGCATTTGCACTGCTGCTGCTGATGTCTGATATGAGGGATAGCCTATGATGCCAGTTTCTGTCTCAAAGATCATCTGTGTGATCTCACCAGTACGATTGTTTAGGCTGCTCATGTGAAACCACCAGGTTCAAAAATATGGAGACAACAACAGACACAGACAGAGGGTTTCAGGTTTGTACATACAGCTGTCCAAAAAAAGCTGGGAGCCATTATCACAAGGCACCCAGAAGAGCTGGTGCTGTGGTCAGTGAGAGCAGCTTTTAAGACAGGCACTTCCTTTTCTCACAGCTCAAAGGGTGACTAACAGAAAGTAGTAAATCTCAGAGAAGATAAACGACCCCTGAATTTTCTCAGCAAACAAAAAAAAATAAAAACCAGCTGGATCTCTTGAATGAAAAAAAAAATGTAGCTGGGCTTTGTGAAGAAATATTCCTTACATTAAAGAAAAAAGGGAAGTGTGATAAGATTTTGCTGTAGGTAAATTTTAAGGTCAGAAGGATCATCTGGTTTGTTTTCATTGTAGCACAGTCCAGAGAACCTGGCCTGGCACTTTCTGCATTAAGTCCATAAAATCCATTGGAACGACAGCCCATCTTCCATGAGGGTGTAGGTGGCACAACTGTGGCCCTTCCCCATGGCCTGTGCATGCTCCACCAGAGTGCCCAAGCACTATGTTCCCTCTCAAGAGACTCCATCAGACCTGGCATCTCAAGGCCATGGCCTTTTCGCCTACTGATCCAGGTTTTCTTTTCATGGAGAGCTCCACACAGCCTATGGGGTGTATGGAGGAGTAGGGGAATGAAGGCTACTGAGGTAAAATACAATCATAGCACTCCTTCGTACTCACAAGCCATTCATATCAGGTTCAGGGGATGGGATGTCATTTGTCTTTCTTCCAAACTGGCTTGAACTGGTTCACCTTTCCCCCACTGAAATGCTCATGATTTGAGTGCCTTAGGCGGGAGAAGCACAACAGCTTCCCTGCACTTAGGACATCCATTCAACATTGTCCAGTTGAAGGATTGAGAAGGAGCCAACTGAGGAAAGTATTTGTATTTGGTGAATACTAATGTGCAGACAGCTTCCTTTCCGTGGTCTCATAGGGAGCCTGAGGACAAGCTAAGGAGGGGAGAAATGGACAGGTAGTTCCTGGGAATGCACAGCTTTCTGTCCCACTGCAAAGGCTTCAGCATGGCAGCTGTTCTGCCTTACTATTTTGGATGTAACTCTGGAGAGAGAGAGGACAAAACCCTGCAAATAGGTGAGGACAGGAAATCCTAGCCCCAAGGAGTGTCCCATGTAGCCAACAGAAAACTTCATGTAATGTTTACAAGTTAGAGAGTCTGTTTTGAGTGAACATTAATGGATCTGGAAAGGCAAAATTCTGATGGGAACATCTGGTTGTGTTTTGGGCTGTTTGCGCATGAACATGTGTGCATTTTTTGAGAGTCTGACTTATATCTTCATGTATCTTTGGAGCAATGGGATCTGCTACAAAAAATAAAATAGAAATTAGACAAGAAAGTGCGGTTGAATGGATGTGTGCTGTGCCCTGAAGAGACAGTGATCAGACAGTGCACAGAAAAGTGTATCAAATAGAAAAAATCAAGAATTTCTCCATGAAGAAGGGGATAGACAGGAAGGCTTTGTATAAGTTGGGGAGAAATTTGATATGTTAGATCTTCTGAAGAAATGTTCTTTTGTGTGCAACTAGACTCAGTTGATATGTGCTGCAACTTGCTTAAAGAAACAGGGCAACTACTAAAGTATCTGATACTGGAAAATGAAAGGTGACTCTAGGTTGTCATTTTTGGTTTTATCTGTCAGAGCTGCCTGTTTGCCCTCTGTGAACCACAGTTCTTTGCTTTTGTTATGGGATGGTGCAGAGCAAGGTGCATCCTCTCATAAAGAAAGATGTGATGGATCTCCCTGTCTCACAGGAGCCTGTAAAAGGGAACAGCACTTTGAAATTGTAAAGTGTACTGACTTCTGAAAACCTCCACAAATTTCCTTCTGAATCTTTGGGTAGATCACCACTAGAAGGCAGAGCAAATTGCTTGATTGGATTTCTGTGTTCTCACTGGATGGAAGTTCCCATTTTCACAGTTTGCTGCTGATATTTTATGCCTATCCTTTTATTTGTCATCCAGGGATCTCAGTGTCACGTAAAATACTGTGCTGTCTGGATGCTAATCCATGAGTCAGGGAGTCATCAGTTCTGATTCTATTTCCAACTCTATCCAAATCTGGAGTGTCTGTCCAACAAACCTCTTCCCCTGTTAGTACTTCTAGAAGCAGTGACTGTGCTCTTGCATCTGTCTAGAGCCCACCAACCCCTCAGACGGGACAACCTTCTACTACTTGCCACAGCTGGTATGGAATGAGGATGAGCTGAAAGTTATTTTGGAAGTCCCACCTATTCTTCATAGCTAAATCCAACTGCCTTGGTAGCAATATGAATTGCAAAGAACTGAGTGGAAGCTTGTGGCTATTCTTTGGAAACATTTAATACTTAAGCTCTGTTCTCTTAAGCAGGTGCAAATCTCAGGTTTTATTTTGTATTATTTTTTTCACTGTATGATAATGCAGTTTAGTGGATAGACTTAATACAAAGCTGTTAGCTAATTTGGAATTTTTAAGGGGATTAGAAAATTTGGAAATTAATTATTTTGAAGACTCCAAGCTTATTAAAATTTGGGATTTAGGATAGGCTTGTCACATGTTAGACAAATGATCTTGAAAGTCAGAAGTAGAAAAGGATGTTCAAGGAGAGATGCATGTTACCATACCAACAACCCAGAGAGGAGATGTTGAGCATGTATATTCCCTGTCTCCCAGACCTTCTTCTGACTTTGAGGTCTGAGTGGTAAGAAATATGATATACTATTTGTGGACCACAGATAATCTTACTATGCTGTTCACATAAAATGGGAGGAAATAGCTGAGATGTAGTCCCTGATTTAGAGCAATATTTGTAGAACTAAGATTTAAAATCTGTGTCCTACAAATAGTTTTCAATAACTGAATCATAATGGAGAACACTTAACAACTTGGGTAGAACAAGCCCGCCAGTATTCCCACCTGAGGAATTTTTCCCTGCTGCATGGCTACAGATATTCTAGCAAGAGCATTTTTAACAAATTTTCAGACTGTTCAGGAGCATCCTATGTGTGTCTGTCCTAAGAACTATGGAAGAAATTGTTGATTTAAAAGGATTCTCAGTGTTAGCAGAGCTACTGTGTGAGAATTAGACAAGTGAGTAATCAATCAAAAGCTGACCATGGCACCAGAAGCTGTTGAAAAGATAGAACAGCATTAGAAAGAAGCTTTGGGTCTTTGAAGCAGAGCATTTCTTTTAAATGGTCACCTCCCCTTCAGGTACGAAACAATAACTTTCTAAAGCTGTGGGTAGACGATAAACTCTGATAACTGTCAGTACCATCCCTGGAAAACCTGTTCTTATTTAGGCAAGTCTCTGAACCCCAGGGAGTCTAGGCAAATGTGGGTTTAGTATTTGATACAGAAATTTACATTCAATAGATTCCTTTTTTTCTAATCACTTGAACTTCTACCAGTGCCTTCCCAGGAAAGTGATCAGCATTTATTTGTTGAGTGATTAGGTAATGAACAAAAGTGATTAATTGGAAAAGAAAGGATGGTGGCTTTGGAGAAGGAAATGCCTTTGAGAGGTAATGAGAGAAAAGCATAAAATCTTCAATCCAGAAATAATGGATTAGATACTAAGAGAAGAAGGAGAGTAACACTTACCTGTCTTTGAGAGAGAAGCAAAATCCCAAAAGGGGCTTGTAGCATGTTGCCAGCAAGCTGAACACAGTAACACTGCTTGGTGACAGGTAAGTGGTGCTTATGTTTATTTTAGGTTGAGACATAGTAGAGGGGATTTTTATGATTTTTGGTTTTTTTTTTATTTGATTGGGGTTTTTAAAGGGGATTCATTTCTTTTCTTGAAAGCTATTTCAAACCAAAATTAAAAATTGAGTAGATTCCTTGGGTTTATAATAACTTTAAAAGGAACTTTGAAGAATGTATTTTCCTATATGTATTTTTTTCCTCATCACTGAATGTGGTAAAATGATAATGCCATATATATTCTGTGTTTGTGTATATTTACACTTTCAACTTCCTAATTTTTGGGAACATCTCCATTTCTGAATGAGCTAAAAATTGTCCATTTATTATACAACAACTCCAGAAGTTAAGAAGGCTAGAGAGCTATAACAAAAAAATTGAGTTATAGGAAAAAGCAAAGGTGAAAAAATAGATATGTATGGATTCAGCATCAAATAGAATGGGGAAATGGACAAAGGGCAAGAGAGATACAAACCTGATATGTTTCCATATTTTTTAATGATTTTTTTAAAAAACCTGCTTTTGAACTTGTAACAAAGTTTTCTGCTGTTTTCCTTATGGGAAAAAGATCATATGAATTGTACATCAGCTGCAGAAAATCAGGTTTTTCAGGAGTACCCTTCAGCTGCAGTATTTTGTCTGGCTGTAGAAGAGGACAAGGGTGATGGAGAACTGTATGTAGCCTTTCTATCTGAGAGGCTGAAGTAATTCTGGAAACAAAATGGCTTTAAAAATGTTAAAGGACAGAAATAGGCATTATGGTTTCCTTCTACATGTTCCCTTCTTTAGAATACATACCTAAGCCCTTCCAGTGTGCATTCAGCTGTGACACGTTCTCTATGCAAAGGTACCTGATATTGAACTAGGTAACAAACGTTATTGTACCTGTGCAAATGTTGAAAATAAAGAGAAAGTGGAGTCTGGGAAAAGAGTACATCAATACAGACATAGCCCTCCTGACTAGAGAAACCCATACCTCAGCGGCAAGCTAAGTTTATTGTTGGCCAACAAAGTATATTTGGAGAAAGACTGCAGAAATGACAGAACAAATCATTTTAGCATAGCATGGTGGGAATTGGAATAGGAAGCTGAGAATCCTGATGTCTGCTTTTGCATCTGACGTGGAATACATGACCCCATATAAAGAGCACCCTTTCTTTGTGCCTCAGTTTCCTCAACCATAAAAGGGTACTAGTTCATCTTTAGAGCCCTTTGGGCTGCATGTCTGAAAAGCCCTGTGCAAGAGCTATCTAAGAATTATTTATTGTAAATGACAGCACCTCGTGTTCGCTTTGCACTTTCCTCTATTACCAGCCCTTTCTTCACTCGTAGTTTTCCTTATTTATGTCTTTGCCTCCCCATTACCTTTGCGTTAAAGCTCGCATCTGCATTGATTTTACATCACTGCACTGTACTGCAGCCATTACAAGCTTGCATTTCTGAGAGATCCTTCTGAATCTTTAACCCTCTGCTCCAAGAGCCCTGACCATGGGGTATCTATCATCAGATAACCCAATTGCACTTACTGCGACAGGGTGTTAAGTGACCAGTTACTACCAAGGGAAAGACCCAAATACATTGGTGATAACTGTGTTCCTGCAGCTTCTAAGCTGCTCTTCCCTGGCACATAGAAAGTTTTTCAAAGCAGGACATTATCAATATTAAAATAAAGCACTTTGGAAAGCACTGTATTAACTTGTGTAGGTTGAACAGTGTTTCATGTCATAAGGAGAAGGAAATATGAGTCTTTTAAAAATGAACTCCCTTGCGCCATTCCTCTGGCTGTGTTGTTAAATCACCATATGTGAAGCACACTCTGGTTTTGTGTGTGCTATGGCAGCACCATTTCCCATGGCCTGTGGAGAGAGCTAAGTATGACAGCCCTTCAGAAGAGGATTTCTGGTTTCCTTACTGCTTTCCTGAATAGGGATGCCCAGCACACCCTCAAGTCCACATCAGCTCTCCTGGTAGCTGGACATAATATAGTTTTTAATTTTTTTTTTCCCCTCCATTCCCCATGTGCAAAGCACTATAAAAGCACTTCCTGACTTTATTATGAAACATAGTTTGGTATAGATAGTATGTTTCTACACGGCAGGAAAAGAACTACTCAGGCATATAAGATTGGTCAATTAGACACTGAAAATATGTACTCATGTGCCTAAAGAAGGGTTTATCTCTGAGTTGTTTCAAAGGGTGAGATTGCTGTCACAGTTCATTTAGGAGAAGTAACTCGAACCTCATAAAAGGTTTACCTCAGATCTTTCCCAAAGTCCAGCATAACTCTTGTGAAAGTCTTCCTTCAGCTGGCAGGAGTTTTAGGCAAAAGGCCTTATTTCCATGCCTAAACATCCAGCCTTGCAAAGGCAAGAGTAAAGTGCTAGCTATTGCCTTTTTGCTTGTCAGAGGAACAGTTTAGAGACATCAGTAGTCTGCTGAGATGAATTGAAAGCCTAAGTGACCTGTCAGTCAGGTTTATGTTGACTAGAAAGCTCAGCCAGCGATCTCATCACTTGAACAAAGCAGACCTGAGTCCTTTCACTGTAAGTGCAGGAATTAATAAGTGTTTCTATGTTTAAGTTGCTGCATTACTTCAATTGCTTTTCATAGTGTACTAGAGCACAGATTTACAATGATGCTGGCATGTAAGTAATTGCTTAGAGACAGCAGGGTGTAGGAAGCAGAGGAGCAGGTATCCTTTAATTTTTGAATTAGTTACGGGACTCACTCACCAGGAGTCCTAATGCTGGAATAACAATATCCTGACATTGGCAAAAGTGTGTACTGAATCAAACTGAGTTCCTAATAGACTTACCTAGCTGCTGAATGCTAGTGGTTTGAGTTATCCCTCGCAGAGTAAATGATGAGACTGGAAAAGATTCTGTGATTAATTTACTAAAGAACAGAAGAGATTAATTTTCTGTGTGCTTAGTCTTGGTGTTCAAGAGAAATTGCTCATGCTCTTGTTCCATTTGAGAATGTGATCGTTTAGTGAAGATGAAAGCTTGGAGACCTGGAAGTTCGCTCAGGGCTTGTTTTGGGAAAAAGCCATTTCAGTGTTATCCAAGGACAGATGAGGTGACAAGACTGAGGGTATGCATTTGGACAAAATACTGTGATAAAGGACACTTCCTTTAAACTCAGGAGGTACTCTTCTGTTACAAATTAGACAGAGCTATCTTTTGGTTTCCCTATCTAAGTTTGGTCCGCATTAGGTTAGATTTAGTCCACACTGTCAGATTACTTACAGGCAAAAGCACCTGGCCAGTTTCAGAAAGGTCCAGAATTGTAGCATGTAAATGATGTGAATATAAGTTGTACTTCACAAAATCAGATTTTTAATAGTTGCTTCTGCCCTGGGGGTTGGAGTTGTTTGAATGGCTGTTTTCACTTCCGTTTGATTTGGTGGATTGGTTACTTTTTCAAAAAAATCAACATGACTTGATCCACTGTGAGTTGAAAACTAAGAAACTGCAGGCAAGGTACAGCATGAAGCTGCATTAGTGCATGCCAGCAGCAGGATCTCTTATGGTGAAAATTTTGCCCTGTGAGTTTTACATCCATGCAGCTTCCCACCAGTAGTCTGGTATGGTGGAGTGCTGGGGTTCAGCACAGCCCCACAGCTCTGGATGGAGACCCCAGAGAAAGTGGAGTTTTGAGAAGAGTGCGGTGTGGACTGTTTACATGAATGAGCCTTTGGCATGACGATTTATGTTCTGAGTGTAAGCAAAGATTAAAAACTGGACACTGGGGACCAAAGGAAGAAGGTAAGTGACATAGGGTCTCTCATTTTCTGTCTACATATAAGGCTAACTTTGCATGGGGAGCCTCTCTGCAAAGATCTGGAAAGGCAGGCTTCCTTGGTAAAGAATAGCTCCGGTTTCCCTGCACCTACCTACTGCCCTGGGAAAACTAAATGAAGCTGTGTGATGAGGATGAAACAGCAAGGTAATGCCTACGGCAGAGAGTGCTGCTGCCAGTGAAGATTTTTTAGTGCCCTGAGGCAAAACTGTTTTTAGTTGGGACAGGGGAGTGTTCATGTGCTAATTCAAAGGAAATGTTCAGCTCTAATTGCAGTGGAGCAGGAGGAGGGTGGATGGGTTTAACAATAGATGTACCGAAAGAAGGCAAGGCATAAGGATATAGAGAGAGATAAAGACCTATATTTGAAGAAAATGGCTCCAGCCCATTCTACCAAGGGGTTCCAATTAGTTCTGTTTTGCCGGCACTCTTCCTCCTTTTCAGTGAGCACAGCTGTGCCTATACAAATATTGTTTATCCAAGGTAAAATCCAGCTTTCAGGGAAACTCTCTTGTTATTCCTGAGCTCAGCATTACTTTTCAGTTAGAATTGTAGCATTGTTTTTATTCTTCCTGGGTTTCAGTAGGATAATGTATTTAGTCCTTACATCGGACAAGGTGAATGGATGTGGACATAAGAACTGACTCAGAACTTGGACACAGATGGTGATTTCAAGCACAAAATTTTTGGGAGATTTGAAAGCTTGGGGTTAGTTTCTCTTACAATGATCACTCCTTTTTCGTGCCTAGCTGCTTCTTGATTTCAGACTCAACAGGGGAAGGAAGTGCCTGACTAGAAGGAAGCAGAAAACCTTAAGCTATTTCTTCATCATCTCAAGCAACAAATCCCCTTAGAGGGCTCATTCAACTGAGATTTCTAGCTCCATTTTGCAAACTGAGCCCCTCACTTTTTGGTGGAGACATGATACACAATAGATAGGGAGTTATAGTTTGTCTGAACAGATGACCCTGGGAAGTTGCTCCTGTGCCCTGTGTGCCACTTACTCCATCTGTAAAAGACGGATAAAAATACTTAATAAAGATTAGTGTTGGACAGGTGTGCAAAGAGTTGAGAGATCTCAAACAACTGACTGCTTCTCTTTGTGACCTTTTTTTATCCCTGTTCTCAGTACTTAAGCCATATAAAGTTTTTCTCACCTTAAGGCTGGTGTGTGATTGCTCTTTGTTCACTTGTCCAAATGACATTGGAAGCCAGGGCGCAAGTGTGAACAAATATGGTCCATTCGTAGTCATCTTCACTAATGAGGTTCCCATTTTTCCACCAGGGAGGTTCAATGCTGTCCTATGACCCAGGGCACTGGTCACAGTCCTCAGACTGCTGGGGCAAAGAGTTTCAGTGTAATCTAGTACAGTGACATTTGTTAATGTTTTGTGTTCATTAAAAACTTTGGAGCAGCAGACATGTTCATAAAGCTCACAGCCTGCTCACAGATAATTCATGACCGTAATAAAAGGATTCATTATTAATGTAACATCTTTGCTGTGAAAATTAAACTAGCTCTAATACCTGACACACATTGGTGCATGTTGGGAAGGTTTATTTTGTGGCATTTCTCTTGTGCTTTGAGATCATGGAATTAAAGTTGCTATGGAGAGAGAAAGCAGTATGGACTGAGTTTACAGCTGTCATTAATGCCTTCATTAGCTGAGGCCTTACAAACACATAAAGTGTAACTGCATAGCTGAAGCAGTGCATCACCACCTAATGCATTCTGTACTAAAGCAGCACTAGCAGCTCATCTGAACAGGAGCAGGAAGACTATCCCAGTATATACACATACCTATTCCAGACATAAATTTTATAAACATCAAATGCAAGAGTACTGCCCACTCTTTCACCTATGTTCTTTTTTACCCCTCTCCTTGCTGAAGATTGCAATTCTGTATAGGCAGAGAAAGAGGTAACGTCATACTCCTTTCATCTGCTTTAGTGTGAAGTCAGCTGAAGTTGCTGAGGTTGCTGTTGGCTTTTTGCCTTAAGTAAAGCAAGGGGTGCTGACATGATCAGTGAGAGCAATAATCTCTAGCCAAGAAGTAAGGATAAGCATGGGGAAGGGATAGTGTCTTTAGATGTTAGGCCTGGAGTAAGTACTGTCTGACCACAGCCTCCTAGTATTAATCAGACTATTGCCATACAGATACCCAAATTAATTGTAGATGAGGCCTAATACCACTAATAGAATCAAGTGTGCAAGCTAAATACAAATGGTACAGAAATCAATGACTATTTCTATCCAGCCTGACACTAGCGTGAGCTGTTTGTTACTGCACATTTGAAAGGGTCTTATTATACATCCTAAACAGAAAGCTATGCACACTGAATGGCCTGTGCACAAATGGGCACTTGAACTGCGATCAAAACAGACTGTTGCATGTAAATGAGTCTGTGAGCATAGAGATATTCCCCTGACAGGCATCCACATGCATGCCAAGTGGAATGCACCAGTGAGGCATTGTTGGTAGTAGCAGTGGTATAATCATTTTCATGACTACAGGACCTTAAAGATCCCACAGACAGTGAAAGATGCTTCAGGGAAAGGGGAAAGCTGTTATATTTATTTTTAGTTTGTGGACTTTGGCAGTGGTGAAATTACTTTTTAACTGTTTCTTCTTATTCATCTGATGCATTTTGAGCAAACAGTAAGGTGAAGCTGCCACCAGGGATGAGAGGAAAAGTCTTTCGTAGAATGTACCATTTACAAACAAACATGTTTGCGCTTGTGCACTGGGGCCTCCCTGCAAATTGTTCCTGCTTGAATTTTTTGTTTCCTTTCAGTTTGTCACCCGTAGGGATACAGAGGGAACAGGGCAAGCACAGCAGTGTGACCATGGTTAATAGATCCCTTGCAGTCCCTGAATAGGCAGTGTGAGAACAGATGTGGACTATGAAGTCAAGGGAAGGCCTGAATGAGCCAGGTGATGGTCTCTGAGGCTCCTAGCCAGCACTTTTATGAGAGACATACCTTTATATTCTATTGTCCCCAAAATGTGACACTAGGAAGGAGGTCCCCCAAGGAGAGACTTCACAAGAGTTTCTGGACACTTTGCTAAGGCAAGAACCAGCTGAAAAACAGGGCAGGTTCTGCACAAGTACCTTGAGCACTCCTATGTTGCAATATCCATAGTAAGTCACCCTCTGGGCCACCAAACTTCTTATGTGCTAACCATACTGGCTTGCTTGGGACTGGGGCTACAAATAGTACCTTCTTGAAAGAGCCTTGAATGCATGTTTATGGAGTGTTCTTCATTTCTGGATAGGTAAAGGACTTATATTCAGCTCCATCCTCCAGCCACTGCATGAAGCAGTCCTGCTGATTTTCTTCCCTCTTGGTTAGGGAGGGCAGAGCTAAGCTGTGTTCCTGCCCCACCTGAAGATGTGAGACCTACAATAGTAGAATACCTTGTCAGTCCCTGGAGCTGAAGGTCTTGGATTTCATCAGCTGTCAACCTGTTCCTTTATTAAATATCACCCTGCTCCCACTATGACCTTTCAGAGTGAGTGCCTAGAGCAAGGTGAGCAATGAGCTAAGTACAGCAGTGCTTAACCTCCTGCATAGTCTGTACCCTTGCATGAGCAGCCCTGGGACACTGGTGTGGCTAGTGACCTGTTCCTAGACATGGATGAAAGTCAAGGCTCCATGCTGGTACTCCTTGATATGTTGGTATTTTTGATGGTATTGATCAAAGAATTCTTTGAGCAGCATCAAGGACTGAACAAGAAGGGATGGCTCCAGTCATTTTGCTGGACAGATAGAAGAATCAGTATTGTTCCCTCTCTTTTGCACTATTCTGTGCACATACAAGCCCAGAGCCCTGAGAGATGTGAGACAGTGTGCTGCTTTGCCAATAACACATTGACATGGTTCAGTACTGCACACCCTTCCCTACTGAGGCAATCCAAGATGTTTCCCTGTCTGGAGGAAAGAAGCAGATTGTAGAAATGCAGCTGCTCCTAACCAAGCACAGAGATCATAGAAGTGTTTCTGATAGGAGGGGCATACTCACAATATATCATCAATTTGAGGCATCTGCCTACCAGCCGTTCCACATTCTCTTGCTGGTCATCCTGAATTGCTAACTCCCCTGGAGCACTCAGATCACCAAAACATCAAGGAAAATATGCTGCTATGTTTGTAGAAGTGGCCATACCCAGATTCTTGTCTTGAACAACTTATCTTGAAGGTGAAAACCTCACGATCCAAGCAATGAAGATACACTGCATGAAATGTTGCTTTGTGGCTTCCTGATCATTTGGTTTTCTAGGTTTTGAAGCAATAGACCTGCTCCACAAAGTGGGTCTGGGTAACCATGATGATCAATATTTAATCTGTAACTACCATGTTCACATCAGAACACTCCTTCCACTTGGTGATGTAGACTCTGGTACATGGCAAGAGCAATTTTCAAATAGCATTCAAAAGGGAAGGTACTTTTGTCTTGGGAAAGCTCCCTTGAGTAATAGCAATTCCTCCTCAGAAGAAGAAATAAAATTGTCTTAATAGGTGGCAAGGAAAAAGAAATAAAAAATATCTTCGCAGTGAAGTTGCTCTTGAGAATCAAGCTATGGCCAGGAGCACCTGATGCAGAAATGTGCCTTGGGAGTCGCCAGGATGAATGATGACGAGGTCCAATCCATAAACCAGACCTAGAACAAATAACAGTTGGGTATTGGATGTATTTGAAAGTTGCTTTAGTTTTGTCCCTCTCAATCTAGTTGGAGGCAAGGCCTGAGAGAAGCCCTGAGTTTCAAGCCATGTATTTTTTTGGTCTTTAAAAAGGGCTGGGAAATACAGGGGTTTTTTTGGTTTTGTATGGCTCATCCATCCTCTGGCTGAAACAAACAGGGAGCATTTGTGCCAGCTGGGGAAGCAGCATATGTGAAGAGAGAGCCACCAGACCACTCCTTAGAGCAGCAAGTAACAGGAGTGGCCTCCTCATGGCAGATTTGATTACCCTTGATCACCAGGTGTGCTGCTTGTTAGTAGTGAAAGGGATGGCCTTGAGAGAAGGTCAGACCCTGGGGATGAGGGAGGACATTGCCTCTCTCCACCCTGACAGCCCAGACAGAAGTAGGGAGGCCAGGTTTTGTCAACTGGGATGGCTTACATTGTAAGGGGGCCTGTCACCATCCCTTTGAGCCTCCCCTGAATCTGCTGTAGCTCAGAAACAGCCCTCAGTCCTGTAGAGAGCCCCTTAAAAGAGGGCTGATGGCTTAGCTCCTTCCACCGACGCCAAGCCAGGGTGGCTGGCACTCCTGCTTTCATTTTAACTCCTCAGCTCCCTGTCAATGATGCCAACTGGCTCACCTCATTAAATTACAGAGAAGAAGGCCCCTGGATTGATGGCAGGCAGGTTTAATGTGACTCTTTCTCAAGTGCAGCATGTAGGAGGCTGCTGGGGAGATATTCCCACAGGCTCCAGCAGAACTGACTGATTGAAGTTGCTCTGAATTGATGGCTAATGGGGGAGCTTTCTTTGATAGCTCTTTCGTTCTGGGTGCAGCTGGATAGGAAAAGATATCTTGACACAAGGGAGAGGGGGTTTATTCCCCCCCCCAACCCTTTATTAACAGATGCTTCCAGGGCTCTCCAGAAGTGGAATGAGGTCTGATGAAAACCTAATGGTTTAAATGATTCTTAACTCCTTCTTTTTCAGCAGCAGCTTGCTTATAAACACGAGCTGACAGTCAGGTCAGCCAAAAAGGTGATAACTGAAGGTAAAGTGAGAAATCCCTTGGCAAAGTTTAGGTCACTGGAACTGGATGCAGCCTCTCCATTTATGGCTCTGAAAATGGGTTCTTGGTTTGCTGTAGATACAGTAGCTGCAAGTAGAGCATCTAATGGCTTAATGTGATGGGTGGTTAGGTAGTGATGGAGTAACTGAGGCACAGGGGCAGAGCTGGTGTAGGGAGCCAGGGGGCTGAAGGGCAAGAGGGAACAGTGTTAGTGAAGGCTTTAGAGAAGCTTTCATGGCACCTGTTCGTGTTATGTATGGCTCAAGCTGCTGTGGCAAGAATTAGGCACACTCAGGCAGAATTATTTCAAAACTGATTAACAGAAACTGGCTAATGGTGAGCTTTTTGCACCCTCCCCATGGAGGCCTCTGTTCAACAAGCTCATTGCAAATACTTTTCCCCCTACATTTTCTAACCTTTTAATCAGATAATGGATTTCTTCCCACTGCCATAAGTTCTACGTTTCCTAAAGTTTCTGTCAGCCAGATGTCCTTGCAATCTGTGTGTATCCATGAACTGGCATATTTGTGAGCATGCCATTTCTCATTCACATATACCAATCAGGGCGTGTGTTAGAGAGTCCAGAAACTCCAATAATTTGATCCAGTCTGAGATCAGCGGGCCAGAGTTTGGCTGATATAAATCAGTGCTGTCTTGGAGCACAGTCATTTTGTTCCATTTGGGGATCTGACTCATAATTTCCAATCTAGACCCTGGCATCTGGCAGACGCTGTGGCAGGGCACTAAAGAAGCTGTTAGTGTCGGGTTTGCTTTGCCCATTTCAGCAGCTTGATACAGCAGCCATTTGTCTTCAGCGATGTGTGCTGTGCCCCATCCTGCTGAGGTAAATTTAAGAGAGTCAGAAAGTAACTACACCCTTACTTGTGAACTTGACTGTCACGTTGTGGTTATAACCCCTTTGAGTTTACAAGAAAGGACTTGGACTGCAGTGAGTTTTATTTGCAGGTGATCAGAAAATGCAGTTTTTCACCTCAGAGACAGCAGCTTCACTTTTTAATGCCATGTTGAAGAGCAAGAAGCCTTGAGCTAGCTCTGAAGAAAAGGTCATCAAGTTCATGTCATAACACAGGTGAAAATGGGCATGTCTGCTTGGCTGGCATCCAAGAGAAGACTTTGACCTGTGGCACCTGACAAAAAGTTACTAGACAAAGCAGGGAAGGCCCATCCTGACCCTTTTGCTTGGTAAGATCCTGTTCCCCTTTTAGCTGGAGGTGTCACGCACAACCCCAGTTACTACGAATTCTGATGCTGTTATTCTTCCTTCCCTTCCGTGCCTGTTCCGAGGCCATCTGGGAAGGAGGGTTTCCACCTATTTGCAGAGACGCTGGCCTGCTGGGCTGATATCCTGTGACTTAGTGTGGCTGATGCTGCAGGCCATCCCATAGCACTCCATCATGGCATGCATCCCCCTGCCTGGCTAGGCCAGGCCTGAGGAGCCGCAGGTGAGGAAAATACTGGTGGTGGTTCACAGCAGCTTTGTGTGAATGCATGCTAAACTGCAGCCAATATGGTAAAGGATCTCACAAGTTACCTAGTCCATATCCCTGCCAAGTGGCAGGGTCCACTCTTCTCAAGTCATTCCTGATAACTGCTTCTCTAGCTTATATTGAATGACTTCACACCCTCCCAGGACAATTTGTGCTTGTGCTTCATTATCCTTTATGTTCTTCCTAAGGTTTAACTGACTCTTCCATGCTGCAGTTTGAGTCTGTTGTGAATCAGAGCCAATCATCTGTTACTTTCTTTATTTTGTGAGGACCTTGTCCATTATTTCATCATTTTTATTGTGTCCTACTTCAGTCTTTTTTAAGCTAAAAAGGTCACACTAGATTTGTCTTTCTTTGCAGCTTGTGTGTGCTAAATATTGGATCATTCTCCTGCTCTTTTCTGGTCCTTTTGGTTGGTTCACATCCTTCTTGCCTTCACTCCTCCATATTTGTCCTGCTCTGGCCTTTCCAGTGATTTTCCAGTTTGTTAGATAAATACATTGCTGATCTGTTGATTGCAACTCACAATCTGATTGTAGGTAATGCAAATATGAGAAGACATTTATTATCCCATCAAATCTACATATGTCAGCTGATTGCTGATTTCCCATCCTGGGGCTTGAACCTGGAGCTGGCCTGGCAGCCAGTTCTCAGCTGCAGGAGAGAAACAGGTATGAAACCAGCTGTTGCCTTTTGGCCAGACACAAATGGATTTGTGCTATTGACAGTGCAATTCCCATCTGCCCCCATTATCCTCAGCAACTGTGGAACTCATTCTTGGCTGCTACTCAATAGCTGAGCCACAAGTTTGAAACCAGCCTGTTTGAAACCGGAACAGCTATTTTGTGTGGTGCCCTAGTTTTACCTTTGCTGTAGGGTGTTCCAAGTGCTGTTTCACCAATAGTACACATTATTGCTGCTCCTTAGAAGGTGCTTCCCAAGCTGAGCCACCCAGGGTGCAGGGATTGTTGAAAGTACATCATAAAGATTTATGGAAAGCCCAGTCATCCTCTTTTCATTACAAAAAAATCTCCATCTATTTCAAGGCTATTCTTTGTGAAACAAGAAGATGGAGAAAGAAAATCTTACTTCCATGTGCACTCGCCTGTGGGAAAACAGATGTAGTTACAGGAACCTTCACATGTGCACTTAGCTCCTAACTTCACCATGACACAGCTGCTTTGAGGTCAGGGCATGTCACTGATTCCTGTGCACACTGGCACAGTTACACAAGAGACAGATCAGGCCCTGCTGCCTGTGCTTCACAGGGTGCTCCTATTGAAGCATTTACATCCCAGTCAGTGTGTCTGCAGAGGAAAGGTTAAGCAGGCAAAAAAGGCTTAAGTTCTGACAAACTACTGGAGTTTGTTCACATTCATGCTGTCTTCTTGTCCCCCTGCCTTTCCACCTACCCCCCAACCTTCCTCCCCTGAATTTTGGCCAAATAGTGTCTATTATTTCTAGAAAGAGAGCAGGATTTTTATACCATTTTCCCTACTGCTACTCACTCTAGCCTGATATTAATGGCCTTTGAGATTACACTACTGAGAAGCTAGACTGGGGGCTTTGATTTTAAAAGAATCCCTCCATAGCCTGAATTTATTTTCTTTCCTCTTGTGTTTCATCCTCCTTTCTTCATTTCTGTTGGGGAAGTATTGACTGTTTGAACCCATATATGATGCTGTTGGAAAATAGTCCATTTTTGTGTGTTGGGGAGAGAGGAAAAAGCTTTCATTCTCTGTCTAGCAAGAAGGTCTTGGCAGGCTGATTTCTTCCCATCAGTAGATTCTCACAGTTCAGTACAGGAGAGCTCAGGAGTGAAAGCAGCTGAAAGAAGCTGGGGCTGAAGGTAAAAGGTGTGAGCCTGTCTGTGCTTCTGCACTGTCTGGGCAGTAAGTGTGGCAGGAGAGAGACGTGGCTGGGAAGAGGAGCATGGGCAGGCAGACCAGACAGCTGAAAGGCTAGGAGACATAAGCAGCCCATTTCAGCTGGTGGCTGAGGGGTACACAGAGTGAATAGGAACCCAAAATGATCTTTAGAATTAGCCAGGATGCCTGGGCAGAGCAGGAGCCTCAGCTCATTCACCAGCACAGAGGGAATTTCTGTGCTGTTGGGCTCCCATGCTGGGCAGAGCAGCTGGACTTGGGGACCACATACCAAGCAGCATCTCCAGAGAAACTCATTAACACAGTGAGATTCCCAAACCATGTGAATTGCTCTGGCTGCCTTCAAACCAAATGGGGTGATGCCAGCTGTGGATGTGATCAGGAGAGGAAGGTTGTCTTCAAATCAGAAGGGACTCCATTAACCTCCTTAGACTTTCTTGGAAATAGTGGTGCTCTGAAGAGATAATCTTTCTCTTGCAACAGATTATCCCTCTAGTTTAAAAAAAAAAAAAGAGCCTTTGTTTTAACTTCTATTTTGGATGAAAGGGAAAATATGCAGCTGTTTCCAGAATTGCTTGTCATAGCTCCAGTAACTGAGCAAGTCAGGGGTTTTCTGTCTCTTACATGATTGTTTCCCTCCTGAATGAAAAAAGCCCTGATGTTCTGGTTAGGGGCAGAGGACTAGAGCAACAGCTTTAGTATGGTCTTACTTTTTGTTCTCTCTGGTCCTGGCAAGTGACCTTAGTCCCTGCTTGCCTCAGTTCCCATTTCTTGGCCTTCCTGGATGTCAAAAGGATGAATTTAGTAAGCTCTTTCCCACTCCTGCTATCTGATGTTGCTGTAAATTTGGTACAGGCTCTCTTGAAGGTGCTCTGCATTGGCTGCAGTGTTGCATTTATAGTTCAGCTGCTCTAAGCTCCTCACTCATCATTTTTCCTCATATCTCAGCTTTAAAGGTGCCAAAACTGGTCTCTCTCCTTCTTCTTGACCTCAGTCCTATGTTAACTTCCAGTTCTCTCTCTGGATGAGCAAGGGGAAGAATCTCAGGAAAGTTCAGGTTCCAAGATAATTTTATCTTTAAGACTGACAGGCCAGCAAATATACAGCAGTGGGAAGGGGGAGATACAGATACAGACTGCTGGGATCATCTGTCCATCAGTCAGCAAGAATGTAGTGCTTTATTCACTTACTGCTTCTTCTCATGTCATAAAGCACAATCCAAATGAAGGCCTGGGGAAAATGGATTTCATACTTCATAAAGAGCCCATTTCTTTCACTCCTGGGTAAGACCATGAACTTCTTCAAGTAGGCTCTTTGCTGGAAATTAGAGACCTGAATGTCTGGCATTAACAGTGAGTAAAACATTGTGCTGATCTAGGCCCTGCACCTAACACCGTGCACTGAAGTACCTGGGGACAACACCACAGCCTTTGAAGACTCTCCTTCACTTAATAATAGCGACAGGATACTTCAGATGTTGTGGACCACAGGGAAAATGCATTTGTGTTTTCCAAAGAAGTGTAGGATGGTTTATCTAGGGAGTGCAAAATCACAGCTATCTTGGGTTTGAAAGTATGTCAGGATTTAATTTTGGTCATGATCCCTTAGCACCAGAGGATAGAAAAAGAGAGAGAAAAAAAGAAAAACATGAATAAAAAGAGAATATAAGCCAGAAGCTACATACACAGTGGTGACCTTTTGTGTGAGTGCTCAGAAAGGCATGGGGTGTTGTTTCAGTGAAGCAGGACCTGGTGGGTGTGCATGGTGAGTGGACCTTAACTTTGAGGCTGGCAGGAATGGATCAGAGGAAGTTGTAGTGGGAAAAGCAAAATAACATCAGCTCCTGAAGTTTCCCCACAGCTTCTTGATTCACTGCCCCTCTCTGCCACTGGGCTATGCCCTGAGCTATACAGGCTGCTTAGGGATTTTGGCCACCTGTCCTGCTGCTGACATACACTAGAGCATCCCCAAAGGACTGGTGTTAGCCCCTGTGGTCAGCTTCAGCCTGGAGAGCTTTTGCCCTGTCTCTTCCCATGCCACTTTCCAGTGAGCAGGTTACCAAGGCATCTGAAACCATGCCCACTCTCTGTAAGCACTTCATGCACTCAGGGTGTTCGTGGGGCCAGTTCAACTGCTTGCAGTGATAAAGGGGTTGGAGAAGTGTGTGGAGAAGTTGTATTCATTCAGTGCACTCAGAGAACACCAACCTCACCCTACAGACTCAGGTCTGTAGGAAATAAAACACCTCATATGGCCTTTTTCCAGACATTTTGTTCCTGATGTGCCTCTTATATATAGCTTATTGTGTAGCCTGAATTAGATTCTTGTTTTAGTAGGCATGGGCCTTTATGTTACCAGCTCTGGTAAATGTTTGTCAGCAAAAATAAATGCAGCATTATTTGGAATAGGCATCCTAACAGACAGCAGGATACGGTCCTGCTCAGAAGAGCTCAGTGCTAAAAGAAGGCTGCTTCTTTTTGCAGCCCTAGTTTTCAGGGTGTGTTTCATCCCTAGTGCATGTTGTTATTGTCCAGTACACTTGCAAAACCTTGGATTTCACACAGCTTTCCAGTCCCCAGCTTTAGATGCGTGGCATTCATTAAATTGACAGACGGAGTAGAGGAACTAGTCCTGGCTCAGCCAATGCACTGCCTTGCTCTTGCTCATTGTAGACTCGTTGGGCCACACCCTGACCAATTTGAGTTGGGTGTAAGTCTAGAGTTAACACCATCATTTGCAGTGGTGTACATCTGGTATTGGGCAGGTGCAGCAGAGATCAGAGCCTGCCCATGCTTTTGCATTTGAAGTTACTGTGCATTGACCTTGGCTTAGGTGCATACAGAGCAAGGGTCACTTCCAAGTCCATTTCCAGTCTCCTTTCCAGGTTCTGCTGTGCTGTTTTGTTCATGTACCAGCTTCATGGACCCATTGTATACTGCCAAATCCTTGCACACCTTTGAGGATTATCTCAAAGTGCCAGCAGCCTGCACTCATCAGATTTAGTCATTTCAATCTTTCCTGTAAACAAAGGTCTCCCCAGACCTGGCTGTGTAGTGTTGCAGGCTCCTCTGGCAGAAAAGATGCTGATAGCTGACTGTGTAGACAGTTGGGAGGGAGCAACTCTCCCTAGAACTGGATTGCCAGGCAGACAGACATGACCACACTTCAGCTCACTTTCACAGTCTAGGATCTTAGCCCAGACACACAACCAGCAGTGGTCCAGTGCTATAAATGGGGACAGCTGATGCACGGGCACATAATGTGCATATTCCTGCTGGCACTATCATGGACCTGGTAATCTGCACCAGAGCAAATGCTGGAGAGGACAATGGCATGAATTGTCTGAGATAGACAGGTCACCTCAGTTTGTCTGCCAGGGCCTGAGTCTCTAAAAGCCAAGTAGAGGAACCATCCTGTATAGCTTGGGCTGCAGTGAACCCAACACGACTGGGACCTGAGGAAAGCCGCATCGATTATCTGCTCACACCACTGTTGCTCCTGTCAAGTTGCACCTGTTTAAATTATCTTAAGAAAACTTGTTAATTTTCTGTGGTTTGGGAAAAGTTGTTGATCCTATATTCGGTCTTTAACAGAAGCTGCTTTCTTGAGCATATTCTAAATTTTCTTTCAAATATCTACTCCTGAATAAGTGAGGAAAGAAAAATGGCATGTGTGAAGCTGAGCTCCATATACCTGAGAGTAGAGCATGAGCCAGATTGCTGGGAGTGGTGAAGATCAGGTATGGGAATGAATTTGCATGTAGCTAGAGCTGAACTAGTAGTAGTGAGTGTGCAGTGGATTGTGTAAGAATACTGTAAGATGGCACTATAACAGGACCAGGAGGAGGGAGATGCACCTCTGTCTCTGTACAAAAGTTTGGAAGACGATTTGCATATGTAGCATCTATATAGCTGAGAGTGGAGCTGTAATTGGGAGTAAGTGAAGGTGAAGCTGAAAGAGGAATTTCATGTTCAGTGAAAGATCTTTCCATGTAAGCTATTGTTCAGAAAGGTTATTAGCAGACGGCAGTACAAACTGTCCTGAGCTGCATGCTCCGCCTTTGTCTGACTACAGGATTTTTACAAGCCTTTTTTTCTCTGAGAGCTGACAGCATAATAGTCCTGGACAATGCCAAATCATCATCTGCACACTCACTAGGGGAGCTGGGATTTTATATCAGAGTGAAGAAGACAAAAACAGCACACTCAAAGCAAGACAGAAATTACTGCATAAGGGAATGAGAGAAGAAGAGAGAGATTTAAATGCTGTTTGCTGGGCTGGCTGATTTTCTTCTTCCCTTTATTTTTTCCCCTCCCCTGCTCATCATATCCTGGATGTCTTGTTCCAAAACTGCTTCGATCATTTCTGGGCCTCTGTTTGCAGAGCATGAAGGCTCTGGTTTTGAGGTAAATACCAAAAAGATTCATTAAAAAATGACAGGACAAAAGGTGGGGAGAGAAGCCCTGTGTAAGGAAAGTTTAGTATAAATGTTGTACCTCCTTCCCCAAGCAGCATTCTGCTCCTGACAGGCAACACTACAGACTGTACCTACAACTGGCCTCCACCAAAATGCTTCTCCAGAAGTATTGCATAAATGAGACCCATTGGGTCAGGGCCTTAAACTGGACAGGCAGCAGGTTTCAGTCCAGAAAAAGTGGCTTGGTTATGATTACTGCCTGCGGGCTAGGAGGGCATTTGTGTTGCAAAACTCAGACAGAAAGCTAAACTTTTCTAACACTCAGGGTTATTAAGATAGATCAGCATTTATCAGACTCCCATACTCGGACTTGGGCAGGTAGTGTATCTCTTAAGCCCGTATTGCTCCCCTCTGTTCCCTTCCTCCCCTCCCTGAGGCTTCCTATGCATCCCTCACTGCGTGGTTCCTTTCGTAATATGGCAAGAGGATGAGTGACAATCAGTCTCCTGCTCCTTTTCAGCCACTTCCCTTACAGAGATTGCAGAAGTTGTTACAGTCGTTAAGACTGAAAAAAGGCTGTGAAGCCTTTTTGCTGCCAGTCTGTGTTTGGTAGGAGGAGGATATCCTTCAATCAGCGGGTCCTTAAGTTGCCCCAGATATACAATGCTTGCTGGCAGGGGTGGTATCTGGCTTTGTCAGCTTTGTTGTTGGGAACAAGCTCCATAGAGTAACCGTCATGCAGGAGTAAGGCAGCATATTGCAGCTCGTGTCGGTAAACCCTTTCTACTGTTGTGTGTTACTATTAACGATATGATTGTTTCTGGCATTATGAAGTGTTTTAGAAATGGTTTAGGACATTTTAGCTCACTATACCAGTTACATTGTCTGCATGCCTGCAGCAACAAATCCAGGCGCCTTACTAATCCAAAGTCCAGCTTTACAGAACAGAAGGAATCCTCAAAACTAATAACATCATCCTGCATATTAAGTCATTACAGCTTTTTTGATGTATTTTATCTTAGATTCTTCCAAGGCTAATACAAAATGAGGAACAGGAATTGTTTCCCTTTTCTAGTAAGTAAGGTTTCTCCTCCTACACAGGAGTGAAATACTGCATTGTAACTGTTTAATATGCAGAAAACTGGAAATTCTACCATCAGCAGTGGGGTTTTGATGGGGAGGCAAAGACATATTTCTCTAGATAGCTGATTTGCCTGACCCTCCTGGTTTGTGAATGGTCGTGCGAATGGGGCTGGGGCATCATGGGTGGAGAGAGTTTGGGTGTCCCTATGCATAGCTCTGCTTTTTGCTGGTATCTTTTGCCAGGCTGCTAGATTAGCTACTGTGGCTACATTGTCCGAAGACCTTGGGATCAGTCTTAGGAACCTCACCCCCGTGTCTGGAGCCCTCTCTAGAGACTTCTCTGGCTTCTTGTGTGCGTCCTGTGGAACAGTATGCGTTGCAAAGAGCCTCAGTTTTGCTTTATTACTTGATTGCATATAAAGAGCTTATTAAAAAATGAGTAACAATAACTATGTAATTAACATATTTATTATCATCTAAGTCCTGTATTGACTGCTAGTGTTTGGCACAGGCAATGACATGCAATTTAAATATAAATAAATAGACTAAATGTAAATTTAGCTTTTGGAGATTTTTTTTTTTTGAAGACTTCATCAGTGCAGCAAATTAGTGGTACCATACTAACTCTTTCTTGGGACTTAGATTGAAATGCACTAGAAACTAGTCAGTCTGAACACGTTTTCTAAAAGGAGATTAGGTACTGGGGCTCAGGATTTCCAAGGAATCTGCTTCTGCCTTCAGGTTCCAAAGGAAGGAATGATTTTTTCTAGTTCAAGGTGTGCTGCCCTTTTTGATCCTCTGGCCCGAGCACGGCAGAAACTCAAGAGTATGGGCTACTCTTGAAAAGGTGCCCTCCTGCATGAGCTGCGCTGTTCAAAATTTCCTCTCGTCTCCCAAACCAGGTGGTGGGATTAAGAACCAGAGTCAATTGGGGAAACAGTATCACAGCGCAGAGAAAGTCTGTAGGTCTTCACTGTGCTGCTGCAACGCACTCAGTAGCAGGGTGCAGTCAGCCTGCGCTCCACCTGGCCGTCACTTCCCACTGGGAGAAGGACTGTGATAGTCCTGAGTATTTTGAGGAGAGTAATTCTTGGCTGTGTTGTCAGAGCAGGACTACCAGTGTATACCTGGGTCTTGAGCCAAATGGCTCCTGCTTGCAGAAGAGTGTTGGTACAGCACACCCAGCAAGCATCCCCCTGGGAGCCATGCCAACTGACGTGTTGTACCATCAGAAAGAGTAGGCCAGGGCACTCTGTGCTCCTGAGTAAAAAATTAATTGTACAATATTTTAACAGGGTGTTTTTTTCCTTTTTCACTGCTCCAGTATTAATATCCAGCTCCTGTCATAGTCCTTTGCCAGTCCACCTTGAGCACTCAGGTCAACTTTAAAAAGTTTTCAGACCACCCTCTTAACTGAGTAGTAGAAAAATCAAAACCTGGGGGAGTTCCCACAACCTCTCTGCAGCCTTTCTGCTGTCTGGCCTGCAACCAGAGCAGTCCCTCTCCAGTGCAAGCAAGGAGAGTATTAAGCAAGGGACTGGGGGATGGAGCCAGTTCTGTTAATTCCTTCATTCATTCACTTCATTCATTTTCTTTAGTGC
The DNA here is from genome assembly GCA_013396655.1 of Campylorhamphus procurvoides. NCBI lineage: Eukaryota > Metazoa > Chordata > Aves > Passeriformes > Dendrocolaptidae > Campylorhamphus > Campylorhamphus procurvoides. The sequence continues at coordinate 2,653,632 of WBMV01007810.1, forward strand.
TTCTGGTGTTCACTTCTAGAGCAGTTTTCTGAACAGGTTTTGGGGGATATATAACCACATGTGAGTGTGCGTAGCACTGCACAGAGGTCTGCTTAGCAAGTATGTCCCTGAAGTACCAAACATGAGTGTCAGGAATTTTAGGAAAAAAGAGGAAAAACCCCACAAAATATGAGGTCAGTAAACAGGACTGAAAATACCTGTTTACTGTCCACCGACTGGGATGAAAGGAAACTGTTGCTAGACAGCCCCAAGACAAAATGGGAGACCTCCCTACCTAACAACTCCCACTGAGAGCTTTGCTGTAGGTTCAGGGTTTGCATTGTTCTCTCTCCAGTGGCCAGTTGGGTTACCACTGGACTCATCAGGGGATAAAGGAGCTGAGTTGAAGGCAGCCCTGCTGATAACAGTGGCCTGTTCTAGTCTCCCAAGTCAGCACTATCCACAGAGAAGGAGAGAGGCGGGCCCTGTGCTGCCCAAGGTTTGTACTAGAAAGGAAGAGATAAGGTGGAGATGAAAGGGAATGCGCTGGTCAGGTGTAGTAGCTCAAAATAAATTGCTGCATTCTTGTCAGCAAATTACTTTTTCTGCAACCACAGCCCCCTCCTTCCCACACACAGAGATACCTTCTTCTCCCTCCATCTCTCCATAAGCCTTTTCCAAGTTTGCCTAGTGCTCCTTTATATAGCATCAGCTGAGCATACTGAAAAACATACAGCTGTGATTTGTGACTGATTTCTTGAAAGGCCAGAGATCAGACCCACTCCCTGGAATGACCTATGCCATCTTGTCCAGAAAGGGGACGTGTCAGCAGCTCTACCTCCAACACCCATCACTCTCTCATGATGGCAATTCTGGCAAGGTTTCCAAGAGGATGACAATACAGTGCCATGGGCAAAGATGTCCTTGCCATCATCTTTTGTGCTTTCTTTGTTAACAGGAAACTTTTATCTTACGTGTGTACCTTCATCTTTAGTCTCTGTCTCTACATTGTCCCCCATGCAAATTTCTCCTTCCCTCCATGTACCTCCCACAGATCCATCTCTCAGCACTGCTGGTGCAACTGCTCCTGTCCAAGGCCATGGTCAGTAGACTGCAACCAAGTGCAATTCCAGCCCAATTAGCCCAGTGTGCTGGGACATAGATGTGACTGGGGACCAAAGAAATTATTGCCTTGGAAATGTAATTCACATAGCTCCAGGAGTGTATGCACACCTGTGTCTGAGTGCAGGGCGTCATTCTGGAGCTTCCCATCAGAAATGCAGGAATGTTCAGAAGCTGTCTCTCCTTCACCACAGGCTAACTGTGGCTGTGGAGCAGCAAGGTTGCTGCCAGAGAGGTCCAAGGGCCATGGGAAAGGCCATGTGTGCAAAGGACAGTGAGTAAAAAATCAGCATGGAATGGATTCAGGCTTCCTTTACTTCAGTCAGAGTTGTTCCTGACTGCTGATTTGATTTTTGTCTTTGAGGCCTCAGGACTGGGCAGATACCTAAACAGCATGTCCCAGGCTGTTGCAATAGCTGTCCTCTAAAGCTTTCTGTCACAGGAGATGTCAAGCCGGTCAAAGCTGATGAGATACTTGCTCTAATGCAGATCCAGTTCAAGAGGAGGCAGCACGCAGACAGCAGCTTCAAGAAGGCCAGCAGAGCTGTGCTGTCCAAGCAATTCCCCTCAGAAGGCACCGTAGGGAGCAGCACAGTGTTGCTGCCTGAGAATAGGGCACGCAACTCCTTATTTGCCATATGCCAGTCCAACGCACCATCGGAGAGCCATCTGTGGGTCTGTGCCCTGTTAGTGCTGCCTCAGCCTCTCCCAGAAAGACAACCTTGTAGTGATGACTACAGAGAAAATAATTATAACGGGAAAACAAACAAACTGAAAAAAACTGCTTAGAGCTCCTGCAGCACTGCAGTCTGTTCTGGAAGGCTATCATGTCAGAGGAGAGAAGCATTTGACCGATGGAAGCTGATTTGTGTTACAGAAAGAACATGTAATGTCGTATTGGATAATATCATCCCTTTCTCTGCATCTGGGTAAATCTCTCAGCTTTTGATTTCCTTTGGTTTATCCTGCTGTGACACTTTCCACACAGAGGCATGGGATAAGCTCCCTCACCTCTACGCTGCTTGAGGGATGATTTTTTTCCTTTATCAGAGCACTCTCCAGAAAGACATTGGATATTCGGCTAAATCTGCCCTCCTAAGATTTTACTTAGGGAAAAAAAAACAGCATAAAAGCTTTAAAAAAGCTTAGAGAGATAGTAGGCACGACAGTGCAGAGCGGTGCTCCTTGGCCTTATCTCCTGGGCGATGTTGGCTGCAGTACACTAGCAAGCTGCAGCAGCTGTGGGAGCAGCTGCCCTCAGCCTGCAACAGCAACACCACTATTAAAAAAACAGAAATAGCAGAAATTACGTTTGTGACTGCACTGACTGTGCCAGCTGAGCTGACCTTGCCCTGCCAGGAGCAATGACAGCCAGTGCATGGTAAGGGAAGCACAAGCCCAAGTCTCACTGGAAACTCTTCAGAAAGGACTGTTTGGATGGAGGAAGAAGCAGCACAGCCTTTGCTTGCAGCAGCAGGGTAGGCACAGCCAGCCATGGTGACGAGTCACTCTGGATCAGGCCTTGAGCAGGATTTGCTGAGAGAATCACAACTTTTCACCTGATGGGAGTAGGTTTTGTGAAGTCTTGCTTGCAAATGTTGTTCCCTTTGCTTCTCACCAGGAAAGAGGTGTAGGCAGTCAGGGCAGCATAGCATGTCTGTCACCATGGGAAAGGGAATCAGGAGGATCGTGCTGAGGGCAAGTCCTGGAACAGGGCTGTGAATCATTAGCATACACTCCCTGAGACAAAAGAGTTTCTTCAGTGGTGATGCTCCCCATTGCTCTGCCACACTGCCCAAGAGCTGTTACAGCTCAGTGCTGTGAGGCATACAGGAGACGTGCTTGGCCTGTGCCAGACTTGGCATGTAATATGGCTGTGTCCTTGGGATAAGAAATTGTGATGGCACCAGCTCAAATCTCTGCCAGCAGCTGAGAGGATGAAGGAATGCATTGTTCTGTCACCCTGACCATCACAGGGGATGTTTCAAACATACAGGCATTGCTCCTGCTCTGTCCTCTGAGCTGGATTATGTGCATGAGGCACTGGTAGGTGAGAGGCATTGTACTGGCCTGAGACTGGGATGAGCTGTCCCCTGAGGCACTTCTCCCTCTCCACTGACTGCACAGGGAGACAAGGAGACAAGATACCTTGATCAGGCCAAGCATGTTATTTTCAAAAGCCAGTGCCAAGTGAGACAGCTGTCAGGCTCTCCATGCTCTCCTAGATCAGGGTTAGCATGAGGTGTTTGGGAAGCCACTGGAGGGTCACCCTGGGCAAAGGATGTGACCCCCTTCCTTCTGATGTCTGCACTCCTCCAACATACAGTACTTCTACGTACATCCTTTTCAGTGCTGGAGCAATACCTCAGCAAAAGTTTGGTCTTCCCTTCTCTGCCTGCCTGACCTTCCAGCTCTTCCCTTCCCTGGGCCACCAGTTCAGCTGGGGGACAGAGCAGCTCCTTAATGTGTCTTAGGTATGATTACCCACAGTTTTGGGGGCAGCTGTAAAGACGGAGGCCCACGTCCCTCATCCTTCTCATCTGATGCCCCTGACAGAAGGAGAACCATTGCATTACACCAGCATTTAAGAAATAATAATAATTAAAAGCTTTCTGATGAACATGGTTAATTTCCTATTCTAAAAAGCTGCTAAGGCAGCACCTTTTGTGCATTAGCATATTTGCAAGGTTAATGTAGTGTACTTAATAAGATAAATAATGCTTGTCATGATATTTTGGGCCAATTTTAAGGGGAGGGAATAAAAAAATACTTTGCTTCACATCTTAAGTTTTTGCCTGGTCAACTTTAAGTTAACTGCTGAGCTACCACTGAGTGTTAGGGTATGTTGTTCACTTTTCGCCTTGGCAGGTGCTCACTAGCACTTGCAGAGGGTTAAAGGAGCCTGTCAAAGCACAGATGGCATGGGCGAGCTTGAAGTGGGCTCTTGGTGACTACTGAGATAGACATCACTTTGGGAATGTGCTTAGGAAGGGCATTAGGAAGGCAGTGGAGCTGTAACAGGCTAAAGGAAAAGGATATGGGATCAGGGACAAAGTCTGTGACTGGGCAGGAGACAGCGGTGGCACCAACCTGTGGGAGAGGGTCTGAGGCCACAAACAAGGATGGGAAGCAGATGGCAGCAGTAATAAACCAGTGACTGATGTAGTGGGACTACGAGGCTGGAAGAGGTAGTGGTCCTCTTATTTTATGTCCTACTTCAATTCATAGTTTAATGCTTATTTTCCTATGAATATCCAGAATCAGGGAAGCATTTGAAAAATCCCCATGTAAGACACTATTCATGGGCCATGGGAGACAATCATAAACCTGTTTCCAAGCTGCCAGCCCTGGGCAAGTCTCAGGTAATGATTAGCAGAGAGCCCTTGTGTTCCTAACTGCTTCTCTTGCCTCCTCTTCTGCAGAATGATTGCTTTCTTAGGCTTTTTAATAATATACAGTAAAAGCAGCTACATCCTTAGATAAATGAGGCCACAGTGGGCAAGGAAGAAAGAGAAAAGAACTTTCCAGGCAAACAGTCGAGGGCACCTGGCTTGCTACTCCCACATGCCCTTCCTTTCTCTCCCCTTCTCTCCCCACCCAGTAGCACAGACCAAACAGCTCATTATTTTCTCATAATGATGAGGGGAGGGAGGGAGAACCAAGCCAAAAAAACTGCTGGTATTTGCTATTTAGGAAATTAATAAATAGATATGCCACACAGCTATATGTCACAGTGAAAGTGTGGATGGACTGGTAAATATTTAGCTGTCTTGGAATGCTAGACCAGTATGATGAAAGAAGGAAGGGACAGCAGAGGCAGCTGCAAGATAAGGAAGTATGGGGGGGAGTGCGAGAAATAAAATGGAGAAAACAGAAAGCACAGTGGGAAAAAAAAAGCCACTGGAAAAAGATGAAGGGGGAGAGATATGAGTGAGAAATAAAGAGGATGGGTAAGCAGATACAGTAAAAAGACAGACAGATGAGTCTGGCAGAGGATGGAAAGAATAATATGTTGTTGTAGGTGTCCAAGGGGGGACATAGCAAAAGGGTAGAGGACCAGCTACAGTGGGTAGATTGATTTTGATGTTAGCTATATTGCAGGTCAAACACAGTCCTCACACCACATCGACTCCACATCTGTTTCTTCTTTTGCCTGCCTGTCAGCCCCCTACTGTGTCCTAGATTTTTTCAGCTGGAGCACCTTTCGGGCTCCGCACTGTCTGTCAGCCCCAGGGTGGGGGGAGAGACCAGAGCACCAGGTGAGGCACATACCAGCCTGCATGCCTTGCAGCACCAATGAGCCATGGGGCTCAGGGCAGCCCTACAGAGGTGCAGCTGTCAGGAGCCTGAGCATGTTACTGCTGGCATCCCACTCTCCTGCCCCATCTCCTGGGGATAAAGAAGGCAAATTGGTGGCTGTAAGCCCATCCTGCAAAGAAAAAAGGGCTGAGTGCTGCACCCAGTGTCAGAGAGGGTCCAGGGAGAGATTGAGAGACTGTCTGGCTGGCTAGATGTGGGACCACCCATTCCACCCCACAGAGCATCTATAACTGGAGGTGGTGTCAGTCTGCCTCACTGCTTACCACAGGGAAAGGGCTTTCACAGCAGCTCTGCAGGCTTAGCCTCTCAAGGCATCTTGTTGCTGTAGTTTTGGCCTGTGATGATGCCTGTATCAGACCAGAAGGAGCCATTTTTTCAGGCTCATCTTGGCAAATGGTGTCGCTTGGCTGACCCAGCTTTACTACAGGGATTTCCTTTACCCTGGGCTGCTGGACCCAGATGCCAGGCTGAGGGAGCCCAGCATGATGCAGTTCATACCCCCAGACAGCAGTCCTGCATCCCACCAGCTCACTGGGCTGAGGTTCACTTGTCATCCTCCAGCACCAGGCAGACAGCCCTTAACACCAGAATCTGCTACCTCTGCAGTGCTGCAGCACATTATTGTCTGGCAGCAGCTTATTAAAGAAGGAAACCAAACCAGTCCCTCACCTCTATCCCAGCTGATGGCTTCTATCTGTCTCTGTGGTACCATAAACAGCAGAATTTACCACTTCAAAAGAAGCTTTGCTTCCTTCCCCAAGCCTCAAGCAGCTCTGTGGGACTCTGGCAAAGGTGTGACCCACCAGCCTGGGTGCCAGCCGAGGCAGGAGAGATCTCAGTGCATCCCAGTGCCTGAGAGGTGGAGGAGTGGGTTGGGCTGCCCTGGGAGATCATGGTGGGAGTGCAGTGTCTCTGAAGCTGCCTGGCTGAGTGCTGCTTGCAGTTTTTCTGAGGGAGAGCACACCCCTCATCACTCTGCTGATCCCAGTTGCATAGTAACTGTGACTGCACTAAGGGATAAACACCTCAGTCAGAGCCCTTCCTGCTCCTTCTGTCCCCTCGTGTCTGCTGACATCCATTAGGTTACAATAACTCTTGACTCCTTTTTGTTTTTCTCCACTTGCCTTCCCTCTGCATTTGCCCCATCCTATTTCTGTCCTTTGTGAATAATGCTTGGCAGTGTGGTGTGTTGCCATAGAGGTGTTAAAGCTGCTCTAGGCAGTTAACCACTCATCCAGGAGAGGATCCTGAAAAGAAAAAGGACAAAAAGAAATTAAAATCAGGGTTTTCTCCGTTCTCTGGCTCCTCAGTGCTTGCCAGGGCTGTCGGCAAAACAGGCGGTAGGGGACCCAGGGAACAGGGATGCTCTGGGTGAAGCCCCAGTGCCTTGATACAGTTTTAACAACAAAGATGTAAATAGAAGGAGGAGGAGAACTGCCAAACCTGTACGAAGCTGAGGATTGAGATAACGAAGGCTGATGCAGTTGAAGACTGAGCTGTATTGTGTACGATGTACCAGCTGTCCAAGCCATTCTGCCCAGCGCCATGGGCTTTGCTGTGGCCAACAGCTCTGGATCTTGCCCTGTGGATTTCAGAGGCCAAGAAAGCCTAGAAGAAATGCAAAAGAAAATAAAATTGTTCTGAGTGGAGGAGGAAGAAAAGAAGGGCATATTCCTCACCTTCCTATGTAGAGCCAAGTCCTCCATCACAGGCAAAAGCACACAGGCATGCATACATAAATACATGTACACAGAGCTCTTTTGCAGGACTCAGAAGAGATTCAGGGCATCAGAAAGCTCTGCACTGAAACTCCCTAGATTTTGGCTCCTGTCCCTAATCCAAGTTCTTGTCTGCCCTTCCAGAGCATGTCGGCAAGGCTCCACCAGCTGCACTGCATCTGTGGGGGTGTAACAGAGGATAATGGTGACATCAGGGCAGGGTTTTCCCATTCTTTGCATTGTGTATCAACAGAACACTCTATGATCTGTTTACGAGGATGATCAGATAGCAAAACTTCAGGAGAGAAATGCCCCACCAGAAAGCAGTTGCACAGTAGGCGTGGGGATTTAGAATCATGAATGATCGGTAAAAACGTGAGGTGGGTTTTTTTTAAGAGATATATATATATAATGATAGCTCTTCACTAGGAAATGAAACCCAGCAGGGGAGAAAATACTGTGTAGATTTCAAAAGTCTTCACACGTCCAAGCACTAAAGAGCATTTCTTCTCCTTCTCCTGTTCAACCCTGACACCATAGTTGCCTCAGACAGACTTGAGCAGTCTGTTTGAACTACCTGCTGTTCAAAAATCTTGAGGAGGCAGCTGAAGCTCTTTGCTGCTGAAGCCTTTCTTCCAAAGCTTCCAGGAGCCAGATAAGAGCAGCATCCAGGCTGCTTTCTGCTCCTAGGAGAGCAGGCAAACTGTCGACTACCTCTGCACCCTGTTGTGCACACTGGTGTGGATTAAGGCTACTGAAACAGGGGTCCACTGGCCTATAGTCGTCCTGCAGTGCAGTGAGTCAGTGATAAATCTACATCATGTGGGAGGTGGGAGTTCTGTCTCTCCTCAGGTGATCCTGAAGGATTTCTGCTTTATTGGAAATCCTAATAGTAGCCAGTCTGATTTTTATCCATTAACCCCTGTTTTACTATGTGAGCATGCACTCATGAAGCAGCTTGTATCTCTCTGTATTTGAACCCCATCTTCTTCCTGTACAGATGTAAACAACTGCCTCTTTCTCTTAGCCTCACAGATCCAGTGGAACAAAAAGTGAATGAGATTTTGTATCACCTTGTGCATCAGCAGCAGAAAACCCCCTGTTTCCAATGGCAGGATTGTTTCTGCTAGGAATGGTATATGAGGCAGATGGAGTCTTCTCTGATGAACCTCCTGTGTTTCTATCATTTGAAAAAAGCACCCATTGCCTTGAAATTTAGTGACTAACGTGGGGAATCTCTTCTACTGTCTCACCTTTACAACCAGTGCTCGGCCTATAATCAGGATTTTTAAATGAATAGCAGTGAAGTTCCTGAGGCAGAGGATGATGTGAATCTCTGCTCTGATAAATTTTTGGACATGGAGATTATAGAATAATCAGAAGAAACTCAAGATCTTGGAAGGCAATCTGATTTTAGCGCGCAGAGGTAGAGGTGGTGAAGCTTCTTTCTGCACTGGGCACAGTGAAGTTTTGGCAGTTGTCATAAACTTTCCACCCTGGATGTAAATAATTACAAAGGGAATTGATTCTGGGTCATGTTTTATATGTAGACATATACCACTTATTAAGTACAATGCAACATATGGTATAGGGTGTGTTCACAATAGCATTTGTGTTTAAATCCTGACTCTGCTTTAGAAGAATATCTCCCAGTCATGTCTTTGCTTTGGTTCTGTTGCAGGAAGTTTTTTGGACATATGGTGGTCAGCCCATGGGCTAGTCCCAAGTAAACCTCAACAGTGTAAACAGCAGTTCTCCAGAACCATTTTGCTCTACAAATCTGCTCCTTAGGCAATGCAGTGTTGATAACATGGACACAGTGGTTGGCTGTGCTACCTCCTTGAGGCTCAAAGCTGAGTGTTTTAAAACTAAGTACTTTTTGGGCAAGCTTTAGCCACATCAAAAACACAACCTTGCCCACACAATCATTTCATGTGCTAGTTTCCCCCACTGCATATCATTTGGACCTGCATACGGTTTGCACTGTGGTCTAAACTTACCACTCGTTGTCTGCCTAAAGTTTATATGCATCAGGTCAAAACTCCTTAAATTTCACCCTAGACCCTCTGTTCTCCCCCTTACACTAGCAGATAGCTGCTTCTTCCCTAGTGCATACTGGCAGAGCCTGGTGCTTTAGCCCTATTTCATGAGAAAAGCTGATGTGAAGAGACCCCACTTACAGTGTGCTCAGCACGGCATGTCTAGGCTGATGCTTTTTCTGATTACCTCCAAGTAGCTTTTCTGTCTAAGACCAGGAAGACAGAATAGATGAGGCCCTCTGTTGACAGAGAGGAACAGCCTCACACACAAGCAATGGCCCTGATGGGGGACTTCAACCACCACATTATTTGTTGGAACAACATGTCAGGCCATAAGCAATCCAGGAGGTTCCTGGAATGGGTTGATCATTACTTTCTTCTCTAAGTGATAGAGGAGCCAGTGAGGAGAGGTGCTATGCAGGGAATGGATTGAGAGGATCCCTGAGGAGAGGAAGTTGTGGGTTGGTTGACGAGAAGCTCAACGAGACCCTGCAATGTGTCTTGCAGCCCAGAAAGCCAGCCACATCCTGGCTGCATCAAAAGCAGTGTAGCCATCCAGTCGAGGGAGGTGATTCCACCCCTCTTCTGTATTCTGGTGAGACCCCACCTGGAGTATTGCATCCAGCTCTTGATCCCCCAGCTTAAGAAAGACCTGGATCTGTTGGAGTCAAGAGGAGAGCCATGAAGAAGACTGAAGGGCTGGAGTATGTCTCCTATGAGAATAGGCTGAGAAAGTTTGGCTTGTTCAGTTTGGAGGAGAGAAGGCTCTGGGGAGACCTTATAGCATCTTCCAGTACCTAAAGGGGGCTGACAAGAGAGCTGGAGAGGGACTTTTTAGAAGGGCATGTAGGACAAGGGGGACTGGATTTAAGCTGAAAGAAGGTAAATCTAGATTCGATACAAGGAAGAAATTATTTCCTGTGTGAGTGATTGAGGTACTGGAACAGGTTGCCCAGAGAAATTGTGGATGCCCCATCCCTGAAAATGTTTGAGGCCAAGTTGAATGGGGCTTTGAGCAACCTGGCCTAGTGGAAGGTGTCACAGCTCACGACAGAATGTTGGAACTGGATGATCTTTAGGTCCTTTCCAACTCAAACCATTCTATGATTCTATGAAGTTAGTCATCCAGAGCCAGACTTTCTGTGCATACAGAACATCTAATAATTGTCTTAAAACCCATTAAAAGTACTAGCATTATTTCCTATGCAGATGGTTGCTACAAAGAAGCAATTAGGAAGATAACCAGTATCTTTCCTTCTCTTCCATTTTTAAAGCTGCAGGGGGAAATGGCAGTATTTGGTCGAAGATAAGTATAAAACAAACCCTAAGGTGTTGACAACCCAAAATACTTGCATGTTTCAGTTTTGAACTAGCATCTAGACTTGTATCTTGGATATCATCCCTGGCTTTACTTCTTTGAATAGTAAATCTTTCTCACAGTTTGAACTGTGAATATAATTTAGCATTAATGTACCGTGTATGTCTTTGATATGGCCGAAAGGGACAAGTTATGTATCTGGGTTGGAGCAGAGAGACATATCACTGTGTTGGCAGGATCTTTACTGCTGTAACATTAAGTCCAGCAATCTAAAACATATGAGACTTGGAGTATATTTAGGTCTGGAAGAATAAAGTATGTTCATACATCTGGCAGTAGCTACCCCATATCAGTATATAGATCATGTGAAGTGTTTCAGAGGTAGAAGTGGGGTGCTGCCATAGGGTGGTGGAGAAGGCAAAAAAGCATCTGCAGTGAGGAACCAGTTTCTGTGGCTACAAGGTGTCCCCCCATTAGGGGTCCAGCAGTAAAGAGGTCCTGGTTCTGTTCAAGCTTCCTTCAGGGGAATATTGTTTTTCTTTTCTCTTCATCTGTGGAAGAAAGAGGAAGAAAAGGGTTTTCACTCTGTAAAATTGTTATGGATAGAAAACTGAGCAGGCATTCTCAGCGTGATATAGTCTTGTTAAGCAATGGTCTATTTTTCCTCCTGTTATCTTGATGAAGAAAGAAGGAAAAAATTAGCAATCCCTAGATGTGAACGGTAGAATTAATTATGGCTGTGATTCATTACAAGCAAAACCAGCTAACCCTTTCTCTGCTATTTTTAATTTTGCAATTGAATCATAGAGTATGTGAAACCCAAGATAGGGTCTGAATTCCTAGGAACAACTTCAATCCAAATGGCATGTAGCAGAATTGCCGGGAACTGGAGAAAAACTGCAGGCAGACAATCCAATTTTTAAAGGATTGAAAAGTCCCTCTGTTGTTTTGCTGTTGTTCTTACCTGTTGGTGATGTGAAGGAGAGATGTCCACAGTCAGAACAAGCCAGATCATTGAGTTTTGCTTAATTTTGACCTGTTGTTTTTTAACTTAGTCTGTGTTTGCTCAAGAACTGGCTAACTGTGTCTCTTCTTTCCATTATTTCTCTTTTTCTGGGGGTGTTCACTGTTATTATTGCTACTATTGCTACTATTATTACTAGTTTGCAGTGGGTTTTTTAGTCATCTGTGTTCAGCTCTCTTGAGAGCAATGAAAAGAAATAAAACTGCTTTTGTGAGTTGTGGCAGAAGAGTGCAAATAGATTGATTAAAAACGCTGTTTCTTTTTTTAATTTAAACAGTGCAGAGGCTTGTGGGTAATGTGCATAATGTATGCTCTGTGGTAACAAGCTACTGTGGGGAGAGGGGACGAAAATGAGGAAGAAAAAAAAAAAAGAAGTGGAGCCAGTGTTGTTCTGCCTTTAAACACAAGATTGATTTTACATTTTCCCTGTGTGTCACTTTCATTACTAGCAAATTAATCCTTCTCTCTGAGGCTTGAAACTTATTTCTGGGGTTTCTCATAAGAAAATAGCTTTTGGTGTGCTACCTATTCTGAAAAAGGGAGCTTGGGGCTTGGCTACATGAGGAAGTTGCACGCATTTAACCAAAGCTGTAATTTTAAAATTGACCCTGTTATAGAGGTTCACATGACTGGCTTATTTTGATTTTTACTTTACTTTGAATCTGCCTGTACTGGCAGAAACACAACACTCTTGAAATGATAGGAGAATGCTGACTAGAGGACAGGTAACATCACTTTAACTAAATCAATAAAAAGTTATCCCTTCACAGCTATTTCACCTTGTTCAGATAAAGAAGGCAATTATGGAGACCTGTGGCCTGAAGGATCAAGTCCTCAGCAAACCCTCTCGGGAGGAAGTTGTGATAAGTTTCTGACACTGATATGGTTCTGCAGTGCAGCATCACTTCGAACCATGAGGGTTGCTCTACTCCTGGGGACTCAGGGAGCTTCCTGGCCTAATAAAGGGGCAGAGGTATTGAACACTCATTTTAGTCTGACGATTCCATACAATTAAATGATTAAATAATTAGACTGCCAAAAGCTACAACTCTATTGCAAATTGAGCAAAACATTTTGACATTTTGAGCAAGATCATAATGCTGCTTTGTGGGGCTGCTCTCTCTTCAGTCCTCAGGTCATGGTACCATGTGCAGAAATTTGGACTTGCTTTGTTTCTGTTTAAATTATCTGGCATACCTAGAGCTTAGATCATCTGTGCTCTCATTGCAGAAGGGTTTCTTTCAGGTTTAGGTATTTTTTTGCAAGTTGTAAATTTTTCGGATCCAGGAGATACATGTGTGCTATCATTTTTTATAGTTCTTGGTTAGCAAAGTCATTGGCTGGTAATGAAAACCTACTGCCACTTTCTCTCTTTTGATGCCTCTGATGAAATCAGAGGGCTGTTCTGATTCAGTTCCAACTCAGAAAACTGGATGGTGACCCATAGCCACTTCCTTACCTCTGTTAAAATTGACACTTAAATTTCTATTCAAGATGAGTAGGTGGGTCACAGCATGCCCTGCTCTTTGAGGATCACTTGCCAGATGTGGCCCAGGTCTGTCCAGATCCATGGTGCCATAATGGGGCTGTAGTCTGAGATCTCTGGTGGATGTCCACCACCTGGGTTAATGCAGCAGCAATTTTTCATCATCAGTGGCTGCTACAGAATATAAGAGTACAGTCTTTTGGGCTGGCCTGAGCAGGGCCCTGAAGTCCTGTTGACAGCAGTGACTGGGAAGAGTGGGAAGAAGGGTTCTGTCTTTCCTACTGAATATCAAACAGCGCATAAAAATAGCCGCTTGCAGCCACAGTGAAGACTTGCTCTTGTCAGTGAAAATCTAGCATGTTTTGTCTGACCACAAGTCAGGTGTTTGTTTGGATTAACAAACAAAAGAGATGCCAGGTGCAAGGAGGAGAGTACCTGTTTTAAAATCAAAAGACCTCTGTTTTTTTCTTTTCCTTGTGAAAACTCTAATGGCAACCTTTCAAGTTGCTTAGACCATGTTTCAATGAAAACAACTTCCTGCTTTTCCTGTGCTCTGCAATGGCCAATTCTAACAGAGGATCTGGTATGTGATTAGGTTTCTTAAGTGGCAGGTGGGAGAGTGCATCCACTTACAGAATTATTGTTAAAGCGAGGAGCTTTTGGGACTTCTCTGCAGGCTCTCTGGATTGCTGGAAGCATTCCATCTGATTTCTCAAAAATGCTCACTTGTATTCTGAAAAACTGCAGTCTTTACAGCTGCCTTTTGTCTCTACTAGAGCCTTGAGCAAGCCATTTGCTTCTCTCTGAGCATGTTCTTGTTTAAATACGGAGAGCAAAGGGAGAAACACAGTTGGGCCATATTCATTTCCATTCTGACTGACTTAAAGTGAAGGATGTGTGTGAGCATCTGTGGGACTTGTTATTGCTCAGTGGGCAAGAGCTTGTCAGAAATGTTGGGCTGATTATCTGCTGTGTGAACCATGTGCTTTATAACTGACCTCTTTACTCCTGCCTTAGCAGAGGACAATCTTATCTTTTATGCTTAAAACAACTGCAATTCAGAGTGCATAGATCTTCACACTGAGACCTAGGATCCAGCTCTGTTGCCATCAGAATAATTGGCAAACATTACCAAGAAGTATTTTCTATGACATGGTTTTAGATACCCTGTACTACCCAAAGGACTTCTGAAAGAATGGGAAATTTGGTAGGCTTTGATTGATTCAGAAATGTCCCAGAAGCCAGCAGAAGAGAGGAGAGTGTCCATGTAGTGGTAGGTATGTGGACATGTGTATGGGTATACTAAATGATCTGCTTTTGCCCTGGGTTGGGAAAGCAAGGACTGCTGCAGGGCAGGAGGGAGGACACCGACAGAGCTGGAGGGCTCTGGGATTTGACCACAGCAGTAATGTTTGTACCTCCAAGGGTATAAAGCTTGATCTTCCAACTACCAAAGACATCAATTTTGTAGACTAGGGAGAAAAAATTTCAAAGGCAAATATCACAGAGATTGGAGGGAGGAGGGAAATGAGTGTTACATTGGTTTATTTATCAAGAAACACAATTTTACTGGGACACAATGCAAAGCTACAAGCATGTTATCCTACTGCTTTTCCAGCTCCAGCACCAGCTCTTTTCTTTTCCAGGTGAAGCATTATTGTGTTAATACTTGCAGGAGGAGGGAAGAAATGAGTCCAAATGCCCCTGTTTGAAACGTCCTATCAGTGCATAAAATATGTCTGCGGATTTGAGAATTACGCTGACTTCACAACAGTAAATTTCAGATAAATAATTTATCTCCTGCAAACACATTTCTGTGCTCTTACACATCCATTTGTTTCTGGAAAGCAGCAGGGGTGTCAGGGAGGCAGAAGTGATTGGTGCTCGCTGGGGAACTTTCCGTGGAGCTGCCTGTAGCTTGGGTGTTGTTGGCCGCTGGAGGTAGGGTTTTGTTCTCACAGCCGCCAGCTCGCACATCATAAATAAAGCCATTTTGGAAGCAGGAGGCACCTTGAGCTAAAACTGGCATTTCTCACAGTATTGGCAGATCAAGCTAGCAACTGTTGATTTTAAATGTTTAATGAGCAATATGTTGCTGATTCTGGTCATAATGTTGTGTTTGCCTAACCTTTCTCGATGTGCTCCCTTCTGCTGTATCGCTGGCAGGTTTCCAGGAGAGGAGGAAAGGGAAAGGTAAAAAGCACAAATCCCACCACGAAGGGTGAAGCAGGGCAGAGAGAACAGGAAAATCGAATGACTTAAAGAGAAGGGGCATAAAAGGCAGAGATAGAACTTAACTAACAGGAAGAAATAGCAGCAAGATATTGATGCCATGTCAGAGTATTAAATTAGGAACTGCAGAGAAAGACAACTTTTCCCTGCAGAGGTGTTCATACTGAGGGAACTGGAAAAGAAGGCTTGTTACTAGAAGGAGATGGATGAGAAGATCTGTGTGGAGGTAAGCCCCAAACCAGGGAGTCTCCTGAGACAGTTCAGCCTGATGTTTAATAGCAGGCAAATTGAAAGAGAAGCAGTATCTTACAAGTCAGTAAGATGCTCAGTCACTTTCCTGTCAGGCTCATATAAAGCTCACTCTAAAGACTATCTCCAGTATATTGTATCTTTTCTAACCTTTTCTTCAACCTCAAAATCTGCAGTGGTTCAGCATAAGCCTGTTTCATACTGGCTTATGGGTTGGCTATAAAGAGACTTATAAGCATGAGTAGGTATCTCAGGATATGAAGGAGGCTTTGCTGACCAGTGGAGGTAGGAGTGTGCAATGGAAACAGAAAAAGACTACTTTTATAGTACTAAATAGCAGCTGCTTCTGCTTTTGTTCCCATCTTAGACTAGACCCTCCCTTTAGTGCTGTGGGTACTGACCATTGCTTGCTGTAGCAGATTGAGCCCTTGTTTAATATATACCATGCATGTGTTAGGAAAAGCTCAAAGACCAAAAATACTGGAAAACTGAAGTCTTGTTTTCTGAACAGAGAGGGTTTTTGCGCAGCAGGGCCAAATGCTTCCTACCCCTCTGCGTTGGACACTCCTCAGCAGGAGCTATTCAGAGAGTTAATGTGTAAAAACTGTGGAAGATTTCTGTAATATGTTGATTGGGCTCTCACAAGTGAGACTAGGCATTTTCTCATCTTTTAATCATTACGTGTTTGGCTGATGTTTAAATCAATGAGAGCGTGCCAAACACTCACTGCCCTATTAGGAAGACATTTCTTGCTTTACATGATGGCTTATTTATTGCTTCCATTGTATGTACAGCACAGTATATATTGTCCAAAAGGGAGATACAGTTACTAGGTCAAACTTGGTAAGGGAGGATTTTTCTCTTTTTAATGAGAAGAGTATCAATTTTGCAGTGCCTGATATGCTTTCATTTCCAGGCACTTGCATACAAATTGTGTTATATAAAGTTGACCACACACAAATAGAGGTATAGAAAAGTGTGTGCTGAGACACTGTGAGATCAGTGCAGATAAAAACAGGACACAGAGGACTCATCTAACAGTAGCTTTGTGAAAAAAAAGGGCAGTGGTCCACCCAGGCCTCTATCATTCCTCCAGCAACATGAGAGGTTTATAAAGGAGATAGTGTCCTTTATATATGTAACTGCTTGATTTATTGTTTTTCCTTCATGGGTAATCTATCACTTCCTTAAGTTACTTGCTTCCTTGTTAACAAGTGAGAGTGAAACATGGATATATGTTCCACACTGAATTTTCCATTTTTAAGAGCAGGTATGCATGGGATTGCTGGATTGACCACTCTGAGGCTTTTACTCCCTCTTTTATACCACCATGATGTCTTCTGTTGTTTTCTTGCTTTCTTGATAAATGTCCTAAGCATCAATGCTAGTATGTGCAAAATAAAATTAATTGGCCTTGTTCACTATGGTCCTCAAGTACAAACAAGCACAGGCCTTTACCAGTTCAAACACCTCTTCAGTGTGTCATCTTCAAGGAAATTTCCAGCTTCTGTAAGTGAAGTTCTTTGCTGCCAACACCTCCAAGTGATTTCTCTTTAGCAGTAGCACACTCCATCAGCATTTTTTTACCTTCTCCTCTCCTGCCCCACTTGATTTGGTTCCCTATAGCTTTGAAGTAGAACAGTGATGTCTTTTCCAGCCATGTGGTGCAATATGGTATCATCTCCCTTGAAGCAATTGCCACGTGTGTTTGCCATGTAACAGACAACTATAAAAGCAAAGCAAAGCTGCAAGTATAGGAACTCTTTTCCTAAATGTTTCACCAGTACACTATTCCTGCATGAATGCTTTTTGTCATTGCAATAGCTCAACTGAGTTACAGTCAAGTTTCAGTCTTGTGGACATAAATACGGGTAGAAGGAAAAAAAAGGGTTGGAAGATAAAAAGGAGCATAATAGGGAAAGAGGAGGAGGGAAACAGGGTAAGAGGTAAAAATGAAAAGACAAAAAGAGGTATGTGAACTGAAGAAGGGGAAAAGGGGCTGTCATGGGAAAAACGCAGGAGAAGTGATTCAGACCTGTAGGATGGCAAGCTCTGAGGCTTGTGAGCTCTTGGCAGGGCAGAGCCCTGCAGAATGCAATATAATCTCTATTAGGGCCCTTCAGATTAGAGGCATATAAATGGAGTGGGGTTTATTGCGAATTCTGGTTAATAACTTTCTCAGAGGGGAAAACTTCTGTATTCTCTTTGAAATACAATTTCTTGTCTCATAAATTGAAACAGCTGCGACTGTTCCCTCTACACACAGATTTTTTTCATCTTTTGCCTTTTTTGCTGGATGTATGCATATGATTTGGCTTAATGATTTTTCCCTGCAGAAGGGACCCAGAATGTGGTGCTGTATACAGGTTTGTGATCAGTGTCTTTGCAAAAGCACCAAAAAAAATGCCTTGGGCATTTTCTGCTTTTAGAGAGGAACAAGTGTTAGGCTATTAGTCTGAATCTACCTTAGACTGCATTTCTCCTGAGAAAACTCAGTAAGAATTTCTGCAGCCTCATTCCCTAGAAAGACTCTTGCCCAAGTTGAGATTTGATCTGTCACCTAGACCAGACTCCAGTCTTGGAACTGTAAAGGCTGCTAGCACCTCCATAGCTACCATGCAGAATGCAAAGCAAAGAATACAGGTGAGGATCTTGACAACCTATATTACTGTTTCAGCTCTTAAGGCATCCCCTCCTGCACAGCTGATGAGCACCACAGTGCTGGTGGGAAGAGATGTTCCTGCCTGGAAAAGAAAGCAATACCATTTCCTGCCTTACGACTCTAAGCAGTGCTAGATATTCTCTGCCAGCATCAACTCATCTCTGCCTCTCTGAAGATTCCTAAATGTCTTTTTTTCTTATTTTCCTTTTTTTTTTCAATTGAAAGAGCCAAGATTGTTGCCTTTAGGCTTGTGCAGAAATCATTGAGTGTACAAAAACACAGATGGGGAGTCAAACCTTCTGGCCTCCAATCACTATCTGCTCCAAGTTAAAGTGGTCAGATCCCCAAGTCATTAAACAAGTGATATATGAGTTAACATACCATGCTGCCAGGAGCTGTATGTACAAATGTCCCAAGTTGGTTCACATTCAGAGGGCTATATGTCATCTTCAGCCAGTTTCTGTTTGGAAAGAGCTCAGGAAGGGTTTGAGGTTAAGTGAATACTTGAATAGGTATCTCAGTTTCTCATTTCTCCATCTCTCTCCCATGATTCCCTACAAGTGCCTCTAGTTCCTCAAGTGCTGGAAGAGGAAAGGGGAGTAGAAAAAGCCAGAATTCATCAGATCTCAGTGAAGAACTCCTTTCCCTCATAGCAGACCTCAGTCTGTCCATTATATCTGACAGGGCAAGTTGCATTTCAGGAGATCACAGAGCAGCAAAGCCATTTCTCCTGTTGTGTTAGGAGCAGACCCATGGTCTCCAGCAGGTTGGGCTTCATTCCCATCCCCTCTTGCAGCAGCTTCCTGCTGCATCCCAACCTGCAGGCTCCACCCCCATGTCTGCATCCAGTGGCCCAGCTCTGCTGTGTGACAAACTGATGCAACTGGGAGGTGTGAGGAGCCTTTGCCCACCAGAACAGGTTTGTATGTGAGGGCACCAAAACCTCAAATGACCCCAGTGACAAATGACTGGAGAGGCTCACTATCTCTTTCCTCCTTGAGCCCTCCTTGCAAAACAAGGCATGCTCACAACAAGAGTCTAAGGGATGAAGAGGAAAAGAAATGCATAGGTGCCCTTTCAGGGCTACATGGAAAGTTCCAGAGAATATCTTCTAGGTCTCTTTCAGTGCTAGAATTGTCTGGAGGTCAGGACTGTGGCTTCTTCCTTTTCTTTTTGATCCATGAATTGCAGACTCTTGTAACACGGAAGATTTTATGGATTAAGACTTTCTAGGGGACCTCTCTGTATTTGAGAAGGTAGCAGTGAGAGAACTTGTTTGTCTGTGAAATGGATGGTTGTTAAAGGTGTATTTTATCTGCCTTTAATGAGATGAAGCAGGCAGAAAGTACAGAGAAGGAGTCAGCGCCAGACATTCCCACTCCACCCCAAGCTCTTATTATCAAAGGTCATGGGAACCTACCTCTCTTTCTGGTTATATGTCCTGTGCATGTATACACATCATCTAAGTGTCTGAGACCCTCAGTGATTCTGCCAACAGCTTTCTATTGCCTGTGAGCAATTAAACTGTTTACCACAGATCAATATAACTGTAATATATCTGAAAGACTCAGGCCTCAGTTACCCCTTGTATGTTGTATTCCCAGCCCACACTAAATGCATTCCACGTTGCTTTCCCATGGTGATTCACCTTGCTTAGAGCTGTGCTTGTTTGCCATAACCCTCTGCATCCACCCACTTTAATGAACCTTTCATCTCTATCTCCTACTCTGTGTTTCATTTCCTTATCTATTTCCTTTTCGGTCCTTTTCCTGAAGACTTGGGTTTCACAAGCTATCCTCCTTATGGTATTTTTTAAAATTTTTATTGTCTTGACAGTTCTTCCCCTGTTCTCCATTCTCCTTCCTGCATGTTACATGCCCCTGTATATGCAACCTCATACTGCCTGAAAATTATCTCAGGACCATCTACTCCTAAGTAGTGAAAAAATACAGTCTGCAGGTGAATTTGCCATTTTAATATAGTTAACATTTCTCCTCTCCTTCAACTGTTCTGCAATTGCAGACTGCTGGGATTAGTGGCATAAAATCCCACCAGGATATTGACATAACCTATAAGCCAGGAAGTTGTTTTAATCAAACCCAGCACCCCATTTGGAATGCGGGACTTAGAAATACAAGGACAGCAGTTTTGAGAGCAGTTGAGAAATAAGGAAATGAGTGTTTGAGGACAGGTATTATTTCAATACCCTATGGTCAGAAGTTGCAAACTATTTTTTTTTCCCTGCTGAGTCCTAGCCAGTACAGAGTGCTCAGACAGCATATTGATACTGGAGAGCTGATAGAAAGGAATTTGATTGAATTACTGGTTATTAAGAAGGGCTTTTATCCAGTAAAAGTGTCAGAGGGCCTCAATCCACAGGACATGGATGATTACTGTGGATGAGTTCCTGATCCTTGGAGGCCAAGTGGGAGGGCACTGTTGGTGTGTTTCTCCCCCACTCCCAGTAAAATTTAGAGCAGCCTGGGATGAGCCACCCATAAAAAAATGTCTGTTATGTTCCTTGGAAAGCAATGAACCAAAGAAAGAATAGAAGATACCCAAAACTATTTGTCAGTCTAACTCACAACTGCACCTCTTGCTCTTTCCCTTTATCTGCTCTGGGGTTTCTAAAAAGGCAACCTTTGCCCGTGTGTCAGCACGATCCACACATCAGCAGGGCAAGGACAAAGTATTGACAAGCCATTGCAGAGGGTTCCAGTGGCAAAGCTGATAAAGAGAAGGCGCTGCATTAAAGACAGGGTGCCATGTGCTATGGTGCCAGTCAGTATGCCTGCTGTCAGTACTGTCCAGTGTGGCAGCATTGTAAACTGGCAGGAGAGAGAGAAGTGGCCTACTTGCAACCTTGGTCCATGGTGTGAAAACCACATAAACCACATAAAGCAGTTTGTACCTTATGGTGATGAGAGACAAGGGGAGATTTCTGTCCCCAGCTGGTGAACAGTTTATTCGTTGAAGTATAAGGATTGATAGCACTTGTCACTAATAGCCCAGCTAATATAACTGCAGATGCTACATTTAATGTGTGCAGTGCCATTTCAGAACACGGGCCTCTGGCCTACACCACTGGAAAAGTGGAGCAGATTCCTACGGGGCTGGTGGAGAATTGCAAGTGTCCTGCACCCCTGTGACAGGAAAAAAGAGGATGTGTCCTGCTTCTGCATGACACTCTCTGTAGGGGTACATGTTTGTGTCCATGCATGTATGTAATTTACTGAGTGCACATGAGAAAATGAAAGGCTATTGTGCATGAGATCAAGAGTACATGCAGGAGAAAGCAGAGCTCCACTGCACGTAGAAAAACTAAGGGAGTGGTTGGGGTAGGAGGATATGCCCAGTCCTATTTAGCTGTCTTTCATACCACCATACTCCTGACAACGTTTTCTTAATATCTGCGGTAAAAAGAGATTCAGAGCATTTGAGAAGATGCGATGCTGCCCAGCAGCATAGCTGCATAAAGCAGGGAGCAGCTTCCATGCAACTAAGAACAGAGCCCCTCAACAAGGTGCCTATGGTGCAATGAGGACAGGTTAGAAAAAAGAAGGGAATATTTGTGCTTCTTAGTGGCCGCATCATCAAATGGCAACCTCACACCTCTTCTGATGATTTCCAGGAGTGTTTGAAACCAGCTACTATAGGTTTTCAGATGTTAATGAGGGATCTTCTCCTACCTGCCAAAAGGTGTTTTGTTAGATATGCATGGGGTTGCATGGATGCAGGCACCATGCAATGCTTGGGAGGCAAATGTACTCTGTCCTGCAGTCCTCCAAACACAAGACTACAGACACATCCCTGTGCTTGTCTTCTCATCCTCTCCCCTGCCTGCCAGCCAGCCTTCCTTCTTCACACCTTCACCTTAATGCTCCATCATACTTCCAGTTCCCCACCTGTGGGACTTCCAGTCCCATACCTGTACTTCCATGTGTATTCTTTTCACCATCCATACACATGTACACACACGTGGAGAGTCTAGTCCCCGAGTACTCTTTCACCCACCTGCATTTCGTCTTGCATCCCCCCACAGGCTTTCACACTGCTTTCCTTATGATACTCAGCAGCTCTTGCCCACACACCCAGCTGGTACTCACTTGTGCTCACCACACTCTCATGTTCTCTGTCTCTGATTGTCTAGCCCTGTAACCAAGCTGTTACTAGTTTGATTCAGTCGTGTGTGTGTCCTGTCAGACACACATCTGCAGCCAAGTGGCCCAGAGCAAGACCAGCATGTATCAGGGTTAAAAATGAATATGCCAGGAACGTCCCTCTTCTCTAAACTCACACCCTGATAATATAGCCCCAAGTCTGTGGTGTAAAGACAGCAGTTTGTGGCTTTCATTGGAGGAGAGGATGGGGGAGGAAAGTCCAGCCCAACACCTAGCCCTTCAAATGAAGTGACTTGTCAAGTATGCAACTGTGGCGGAGATCTGAGAAGCAGTAAATTTAGCAGCACTCACTTCCAGTGACAACCTGTCATGTGCTTGAAACATAAATAGTGGTGGAGACAAATCACTGCTGTTTTCCTATTAAGCTTTGGCCCACTGGCCCTCTAGCTTGCCAGCAGGATTTCTACCTGGTCTGTTGGCGTGCCTCGTCTCAGGGACAGATATGCCTCCCCATTACAGGTTTTGGGAGAGTCAGAACAGGAATTATCATGCTGTTATTTCCTCAGGTGTCCTTGGTGTCTGGGCACTTGCTCCTCAGCTGATGGATTTCTTGCTCAGGCTGTGTGCTGCTGGCACGTCCACCTTCCACCCAAGGTTGAGCAAACATGGACCCTCTCCCTAGAGGGCTTATGGCTATCACCTCTGCCCCTGGTCTCTTCCAAGTAGCCTGTCAAGGTCACGCTGATGAAGTAAATGAGGCACTGATTTTAATACGGGAGCAAAGGTGAAGTTTTCCATTGCACTTGCAAGCACAAATGCCATTGAAAGCTATTGGGTCTTGTCCTGTTAAAGCAGTTAGTGGCTTTTGGAAATGCTAGTTTCAAATACTAATTATCATATAACCATTTAATAAAACACACCATCAGAAGCTCACATTAATCTTTACAGAGATGAGAGACATCCCTTAGTGCTTTAAATTGAGGAACCAGGGACTCAGCACATTTCACCTCCTTCCCTCTCTCATCACTTTTGATTCCTCTTCCCCTCTCTCCTCAAGGAAGATGAAATCATGCCGGTGATTAAGGTGGCCTGCTCTGTGCTGTTTAATTAGAACAACTGCTGTTTCAGTTCCAGTGAAACTCACAGATTTGCAGTTGCAAAGGCATTCTAATAAGACCCCTGCCTCTTCAGGAGCTTGGCAGAAAGGAGCCAATGAGTCTTCAACATAAAATGGATGGGATTTTCATGCTTTCTTGGGGTTTTTTAGCTGACTTGGCCTCATGTTGAAGACAGATGCTTCTCTCCCTAGAGGAGCCAAATGCTTTTGGGGAGTTGGAAGAGAAGAAATAAATAGATTCCTGTCCACGACAGTAATGTGAAGCCCAGTGAGATGCTTTTGATTGATATGATTGACCATTGTCTTCTCATGCCAGGAGTGTTACGTTTGTTAGAAGTTTTCTATAAGCATTAGAATGAGTATTAAGGAGTTGCAACAAAGGCAATGAAATATCTTTTAGGTTTGTCCTTAGATCCCTTCCCAAACTTATGGGGTAAGCTGTAAGAAGTCAGAAAGGAATTGTTTTGAAACTGTTTCTTCTACTTATAATCGTCTGCCTTTTTCATTTTTGGTGGCCTCTTTCTTTTCCCCATATCCCTGGGGGAGAGATCCTGCCTCACAGCCATGATTTTCAGTAATGCTGACGGCCAACAGCTGCGCCAACAATGGTAGTAGCTGCAACAGGGAGCTACAAGAGCTCAAAATCAAGGTGTGTATTTCCTCTCTGCTTGCCTCCCCTGTAGGACTGTGCAAGCTGCAATATTAGGCACTGAGCAAACACCTTCCTTCACAACCTTGCAAGTTTGAGAGATAAGACTCCTTATTCTTTGGAAAGCAAGGGAGTAGCTAACTGCATAGGAATTACATATCCTGGACCAAACCAATCATTTATCTGGCCCACTCTCACTATGAATCAACAGCAGACACCTCAGATGATAATATCACAGGAGCCCGCCCAATTGATCAAAAGTCTGTGCAGCATGTGAGCCCAAACAATACCTTCCCAGCATGCTCCACCCTGTCTCAAAACCTCTGTAATACTTTCCTTGATATGTGGCAGTACTTCATAGCTGCTCAATCCTAAATGGAGCCTGTTAGCCTCATCTCCTGATCCCTTGTTGTTCTCCCCACTGAGTATCCTGGTTTGCTTCTTTCACTAGGAGCAGATACTGGAGATGGTGTCAGGCAATCACTGTGCTAGATCTAATTGAGAAACATTGCAGCAAGGAGAGGGGTCAACAGAAAAGCAAACAAAACGATTTTTCAAGAAGCTAATCCACCTATACAAATACTGGCACCAGGCATCACAACATGCTGGCATGTTTTTGAAAGGGTAAATCTTGCTGAGGGGTGGCTTAACTCTTTGACCTCATTTCCTCAGTTGAAAACATAGCTGTTTAAAAGATCAGTGGCAAGATCCAGGCTGATACGAAAATCCTGATCTTTACATTTTAGTTGTGAACTCCATATTCAGAGTAGCCTCACTGAAAACAGGGGTGAGCTACAGGAATTGCTGTCTTGCAAAACGACAGGAGATTCAGGGGCTGTGATCTGGCTGTGATTTGGCTTCAGCTTGCAGAGAAAAAGCCACAGGAATGTCTAAGCTTCTGAGTTAATGTTCTTTCCCATTTCAAGTAAAATTGGACCAATTTGTAATTTCTCAAGCCTTCTTCCAAGTTTCAAACATATAAGAATAGAATTCTGTGGGCTAAGTTGGATCATGGGGTGAGTGGGAGTTAAATTTTTCTTTAGTTTTTAAGTTAGGTTAAAGTTCAATGTTCATTCTTACCCTCTCATCCCAAGAAGTGTGAGTGGATATAAGACAGAAGGGAACAAATACAGTGTATTTAAAAACAGGGAAACATTTTCATGGATGCCCAGGAAAGTGAGCCACTTGATTCTTGCACAATAGTATATTGTGCATGTCTAGCCCTATTGGAGACACGAGAGTCTTTGTAAAGAGTGTAACAAAGATTTTTAAAGATGGCAACAAACACAGATAAACCTTGTAGTTCCTAGATTGAGAGACTGGCACAGTTGGTACCACTGAGTGCCATCACATGAGCTTTTCCTACAGTCTGGGACTGACAAAATGATTTGTGGAATTAAACTAGCGACTACACTGCAGTCCATCCCGGCTCTTCACTGGCAGGACAGAAATTAGACAGTTCACTCAGGCTTCTTGCCCCAGATGGGATTTGTTGCTGTCAGTCTTTTCTTTGGTCTTGGGTCTGTGAGGAAGAACTTGTCTTCAAACTGTATAAAGATAATAGCACAATTGCATTGTTCGAAATAAGAGAACTTGCAGGGAAACGAGTACATAAGGCCAAATGAAAGGAAACCAGCTGACAGAGTCAGAAGGGACCATAACAGTTGACTGCTTGCTGTTGTATTTTATGCCTTTCATCGGTGTCCATGACACGCAAGAAAACCCATTCTCCTGCATCAGCTCTTGGCTGGTATTACCTTCTTGTGTTTAGCACACTGGGAAATAAAGACTTACTGATTACACACACACAAACACACCTTGTTCTTCCTCTTGCCACGGACAACTGCTGGCCCATCCTCTTGTAGGTGGTGGGGGAAGAGGGCACAGCTCCCTGCAGTGCTGACCACACTGCTGGGAGTGAGAGATTGGCATGCTGCCATTAATGTGTGCACATTGAACAACTCCTGTGCCTCAGCTGTGATTATTTCTCTGACCTTCTCTTTTCAAGCTCCGCTTTATTAACTGCTCCAGCATTGTCCTCGTAGCCCTAAGGACTTACCAGCTCCTGCCTTCTTATGACACTCAAAGATATGGTGTCATCTCAGTGATTCATCTAGCTGATGACGCCTGCTACCTCATGTTGATATAAAGTCCCCTCCAAAAGGCAGCAGGCAAAAAAATTTGGGATGCAGAAACAGTATAACTGTTGGTATATTCATGTTTATATGTCATTTTCTTGGCAGTAAAATTAAGACTTGGAGTTTGGTAGTGTAGTCATGGCATTGCAGTATGCAACATTTAGGGAGTATAATACTGTAGTTGTGACATTAGATGACTTAATTTAACTCATGGTTCATAATTTACTATATACATTGGCATCACAGCCAAGTTTTGTTCAAGAGCAATTTATCTATCCAAAAAATGGTGTTCGTGTTCATTTAAAAAAATGTTAACAAATTTGGGTTAAATTCAATAAGTAATTTTTGAAAAAAAAAGTAATTATCTTCTACATGAAATAATTATTTTAAATTATATCGCAAGTTGAGGCAGAACATTAATTCCTTTTTCTGATCCAGCAAAGAGCAGAAGAAAATCACTGGTCAAACTGAAGGCTTTGACCTGAAAAAGGATTGGATTTTTTTTCAGGGTGTGGTTCCTTTTCTTTCTGGTGTTCACATGTGGATTTTGAAAGGAAAATCTAATCAGCTGCTGAGATGAAGTAGTATGTTGCACACCTGCTCCATGCCCAGACTCAGGGCTGTGCATGAGGGAGTGTGATGGCCTTTAGTGGTTGTTTATGAATAAGAGGGAGTGGAAATTCAGACGTGCAGCAGACCTGCTGAGGCTTCCTGAAGCAGACAACCCCACTGACATGCACCCACAGCCAGGTTGCAAACCGCATCTGAGCTGTCAGATTTTGGCTTCCAACTCCTGGGCAGAGCCATCAACGATGGCGAGTAGTCCCAAGTGGTTTGGTCAGTGCTGTCCCTTGAGAGAGAGCACTGAGATATTGTTCAGTCTGGGCAGGCTGCTCTCAACCTGGAAGGTTTTATTTGTATGCTAGATGGGTGGAGTTTGAGGAGAAAGACCCCACAAAACTCACTGGCTTTCTTAACCCCGCTCATGCCAGAAGGTGCTTGTGTTGCCTCAGCTGGGGAGCTCCTTGGGTCCTGTCCTTGGCTCAGGGGGCACGACAGCCAGCTTTGCACATAAGGTCCAAATGTGTTTGCTGATGAGCAAGGTCCTGTGAACGCCAGGGGAAACCATGCCAGGGTGTTTCCTCCTGATCTGACTCATTCTCATTCATGAAGCCAGAGCCAGGCCAGAGCCCTCCCTGGCACTGCACTAGTTTTTTGGTTTATGTGTAATAGCTACAGACCTAAGGGCATGGGAAGCAGTGAGGCCAGCTTAAACAATAAATACCCTGCTGTGCCTTGCTGCTTAAACAGAGTAATTACTGCCTTACTACATGTGACCCCTCTGTTCCTGTCCCTCTGGCAGTTGTTATTTCATGGCTCCCTTTGCACAAGGGATGGCTGTGCCTCTCTCTATGCTGTACATCTCTCTCTGCCACTGTCTTGCCTCTTGTCTTTCTCACTCACTCTGACTCCGTGTGTTTCTCATTGTCACTAGCTGACTACCATTTTCTCTTTTTGCCAGTCACTGAAGAATCTCACTGTTTGCATTTCTCCATCTATTTTTCCCTACCTCTCAAGCTTTCCCCATTTTCACCATTTCCCATGCTGTGATAGTTTTTCTGCCTTCCTTCCTTACTGTAGCATTGTAGCACTAGCTGTCCCTTTACTCATCCACCATCTGCTGCTCTCCACTGATCTCTTTGCTAAAAGCAAGCCTCTTCAACTAAAGGATGGGGAAAAAATGCCAAACTCATTGGAGTCTGTGATGGTTGAGGAGACAGAGACTGACAAATGAAAACTGCAAAGTTTTGAGTTAAAAAAAAAAATCCCAGTTGGAGGTTAAACAAAAAAATTATGTCAAAGTCTCCCTTAGCTATTTTTGTCTTTCGAAAGCCTGTTCCTAGGGAATATAAGGAGCAGAGGGAAGGAGGAAAGTTAGGTGAGCAAAACCTCAAACACTAAATGGGGAGTGCAGAGACAACAAAACCTGCAGTTCAGCAATAGAAGTTGCTACACACAAAAAACCCTTCAAATGGGATTTATTGATTTCCAACCCTTTTTATCTCTTTGCATCTTGTTTTAGGCAGAGGAAGGCCCAACAAAGATGCATAACCAATTCTGCTCTCCCCTCTTCACAACTACAAAGATGCTTGGAGGGAAAACAAACATAGGAGCAGGGTGGCTGATCTCTTTCTCCACATGCCAAATGCAAACAGATAATTTCAGTGGATCTGAACTTCCGTTTAATTTAAGACCACAGCAGAGTTAAACAAAATAAGAGAACTAAAGTAATTTTTGCACAAGAAGGAGCCCAGTGTTGGGTGGACGAACAGGAGAGGAGATAGAACAAAATGTGGTTGCCACCTCTGCAAATCAGCTTCCCCTTTGGAGATATAAGGAACTAGGGCACGAAGGGAAAGGCCTCTTTGGTAGAGAACATGACTGAATACATTTCTGGCCCCCTGACTACATGAAAGAGCTGTCTGTACACAGTACAAGTGGGATTTTGTCTGGGTGCGTGCCATCTATAGAAAGGAAATACTTAGCCTTTAAGAAAAGAGTGATGTGGTGTGTGGCAGTGCAAGGGGTCGTTCAGGCAGGGGTGAGAAGGGCCCATAACTATGTGGAGGGAGCATGTCAGTCTGCATTTCTGCACACACAGTGGGATTTATAGCTATAAAAATAAAATAGGTAGTATATAAAGTGTATAATATTGTATACATTTATATATATATATATATATATATGTATAAGAGCACAGGCAGGTGTGCACACCAGTGAGGGCAATATGCAGAGCCAGTGGGGTTGCACAAGGCTGTTTCCAGAGGGTAGGGGGAGAGGGGACCTGCTTGCCAGCAGGCTAGCATAGCTGAGCAGATTTGCTGTTCGGGTTCATTATTTACTGGGTCCAATTAGGAAGTCAGGAGATGGGAAATGTGGCTGAGGCAAGCGGGCCTTCAAAGCCTTCCTCCTGCACACATCAAAGCCGTCTGCCGCAGATCCCTCTGCAGAAAGGGCTCTGCCAGCTCCGAGCAGCAGCAGCTGCCTGGCTCGTGCTGCTCGGGGTCGTTCCCTGTTGGTTTGATTGTCAAGCCTCCCAGGCTCATGCTCTATCTCCAGCCTCCAGAGCAGAAAGCTCCTCTTTCTGATTTACTGGGACAGGGCTAAGGAGCTACAGCTTGGCAAGATGGTGTTTAATGGGGCTGTAGCAACAAACCAAGCGAACTGTGAACATGTGAAAGGCAAAAAACCTGCAGGGAAGCGGGTTGCCTGAAGTCACACGAGGGGATGGTTTGGGATGAGAAGAGCTGCACTGTGTGAGAAATCATCCCCTTAGGGAAACCTGAAAGGCCCCTCACTGGGAAAGGGCTGTACTGAACCAGGCAGAACAGCCAGGAGACAACCCTTGTCGGTGAGGAAGCTTTGGCAGTAGGGTCAGAATCTCACCCCTTGATAACATGCTCAAGGAAAATGTCTTCTCTTAATGGGAATGGAGTGGCTCGCTTGCCAGGAGCTGGCAGTCTCTCTCTTCACCTAATAGAATATGTTCATTGTTATTGGTACCAAAGAGCATTGTCCAAGCTTTCTCCTTCCCTGCTTTGATAAACTGCATAGTGACAACAATCAGTTCTCTGCCAAAACTGGCTCCTGCATGGAAACATTTGTAAATTCACTCGATGTATAAAGCTCTGTTCCCGCTCCCCCCGCCCCCTGTTTGCCTTAGAGGTTAGAGTTAATATGACTCACCTAATCTGGCTGCCAAAGTGAATTAGTGAAAACATCTCTACAGCTCTCTGCAAGATATCACAACCTGACATTTCTCTAACACACTGTGATACATCTTTCCTCTCCCTGATCTGTACTACGACACCTCAATTTTATATAAATGCTTTTTGTTAGAAATGGTTAATGTACCCTTAGAGGGTACAAGGCAGCAAGCAAAAGTTCTTGTAACAAAATGTTGATGCCCAGGGTCACAAGTGCAGGGACTATCACAGAAACTATTTAAGTTTCTGTGTTACCACTACTTAAGCAAGAGACTATCACAGAAACTTTCCCTGAAGTGTTATGCTCATATCTCTGTCCTGGAGCAGGGGAATGAGGAGCTAAATAGGGTTATTGATGTCTTTGCCATGCCTTCTAAAATAGAAGTCCTGCCTTTCACTTATCTCCCGAGAACTCCACTGGGCAAACCAGTCTTGGGAGGGATTTTGTGTAGCTGTGAAAGCTCTTCTGCTGGACACAGTATACAGTACACTTAAGTACATGTATGTGTGCAGGGAAGAAGCTGAAAGACATCTTTCACTGGGAAAGTGTGTACCCTTTTAGGATACTTTGGCACTCCATTGATGTGATTCTCTGACAGACAAACTTAACAGCACCCTTAATGAGTGTGCCACTCCATTAGAGCTGGTTAAGTGACCCTCAACCCTGTTTTCATTACGGTGACAGTCTTGTGACAAGGGCAAATTGCAGAAGAAGCCAGTCCCACTTGGAATGAACCCTGTGTATAAACAAGGCAGAATTTTAGAGCAAATTATTTGCAAAACTGAGGCAAATTACATTTTAACCTTTTCTTTATGAGTCTTTCCCTGATGTCTGATTAACTTTCCAGTCAACTGACTGACCTACCAACTGGGAGTGCTGCTGTGAAAGGAGGGAAGTGTTGGTTGTCAGCTTAAATTGGGGGTGGGATTTTTTAAAGTGCTTTATTAGCAGGTAGCAATATGTCATAAGAAGATCTGGGAATTAAAAGGGTTCTCAAACAGAAATTATTCCTGCTATAGCAAAACCACAAACAACGTATTGGCTATACAGATAGCAGCACAGTGCAGAAGTTGTGATGCAATCCTTCATCTGTGTTCAGCCCTGGTAACACCTCATCTGAAATGCTGTGTTCGGTTTGGGGTATTGCACTTCCAGAAAAATGTGAATTTGTCAGAGAGGTCTAAAAGCAAAGAACAGGAATGATCAAGGGTCTAAAAAAATCTCACCTACAAAGGAAGGTTGAAAGACCCTGGCAATGTTCAGCCAAAAAGAAAAAAAAAAAGATGACAACTGAGGGAGGAACATAAGTGATTTAAAAGTTGATAAAAGGCTATTGCAGTGAAGGAGGGAATGATTTGTTCTTTTTGTCTGTAGTGGCTAAGACAAAAATAATAGCTTTAAATTGCAGCAAGGGAGACTCAGGTCAAACTTCAGGGAAACTGCTCCAATGGTAAGGACATCAAAGCACAGGAACAGATTGTCTGGAGTGGTTGCAGAGTCTCTGCTGCTGGAGGGCAGAGGATGGCTGTGTCCCTGACATGACTCATGTGTCCTGCCTTGAGGTCGGGGAAAGGGTTATATGGTAACTGAAGTCCCTTCCACAGTACTGTGACTCAACTCTGGTCCTACAGGGATTAAGATTCCCTGACATATTCATGAGTTATACCAATAAAAAACACCTGTGAAAATCCCACCCTGCTTCCTTCTCCACTGACTCTCCACAGCATCAGCCCCAGTGCACAGCAGAGGACTGAGAGCCATGTCCTGGAGCACTGGGTGCCTAAGAGGAGCCAACTTTGCCTGCCTCTCTTGTACAGTAAGCTGCTACCATGCAGGAAGGCCCTTCAGCAAGCTGTTAGGGGATGCAAAGACGAAGCAGTTGTAAGTTTTAGACATAGCAATGAGATTTCCGCTCACCTGAACATCTGGCAGGAGTGGCAGGAGCTGGAAAAAGGGACTGCTGGTTAGCCCTGCTGAAAGAGAGGGGAAACCTTGTCACTACATGAGTTTAATAGGTACACTGCTGTTTTCATGCTGAGTCTTCGTGAGAGGGGGTAGTTTTCTCCTAGAATGATTCTGAAAATTGCCTCAGGAAAAAAAAGACAAAAAGTAATTGTCTAAGGGGCAGAGTTCTGAGCAGATTTTGAAGTTTCTAAAGTCCCTCTCTTACGCAGAAGGGAAATACGTGCAGCTGGCATCGGCAGTGTGTGCAGCCAGCCTGACCTGGCCACCATGCTGCAGTAAATCTGTGCCTCTCTGGTGGGATTCACTGCACAGGGTTCCATGGGAACTTCAGCTCCAGAGACAAAGCTTAGCCACTGCTGTCACACAGTGCCATAAGCCAGGGGGAACAGCCCCATCCTCACAGGCACTATTTGAACTCCATCAAACAACTGTAAGCACTGAAGTGAAGTGGGCAGGGTTTCAGAAGTCCTTGGCACCTGTTGAGCAGAAAATGTCTTCTGGGCAGAGGCTTGCTTTGGAAAATCTGACTGCTCTCTGAGGAACCAGAATGGGAGCCCTTGTGAGATGACTTTTTCTGTTTTTTAAAAAAATCTGACTTTTATGCTTTGAGGGTTGGGCAATGCTTTCTCTA
Source organism: Campylorhamphus procurvoides (assembly GCA_013396655.1). Classification (NCBI taxonomy): domain Eukaryota; kingdom Metazoa; phylum Chordata; class Aves; order Passeriformes; family Dendrocolaptidae; genus Campylorhamphus; species Campylorhamphus procurvoides. Next base: position 2,686,170 of record WBMV01007810.1, read on the forward strand.
AACATACACGGGCTTGTGCTTTCACATGCTGCAGAGCAGTGCTCACAGCTCTCTCAGAGGAGGGAACGTGGTTCAGATTCTTTCCAGAAGGAGCCTTGTTTGCTTTCTGTAGGAATAGAGTAGATATACCAATACTAATATTTCATGCTTCCCTGGCAACTTCCATCCAACAAGTCTAATGTGTTTTACATGGGTTAACCTCGCTGCCCTTCTCTGACCAGGAGGTGATGAGAGGAGGGGTGCTATTTGCTGCAGTTCACAGAGGGAGAACGAAGGACTGACTCACCCAAGGTCATACAGTGAATTAAAAGCAAGGCCACAGTCCTTCCTCAATTCCTGCCCCCATCTGTAACCCTGACTGACACTCGAGTCAGTGTGCTAGTGAGGCAGCATGGTTTAAATATGTCATCTCATACGTACAGTAGATCGGGGATGTGTGATGATTATTGGTCTGCACAGTTCGAATTACACTTTGTTTCTCTCAGTTTGGCTGTATTTAACAGTAGCTTAATCTGATCGATGGCACTTCAGGGTGGTGGTTGTTCTGAGAGACAGAAGGACATTTTTCACAGTTTTGCAGTGGAGAAAAGGGTGCTGACAACAACATCACATCTGAGGACCCTGCCTGAACTAGCACATCAGCCACAGCCTGACTAACCTCTCCTGCTACTCAGCCATCACACTAGTGAACTTAATCTGATCTCCTGTGGTAATTTTGCTTCTTGGCCTGGGCAGTCTGTGAGATGGGACATGTTGATACCACTTTTATGCTTCCTTCCAGATTTTTCAGTTCTCCATAACGAAATAAAATGCTGGTATCTTGCTGATGTGGCTTCTGAAATAACTTTTAAATCACCCATAACTGTTGTGTATTTGCAGAATCCCTGTTGTGGTTGTTCCTCCATAGAAATTAAGCAGAAGGTTTCCCAAATCTGAAAGCCTAACAGAACCACCCTCTGTATTTTTCTGTCCTACCAGGCAGAGAGTTTGAAGGTGAAGAGGAGTACCTGGAGATCCTAGGTATCACACGAGAGCAGTCGGGCAAGTACGAATGCAAAGCTGCCAACGAGGTTGCCTCAGCAGATGTCAAGCAAGTCCGGGTCACTGTGAACTGTGAGTACATCACAGCTGGAACAGGTCAATCGGGAGAACTTTGTCCACAGGCAGAGGTTACTTCAGGATAAAGAGAGAAGCGTTTCTGGGTTTATATTATACAGTCTTAGAGGGGGGGTGATGAGAAAACTATCTGCAGTCAGAAACTTATCACAGGGTAGAGTTTGTGCTTTAAACTTGGTAATATATAAGAAAAGGAGGGGTGCTGGGAGAGAGAGAGGGAGAGAGAGAGGAGCTGTGAGTTGCCCCCATCTCTCCCCTCAGAAACGCTGGCAATGCCTTGTTTTCATTCATTGATATTCGGGTGAAGAGTAGCGTGAAGAGAAGCTTCAGCAAGGCAGCAAGGAGAGATAAGGGAGGGTTCAGCTGGCTCAGAGTAAACACACGCCTGTCTGCACCCAGCCATCTCAGCAGTGCCTACGTGGGTATCACAGCCCAGGGGACATGTGGGAGAGGCACGTGTTAATGAGAGGGTGCAAAAACTTAACTTTTATGTGGGTTTCAGGTCATGACTATAAAGCTCCGTCTAAGAGACCCTCCATGTACCAATGCAGTACAGAAAGAGGCTTGGCCAAATGATATGGCAATCCACCTAAAAGCATCGAGAGACACAGTTAGCTGTGTGGCTCACACCCACCCACACCTGTGTGAGATGGGCATGGATCCCATTGCCCATATGTGCTTAGGCAGATGTCCGCTTCACTCTGCTGGTGTTCTCCTCTCACAGTGACACAAGATACTTCAGACTGATGTTACGCTTTTAATCCTACACGTGTATATGTACATCTCCATACTTGTATGGCTTATATTTGGCACTGGAGTGATTTAAAGTGAATATCCGTATCTACCTGCTCTATTTCCAAGCTTGGAAGCTAACAGTTTTGCAGCAGGGATGGATGAATGGGAGGTATATCCATTCCTGAGCTTCTTCAGTTTATACACCAGAATATTACCTTAAATTGAAACTGGAGATGATTACATGCTTGTTTCAGGGTGCACATTCATGGCCTTGATTCACAGGTAGAAGAACTGTTGGGGAGTGGGTTAGGGCAGAGAGCTGACGGTAGCATGTGTTCCAGCCCATCCCAGTCTTAATTTGACACCACAGGAGATTATAGCACCTTTTAATACCATTCTTGCTCTTCGTCCCTTTCTTTCCCTTTGGACCATCACATCAGATCAACTTTTCTGTCTTGCTTAGAAGTCAAGGTTATAGGCTCCCTGCAGCATCTTCAGAATCCACAGTTGTTTAGAATTCCCTTGCAAACTGGGTGGCAGTGGCTTAATACCAGCTGCTTCATGGGACAAATTTGGCATTAATATGAACTGTAGTAGCAGATTTTCTGCACTAAATGTGTTGAGGGCTTTTTCTTGTCAAAACCAGCTGAATTTATAAACCAAGACATTCCATGATAACCAATTAATATTTTCAAATATTTCTGTGAAACATAATTTCAATGATGCTTTTAATGTGTTTGAAACAGATTGTTTGTATAAAGTCAGAATGTTTGATTTTGATTTAGTTTCAACACAGAATAACTATGCCACAGTAAGATCTTAAACATTTTAACTGTTGGAATATATGAAAATATAATGTGATAGAGTATTGCAATATTAATATGTGGTGTAATTTGTAATGTAAGCAACTTAAAATTCTATCAGAACAGATCTTTTCTTTCGAAAGAATGGGAAATGAATCTAAGAGATCATGAGAACCATGCAGGAAAAAATCAGTCCTGTTTGGAGAATGAAATGTAGATATTTACATACATCTTTCCTGATCCTGCTTCCTTAAGCAACACCACAAGCAGCAGAAAGTGGGAAGAGTACAGGAAGTTTGAAAAATGGGACCTGCCCAACCTCACTTGCTTCCTGACCATCTCTTATCATCTGCTGTGGAGCACAAAGCTTGTCAGCTCAGACTGCAGAGAGCATCTCGCTTTGCTTTGGTCTCACACTACCACCTTCAGGCTTCCCGAGTAATGGCCCTTGCAGGGAAACTGAGGCCTGGGGATGAGTGGAGGGAAAACAGCTAAAGGGAACCCATTTCTGGCTTCCCAGGCAGGAAACAGCTACACACAGAGTGGCTGCTTTCCGAGTGCAATAGGCTGGTTTGTTTGGGGCTACTACCTGCCCCTTCTCCTGGGAGAGCACTGCAGCAACTTTTGAAAGGGATGAAGATAAGGACTGCTCAGAGCAAGGAGCTGGGCTTCCTGGCAGCAGGCTGGGGAGCAGATGCCTGCTGGGATCATTTTCTAGCCCCATAGAAAGGTGCCTGTTCGTACTGCTTCTCACCTCTTATGCCAGATTTAGTGAAATGGAAAAGTCTTGTCTCACTGTAGACAGCAAGAAGATATATTGCTCAAACAAAAAAAATCAAAGAGGGGTGGTAAAAAAATCACCTTTGCTATCCTTTTATTACCGCTCCTCCTTTGCAAATTAAAATATTTACATGAACCCACAGCCTTTGAATGTAGGATCCTATTTATGTACACTTATTAATATTTATGGTGTTAGAGGGCGCATTGCAATATCCTTAAAGCCCTGCATAAAATCCCGATTAAGGTCAGGGAAGGGATCACACTGAGATGGCTAATGTGTTCACAAACAAATTTCCTTCCATACATTTTTCAGACAGAATTATTTTTTTTCTTTGGCTGACACAATCCTGTTTGCTTCTCTTTTTTTTTTGGCCTTTCAGGGCTGGAATGGATACAGACAGCGAAGCTGTCCTGTACACATGCAGAGTGTGCTTTATGGTAACTCACGTCTCAGAAAAGTAGCTGTCTGAGTTGCAGCGCCATAATCTCAGGGTGTGCAAGTATTAGTGACGAGAGACAAGGCACTTATTCCTTGATCCCTTTCAGCCGCCAGGTGGAAATAATTCTGCCTTTTAGCATGTAAAGCTTTGTCACTTAATATTTTGAAGATGGGTTTAGGATTGCAGATGCCACTGCCTACCCTACCTGGTACCCAGCCAGTACTGAGACCTAGCTCCAGCAGAGCACACCAATATATTTTCCAGCTTTGGTTTGCCCATGGCTACAAATTAAGTAGAGCTGGGAACACCGTGCTGGGCTGAGGGTAGGCTTCATACAGAGCAGTCACAAGCAAGCCCTGTTGGAGCTTGTCACAAAGCACGATGTCCAGGAACATTTGAGCATGATTCGTAACTTTGGACACCTAAGGGAAGTGTCTTAACAAGTTGTCTGGCTCTCAAAGTTGCACACACAGCTTCTGGTAAAGTTCTTCCATTTTAAGCTGTGAATGTATTTCTGTCTCATACATGTTGCCTCAGTCCTTGTTTATTACAATTTTGGGATGAGACAAAGAGTTTGTATGGAAAATAATTTTCATGCTAGTGTTAAATTCCTTTATTCCTTTACTTTTGCTGTCTTCCTTTCCCCTTGATGAGGTCTTTCTCTCATCTTCTCTTTGATGAGCCCATGCAAACTAGAGATCCATAGGTAAATATTCATAAATTACAGAAGTCCATCATTAACCTTAACTCTGCCTGTGTATGCCTATGCATTTATGGCAGAATTTTTTTCAGCAGTGCTGAAAAGAAGCATGTATAAGGAGTGATGCTAACATGGTACGTTAGGGAGAGTTCAAAGAGCATGTATTCTGCAGAGGAGCAGGGGGAAATGGGGCACAGTGAGCAGCAGCTGTGGGCCTCCACTAGCCCGAATGGTTTGCATGAGGAAGCCACCCCTGATATAGTTTTACTGCTTTGCTCCACCTGGAAGTGTGTAAAGTGACGACGTGTATCCTTTCTGCAGACCCTCCCACCATCACAGAGTCCAAGAGCAATGAAGCGGCCACAGGACGACAAGCCTTACTCCGGTGCGAGGCATCAGCAGTGCCCACACCCGATTTCGAGTGGTACAGAGATGATACCAGGTAAGACCTTTAGCTCGCCTCTTCCCTGCTCTTCGATCCAATCAACAGAGTATCCTTGGAGAATCACCTGTTGTCCTCTCCAGCTCTTCTTCTTGAACAAATTTCTCCTTACAATTCATTTGAGTCCCAGTGACCCATAAGAGCCAGCATGGTCAAGGCTGGAGGAGGCAGTCCCTCTCTGCGCTGGGGACGTTGAGGGAGGTGCAGAGCATAGAGCTTTCTCCTTTAAGTCAATTATGGGCCAATATATAATTAAGACAATGTTCATGCATTAAGTAGCCCACAATACAGACAAAAAAGTAAGTAGTGTTAGTCTCCAACTAACTAATGCCACTTTAGGTGCCTTCATCTAGGGGAAGGAGCTGTTGATGTTGATTCCCTCATCTGTGTGACCTGAGCCTCTCAGATTTTCATACGAGAGTAAATGAGAAGAGACATCTGTCCTTTATACCTGAGCATTTACCTGGCATTAAGAAGGTTGTGTTATTAGCCTAGTTTTTAACGTGATCCGCGTTCACAGGCGCAGGGGTAACTTAGCTTTGGCATATGCACATGCTGGAACACGAGTTGGTGTGCTTCACTAAAATCTTTTGTTCCCATATGGACTAGCCTTCAGCTGCCCATGGTGTGTTCATTTCCAGTGTGAGTTGATGCTGGGCAAATCCTTCCTTCCTTTCCCTTGGCTTCTTTTGCTTTTCCACTGCTTTACCAGTGGAATTCACCCCACTGCACTCCTACTTCCTTTCATTCCCTTCTGTTTTCCATCCATGCCTTCTTTGATATCTTTCTTCTTGCATCTCCTTCCTGCCTCCCTCTATCCTCACCTGCCAGCTGGGCTGAAAGACTTAGGTTTACTGCCTGCTGGGCAGTGATTTCCTTCCCAATGCACACCTGCCATTGCACATATACCTCTTCTCCTTGTCTTCTCAGGATAAACAGCGCCAATGGTCTGGAGATAAAGAGCACGGGGAGCCAGTCTCTGCTGATGGTGGCCAATGTCACTGAGGAACACTATGGAAACTACACCTGCGTGGCTGCCAACAAGCTGGGAGTCACAAACGCCAGCCTATACCTTTACAGTAAGTATGGGAGAGGGTAAAGGGCAGCTCTCGGAAAGACCAGGCTCTGTAGGAAGCACATGGCGACCAAAACTCAGGAAGGCATCCACCTGACAATCCAACCCCCTCAAGCCTCCAACCATGATCTGGCTTTCAGCACTCTGCTTCAGATACCTACATACTTGCCATGAATCACAAACACAGCCAAATCAGACGGTTCGCAGACAAGCCCTATGATTGACTGGCTTTGCTGAAGTCAGATTTTGTTAAAATAATAAAAACGTATTTATTTTAAAGCTGGAAACAAAAACCCCCTTAGAATGACAGCCCTTTTAATAAGTAGACAGAAGGCCAGGACTCAGAGGATCCATGACAGCTGAGAAATGACAAGTAATTCAGAGAGATGGAGAGAACTAGCCACTGAGCCTGAGGAGAACAAGAGAGAGTCAAGAAAAAGAGAAATTGGTTTCAAAATGGAAGGGAAAGAAATGAGAAAACACAGAATGATTTTAAAGGGGCCTACCATAGGGAACATGGGGGAAAAGGAAATCAACAGATGAAATATGGAATAAGAAGTTTCAATTACTATGTTTGTCTTAGTAAGTGTAAACATGCAGAATCTGGGACTAGACCAAATTCTAGAGCAGAATTACCTGCTGGTTCTGAATTTTGCAGCTGATTAAAACACTTATGCCATGGCCTGCCTGTCCTTTTAAACAGAAAAAAAAAAAAGATAAGCTGTGTGGAGTCAATATGGGATGCAGTTTAGTCTGGTTCCTGCTCTGTGTGGTCAGATTAATCAAACCACCATAAACCCAATGTTTTGATTTGGTTATTTTTAACAGAGGAAGTTCAAAAGGATAAATCCATTTGCATTCTTTGTGTACCACCTTTGGGTTTATTTTATGGCAGTGTGAATTTTTACAAATTTGGATGTAGTTTGTGGAAGTTATTTCCTTAAGAACAGATATTATCATAAAAGAACATATATTTGATTTCCTGTAGCATTGCAGCACACAAAGCAAATTTCTGCTTTGAAAGTCTTTTCACCCTGGTCTTGTGACTGTCATGAGATTCAAATAAAATCCTCAGGCAGCAATCTGGAAGACAATTTTCAAATATTCCAGATTTGTTCTTGCTGATATTAATATAATTCTAAGTTTAGAATCCATTATTTGTGACTGAATTCTAAATTTGGCCCTCTGTTGGTTCCTGTTACACAGATGAACTGAAATGCATCACTGAAACAAAATATAAGATGAAATTCAATAATGTATGTATGCACATATGATTTTAGCTGGGGGGTTAGTTTTGCTAGAAAAGCATTTTGCATGACTTCAGAACTTCACCTCAAAGGATCTCAAAGGATTTGCTAGCAATGAATATTTTAATATCACAAGTTATTTAGAAATGGTTGAGTGTTATTAGCACTGTTTTGCAGTAGGAAGCCAAGGTACAGAGTGAAGAAGTGGTTTACCCATGGTCATAAAATGAGTGGCAGAACCTATAAGAAACCCAGGGAAATTTTGCAAAGTTGCTGTTAACTATTCCAGGAGGAAATGTGGCAACTATTAAAGATGACTTGCAGCAGCAGGGATCCGTTTTGATGTCTATGAAGAACACCTTCCTTCTTTCAAGTTGTTGGCTTTTGTTTATCATTTTTACCTTAGGAATTCAAGACCTATTTAAGCCAGAGAACACTAGAGAACTTCACAAGAACCAGGAGAATGGAGGTGCAAGAGCTGAGAGAGATTTGATGATTTTCAGTGGACTCTTTCTAATTTATTTTTTGTTGCTTGGTTAATCCCTATTTCTTCACTGTGCAATTGCTTCATAATGTTTCAGGAAATCTCTGTTCTTCTAGTTATTGTGGAAGAGAGAGAGAGAAAAATATAAATTCAGGCAGACTACAGCTGGATTTTGAAGGTTAAGAAACCAGGGGGGAAATGAGTGAAAGGAATCCAGCTTCATAAAGATAAAGAATGCAGCCAAAAAACATCTACAAGCCCAGATGAAAAAAATGCTGTAGTGATCACACAGTAGCTGAAGTAACAGGTAATGCACACTCTCAGCCACACAGCCAGACAGAAAAATAAAGGAGTGACAAGTTTTTGCAAGGTACAGAAGATACTCAAATACTTGGGAGTGTTTTTCATCCCTGGAATCAGTGATTTTATTTCTTTTTTAAGTAGAGAACAAGCTCACTGTAGGGCAACATCTCACTAGGGAGGTAAGTACAGCGATGGTTCCTCAGTGTCCCATTGCAGCACAAAAAGGAATGGCAGCAAGGAGTGAAGAAACAACCAGAGAGTTAATAATGAGGTACTGGCAGCTTTGCCTGAGGTGGAGGGCAGACAGGGAGCTGGGAAGTGATGTGAAAGAACAGTTTAGCAATAGAGAAAAATGGGTGACTACCATTTCATGAAATCTCAGCCAGCACTGAAAAACTCTCAGAGAGACTGAGTGCCTTAGATGTCAATGTCATAGATAGAAGATGCATTAAAATACAAAAGCAGCTCCCTTGAGCTGTATGAATAGATAGCTAGTGATCTTCCTTAAAGAATGTAGCAGCAGGATTGCCTGCTGTAGGTGGAGAGATTTATACTACTCACTCCTGGAGACTGAGTTTACAATAACATAAAAATGGCCACACCAAAGGTTTAACTTACCCAGGAACCTGTCTTCAACAGCAATATGGACTGTGATTGCACAGAGGGTTCTTGGGTATGGTTTGATGATACTAATACAATCTAATAGCTTGCTGCCATCCCGTCCTCCCTAGTTTTGTTGCTCACACTGCTCTCTGCCACATTGTTTTGTTGTTTCACTTATTCTGCTACTCAGTGGACAACCTGCTGTGCCAGTTCAACCTGCTAAGCCAGTGAAAAGGCGACTGAGCTTCACTGCTCACCCCCCCAGAATGCCTCCAAAATATTCTTTTGTTGTACTGAGCTGAATTAGTTAATGGAGAGGCTCAACAAGCACCAAAGCCCACGCAAAAGAGAAAGGTGTATCATGCATCTGTGGGTATGAGGAGTTGGGAGGCAGGACCATGTTTCACAGCATGGGTGAGCCAGTAGGTTGATTCAGCTCTGCAGAACTCAGGAGCAGGGTTTGTAACTCCCAAGCACAAAATATGGTGAGACCTAGGAAAGGGGCAGTAACACACATCTCTGTGAAAACTACCTGACAGGGAGGTGAATCCAGGGCTGCCATCACAGGGCAACAGAGGTGAAAAGTGATGCCGTAACTGAAGGCAAAAGGTTTTACGTCTAAGTGACTTAGGAGGTAGGGAACATGTTTTCTTTTTGTTCTAATCATCTAACAGAGTGCTTTGAAAAGCATTATGAGTAAAAGTCAAAATTTGTATCTTAACCCATGCTACACAGAAGTGTATATGTTTATATATATATACAAAATACACATTTGTTGTAGGAACATAGATACATAGGTTTAGGTGTAGGTGCGTATGTATATATAGGCATGCATCTGTGTGATGTATAAGCAAGCCCATACACCCCCGCCACAGGCACACAGAAGCAGGTGCAGCACCTGGTGCATTCTAGCAAGGCAGAGAAAAGAAATGAAAGCTTTTCCAAATTAGTGACTTCCGCCTTCCACAGAGTTATCCCTTCCCATAGGATGACGCAGGAGATAATAGGGCGGTGCTGCACATCCTGATGTGGTCCTGCTGGCTAAATTGTCTCAGTTTAAGTAGACTGCCACCTCTTCAGGTGCCACATCTTCTGCACCCTTTGGGGAACCAGAAAACAGGGAGGTGAAGCAGCAGGTGGCAAGGCTGGTGCCAACTAGAAGCAGCAGCAAGCAGGATCCCACCCCTGCCTCTGGAGAGGCTTCAGGTAGAGTCCAGCAGTTTTGATTGCAGAGAGGCACGTTCCTAAGATGGGCTGGCACTAGCCTCTAACTTGCCATTATTTGTTAGCACCCTGGCACAAGTGCTGGCTCTGTACACAGGCTGACACCCCTCCTTCTAATTCTCTGCCCATGCTTCGTTGTGCCTGAGCATTTGCTTTCAGTGCTTGCTGGGAGGGTTTGCAATGTTAACTGTGACTGAAATCCCTCTTAGTGGTTCCTAGTGGAAACCCCGTGTCTTCCCTCTGGCTGTCACTAGCAGGGGAGACTCAGGAGACAGGGAAAGTGGTTTGGGGTGACAGTCAGACGGGGAAAGGCTGAGACACTGCTAATGAGCCAGGGTGGAGCAATAAAAGCAGCACACAGCGGGCGAGGGGAACAGAGGTAGAGTCTTTGAATAGAAAGCAGCATGGTAATGAGGCCGTAGTGCTTTGCTTTAACTGCTTATGCTGTGCAGCCTGCAGCCTGCTGCGCAGGAAGAAGGTAAAGGGGAGTTGAGTTATTTAACCAAACTAAATAACAAGGAAGTCTTGTCAGCACAACAGCCTGCTTTCACAGAACAATAGTCCCCTGTTGCTACATAAACACAAAGATCCAGGCTAGGCTTGTATTTGATCTCCCCTGTGCCTGCTGTGGATTCAAACAACTCCATTACCACCACGAGGGCACAAGTTCTGCCAGTGTCACAGAGATGGGCCTGGTCTGCTACATCCTTATGGGCTCCAGCAAGGCAGAAATTCACTCTTTGCACCAAGGATACTATATAAAGAGCATTAGCCTCCAAACAGCTGAGCCTGGGTTGATCAGAGAATGATAGTGGACTGCTGACGTATCCTGCCAAGCTCTGTGTCTATCAGCAGTGATCGCAGCAGGTAAGCCAAAAGACAACTTATTGCCCCAGGCGTACCAGCTGTTGCAGCTAAATACCTATGGATCAATCCATGAGTAGGAACTTGTCTCAGTCAGCAGAAGACATCCAGCAAGTTCTGAAGGCGGTGAAAGTAGACTCAGTGATCATAGCCAAGCCTGGGGACCTTGTATTCTTGCTTCTGTGTTTGGCTCTGCCAGTAGTTCAGCATTTGACCTTGGGCAAATTGCTTCCTTGCTCTGTGCATCAGCTGCACCATCTGTGAAGCAGAATTAATACTACTGTTAACCTCAGACTGAGGTCTCTCATGCTGGTTTCCCTCAGTGTCTGTGCAATTCTTTTGGGATCCTTTTGTGGAAGAAGCAAACCATGGAGCCAGCAGTGACGTGTAACAAAAGTCCTGCTGTGACGTATAATGAGGACACGTTGTAAAAACCCTATAAACAAGACAGCGGCTCTGGGTACAACTGAGAGATGATGAGTCTGCAAAAACCCTATTCCGCTCAGAGGACAAAAACTCTAAAGAAGGATCCACCAGAGTGACTGCTCCCATGCACAGATCCTCAGGGCGCTTGTCACTGGGAAGAAATCCATTGTACAGAAGGTTCTGGGGAGGCAGCAACTACCCATGGAGGACTTCCACAACTCACCTCTCTTCCAAGACTAGCTTCCCGCCAGAGGTGTAGCTAGGAGGAGCTGTAGAATGATGACATAAGTGGTCTTGAAAGTCAGAGGGAAGATATGGCCCATCGGCTCCAATTACCTTCACTGCAGATGCTTAATCCCTCTTGCTGTGTGGCTATTATTTGTTTAGTTTTTCAAATGACTTCTCTCTGACTCCCAGTCCCAGGGGATGTTGATGTGTATTAGGTGTGTTGCTAGCAAAATGCTCTGTATATGAAACCTACTCTAGTTCATTTAATTTGGGGATGGACAACTCCATCAGGTTTGTATCTGCTGCTTGCTTGGTGTGAAAAGTGGCTTATCCTTTTCTCCTGCATGTTGCTTATTGTTTTTTTTCCCCCCTTAGAACGAGTTTTACCCACACTCCCCAATCCTTTTCCAGGTCAGTATATGTTTTATGTTGCAGTAGCTCTTTAGCCGGGTCATTCTCCGTCATCCTGACAAATACTAAGAGCTTGGGATGGGCAAAACAGCTCAGAAATGCAGGGAAATAAGGGCTTTCCCTTTTCATTTACATATCATTTTGTCTTTTCTGCTTATCTTTCTTATCCTCTTTCCCCCTCCCTTTTCAAAAAAAAAACAAGTAACAACCTTTAGCCAAGCTTTGAGCCATGACATTGTGTTGTCACACAGGTCTGGACACTTTTCAGTGAGGTTCAATTTGTCTGCAGACCTACACCTATATGTTTCCATCCTAAGCTGTCTTTGGCCACTTGTTCAGATTTGGATCAAAAGCATAAGCAGACCTAAAATTTTGCAGAGAAGGTAGAAGGGACAAGTGAAAAAACCAAAAATTAAAATGCTTCCAGAAGGTGTTTTCATTCTATTTGTGCAACTAGATGCAACGCCATCCACAGTGAAACACATAATTTTCACATTCTTTTGTCACATTCCTCCAAGTCTGCCAGTCACATAGTCCTGCATTTGAGGCAGAGAGCGTGAAAAGAGGCATGGTGAGGTGTTACTGTCTGTTTTAATCCAAGGGAAGAAGGTATGATGACAAAACAGACTCTGTGTGTTGTCTCTGTGCTACCCAGTCATGCCTCAGATCCAGGCAGCCATAACATCCACATGAGGTCTGGGGCTTGGTCGTGACCTTGAGATTCTGAAAAAGCACAGAGACCAGGCATTACCAGAAAACACGCTACAGCATTTGAAAGCGATGTTTGAAACTAAATCAACAGTAAGACAGCAAGTCCCTGTGTTCACTTAAAAAATCTTGGCCTAGAGCTCCTTAGTATCTTTGTTTTACCGCCATGCGATGAAGACGCACTCAACTCATGGGATGCTCAGAGACCTAAATTGTTAATGTCTGTGCAGAGCTTTGGGGTAGAGTGTTATTAGGAACCCATGTTGTTTTGCAAAAGAGCACCTGCTTGAACAAAGCACCTGCAGGTACTCCCATGAAAAAAGAACAATAAATGCTGGGTGTTACACTAGCTCTATTTAACCACTCTACCGTTTTCAAATGAGGCTCTGCTCTTGGCAACTTTTTCAGGCTCAGGATGTAGCCACAATTGCCTATTTAAAAGGCAAATCCACAAATACAATTAAAGACAAGTACCTACAAAAAAATGAGGGGAGGAGGTAGAAATCAGGCTACCATTAAAACTAAATCCCAGAGAGTGATTTGTAAATAACATTCAAGAAGCTGAGAAAAGGAGTAAAGTAGGCCATTGGGAACCTTGTGTGGAAAAATAAATCCAATTAAACACCATTATCATATATATTGCAAATGAAACTTGTGCTGGGATATGAAATTAAAGTTGCTGAGGCTGTTTAGGATATAAGGCTTTGAGGAGTTTTCCAGTTTTAGGTGTTCTTTTTTTTTTTAGGCAGAATTTTCAATGACAAATATTTTTGTCTGATGGAAAACCCAGGGCTCTTTGTTTTTATGATTATTTTTATTATATATACTTAAATTCCACAGGCAGGCAGTGTTAATTTTTTTCATAGCCAGTCCTGTTTACAGCTGGTTTTGAATTAGTAGCCCATTAAGCTAAATGATAAAGCAAAATCTGTGAGTAAGCAAGGCCAGGATTCCCATTACAAATACACCTCCTAATCAAGTTGCCAAGGCCATCTCGCACAGCTTTAGTCCATCCTTTAAAACACTTCCTCATCTGTCTTTGAAGCTGTTATTTTTTTACTGCTCCCCAGTCTCCTGAGATCATCTTGAAGGACATCCTGGTGTGACATCACTTCTGTGAGGAGTCTCTAGGAATTTGTGGTGCCAAATGCTAGTATATCTCCACTGACCCAGGACACACGAAGAGGATTTTGCAGAGGGGAAAGTAGAGTTTAAATACTCTGGACCTCATTTGTTTTCTGAAAGTTCCTACCACCTTCTACAGTGTGGGCCTTCAGCACAGATACTGATGCTTATCTCAACGTGTGCTTTTACTTTGCTGTTCACCTTCAAAGAAACCTTGGGCATAAAATTTTCTTGTTAGACCTTTCCCTCCCCTATGAGTTGATGTTCTGAGATGTAGCTCTCAAATAAGCCTCTGCTCAATGATTCACAGCCTTCTTCCTCTTTTCCCCTCAATTTTCATTTCTCTTAATCCTCAGTAACACTTCCCTGCCCTGTGGGGCTTTGAGCATTAATTTAAAAGGAAGGTGTTTTGAGATGAAGAGCACTGTAGTCCTGCTAAGCATTGCTATCATTAGCTAGCTGCTGTGGAAACATCTTGCTTTCAGGCAGGCTGGAGAATTAGAAGCAGCCCATTCAACTAAACAAATGGGAGTTGAATTTGATGAGGCTCTTTCCTACCAGGCTGGTGGAACCCAGCTGATTCAGCTCTCAGCTGAACTGTCCTTGGTAATTTTTCCAGCCTTCTTGATTTTGCAGACAGGCACTTGAAATGTCTTCTGGGATGATGCCACATCTTCGTGTCTGCATTGTAATACCATGTTTTAATGGGCTGACACAGCATCTAGCTGTCACAAAGCAGGGGCCTTACTGCATCATCAGGTGCCTTTTCAAAAGGGTTTTTCTTCTGGAAGAGGAGAATTTGCTCATTCCACACCACATCTGCCAATGACAGAGTAAGTGTGGTCACTGTTGAACCTCAAAGGGATCTGTCACAATTATAGCACTAGCTCCATCTTTGTCCTCCATTGTCCCTTGTCCTCAACCTTTTGAGTATAGAGTCTCTCCTTTGTACTTAGCAACTAGTGTTCGCATCAGAATGGCTTAGCCAAATTGATGGGCTTCAAAACCTGTAAGTATTCCTCACAGGAGTTTTGTGATGAGGGCTTACCACAGTCTAACTAGAGGCTTTCTCAGCTCTGCAGGGGAGATGCGCTGTTTCCCAGAAAGCAGCACATCCAGAGCTGCCCACAGGGCAATAAGTGTGTCAGTCTTTAGGGCCTGGTCAAAGTCATGGCCATCAACTGTTTGACAAAAGATTTACAGCAGTAGTCTGTCAGCAATTAGTGGAGCGGGAGGGAAAAGGAGAATGACCAGTTCTGTCTTTCTGCCAAAACGTGCACTGATCGGAGAATGACCCTGTATGACTGTAGATCGTAGATAGTCTCCATTTAGCTGTAGCCTGTGTAACCTTTACTGTCACTAATGCCTTCATCAGGTGGGTGGGAGATGGGGGAAGGGAGAAAAGAGATGTTCATTTGGGTCTGATCACCAGAGTGGGAAACAGAGCACCTTTCTTTCTAATACCCTCTCAGTCTCTTTCCTCTTTATGGAGGTTCTGGCTGTGGAGAAGAAAGCTCACCTGTTGGCAGTGGTGACCTCCACCTATCCCTGCTCCCCTTTTGTTTTCTCTAGTGCATGGCCCTGCTTGTTCTGTTCACTGAGCCTGCAGCTCTCATGTCAGCAGGATCTGCTTTGGCAAAAGGATGGACATCTGAGTATTTTGAAGCTAAGGAGAGAAGCATGGGGGATTACAACAGAGGCTACAGGCTGTAAAGGTTTAACACATTATAGGTGTTTGCTGACTAGGTAGTGCTGTGGGAACAGTCCAGTATGAGGTGACCAGCTAAAGAACCCATCCATCTCTGGAGTCCTCTCCATTGAGGTCAGAGGGTGCTTTCTCATCTGGGGTCCAAGAAAGAGACAGTGAAAATCCAAGCCTTTGAAACAAACCAGTTGGCCGAGCAGGGGAAGCCATAGCATAAACAAGCCCAAACAGATAATTTTGCCCTATTGTGTTCCTGACAGAGAAATAGAGAAAAAAATAACAAGCAGGGAAAAATAACCGTAGGCCATAGGGACCAAGCACAGGAGGACATATTTGGAGCCATGTGCAAGTCTGGTGTTTCAATAAATTCTAAGGCATTTGAAGGCGATGTGTGCCTGACTACACAGAGCATGCCTTGCTTCCCTGGAAGTTGTCTGAGCCCCAGGCATTGCCAGCTGATAATGCCCATGACCCTGGGTGGGAAGCACAACTCACAGTTCTCCTTGCTTCCCACTGGTGGTATCCAACCAGATTTTCCAAAGAGCTCCTTCTCCATTTGGTGAGTGCAGAAGGGATTGGCTCTGCAGAGTGGATGCTCAGACAGACCAAGCTGCTCTCGTTGTTCAGTCAGTGTCTGTCACTGCCAGGGCTGCAGGCACTGAGGTCTGGGACTGCACTGGGTGCCAAGCCTGTGGGATTTCAGGCCAAGGGAAGAGGAAGGACAAGACAGGGTGAAGGCAGGCAGCCAACATCATATTAATTGCTTCTTGCTATTTCATATGTACCAGGCAAGGGATGGCACTGTATTTTATTTTGACAATTTGGTTTAAAGGGAACAGTATCAAAGTCAGAGGTGATGACAGTGTCTTCCAAAAAGGGGTAGTATGGATGTAGCCAGAAACAACATCTTAGAGAAAATAGAAATGCCAAAAATTGTTTGTTACTACAACTACCAACAATGCTTGGTGGGTTTTTCTGAATAGCAACAGACAGTTTCTGTGTGTTGAGATTGCTTAGAAAAAATTAAATTGCTTCTTACCCCACCAAAAAAAAAAAAGTAGAGGAAAGAAATGAGCTTTCTTAAAGAAAAAAGAGAGACACAGGGGGAAAGAAAGAGAAATGGCTTTATTGCTTGATCTATTCCTGTACTTTTTGTTCATTAATTTTAATTTGGACTGATTTATTCCAAAATGAGCCTTGGGTTGCATATATTTACATTGTAGCAGTGCTGTGGAGGATCCAGGGAGTGAGGAAGAGCAGCTGCAGAGGGTAGGAACAGAGACTGGAAGTCCCTGAAAGATATTCCTCCATCTGGGCCCTTGAAGTGGGACAGGGAAGGCATTTCAAGGTCTGTGTAGTCACTGATGTGGCTTTGCATGCATACAGAATAGTCCTGTGGAACAGAGGTCAGGGCACAGCAGTCAGATCAGATGGGAGAGTGTAGATTGGGGGGAACCAGTTAGGGATAAAACACACAACTGCATTGCAGAGATTAAAAACAAACAACATGGAAGAGTGACTACTGTGGAAAATCAGTTGTCTGATAGGGACATGGACAGTGTCAGCATTGTAGCATGGACAGATTACCCTGCAGAGTAGAGCTCAGGAAGGCTGTAACCCTCCTGAGCCAGATATCCCCCAGCCCAGAGGACACTCATAGTCTGATACCATCTGTATGTTAGATGAGCTTCTGAAGTCATCAATTGAACCTTCCGTCTTAAACCCATTGAAGGCAACTTACTCCCATTGCACAGCAGGTGTACCTAAATACTTGCTCTCTCCCTCTTGCTCTCCTTATTTCTTGTGTTGAGCTGCCAGACAGGCTGACTGGAACCCAAGTGTGGAGGGAAGCAAGGAGGAGGATGTAGAACAGCCACTGTTGTCTTGATTTAATCCTTACACACTGACAAAAATTTCTCCAGTCCTCATGAGAAAATGATCAAAGAGTAATTTCCACCTTCATCCTCCTCCTCCCCTTCCGTTTCCAGTACAAACCACTCCAGAATTTTCCTAACAAGTTGGCCTCCCCTCTGGTTATTGTCCCAAGTGAACAGTCTCTCCATTCACTAACCCATGACGGTAAGTTGGTTTGGGAAGCAGCAGGTTTATCTTCCCAGCTCAGGCAGTGCACCGGGCCTGCTTGTGCACCGGTTGCCATTCAGTGTCTGCACTGCTGTTGATAAAGCACATTACACATGGCTGCGCTTGCATGATTAATACAGCTGTCTGAGCGCTCTCTCTAAAAACAAAAACAACCAGAAAGGAGAAGGGAGGTGTGGGATTTGGGAGGGAGGGAGGGACTGCATGGGGAAAAACCCCAACCATTCCAAAGAAATCAGGCTTGCAGAAAAAGCACAGTGCTTTTGGTGTGCCTTCCCTCCCATGGGCGAGCAGGTCTGTCAGCAGAGCATCCCTGCGAAAGGGAGAGGCCTCATGGCAAGGTGAGCAAAGGAGAAATGCGCTTGGCCCTTCCCCAGCATTGCCTGCATGTCCCTCTGCAGTCTGAGGAGTGGATGTATGGATGGGAGCATGGGGTCAGGCCATGGAGAAGGATGTTCTGTAGCCAGTATAGCTCCAGTGAGGTCCAGTCAGGCAGCCTCTACGGTAGGTGTTGCAGGTACACAGGAAAAGTGATCCATGCTTACATTCCTAAGCCAGATCACCATATGCATCCTATGCACATGCCCCGTGCACACACCCCATACTTGGAAGCACATCCCATAGCCACCAAACAATTTCCAGGCACCCTGGAACATCTAAAGGAGGAACAGGAGTAGTTTCCAGCATCTTTTCCATTCCTCCAACTCATGTGGCTGAAGGTCAGCTCAGCTGCCCATGTAAGCTGTATTAAGATTGCCTTTTTAATTACTGGTCTGGGAATGGGCAGTGGGAAGCCACAATGGCTTTCTGCTCTGGCATTTCCCAGGGCTGGACTGGGTATTAAAGCCATGCGTGCACTGTTAGGGTGTTCAAGTGACCAGCAGGCTCACTCTGGAATTGCACACAAACACACAGACATTATCCATACTTTGACGAGAACAGGTAAAAAAAAATAAGTAATACTTACTTAGACCCCACACTTTAGAGACATATACCAGCTTGTGGGCACAGCTTGACTCTCATTACATCTTTAATTCATTGAAATGCTGAAAGGAGCACACAGGCTTGTTAATAGTGTTCCTAGGATAGAGGCCCTATACTGCTTTATTGTTCAGAAGCAGCCTTTGACGAAACATCCTTCTGGCTTGTTCCACTCCTAAGAAAGGAGGGATGGGGACAAGCATTGGTCTCTGCTAAGCTCACTGCAAGGGAGTCACCAGAAAGAAGTGATAGCCCTTAGAAGGCCACAGGACAGGCTGGGGGGACACTGCTGCAGATACTAGAGAATAACAGGAAGGGCAGAGGCAGCAATATGACTGAATTTTAGTGCTGGAGTAACCTCAAGCATGCTGGTCACTCTCTATCCTGGTTTAGTTCTCCTTCTGCTCCACTCTCCTTTGCAGTCACCCCTAGTTATGTCCACTCCCTCTTCATTTCTGTCCACAGCCACTCCAATCTTTCCCATGCCATACATCCAGCAAAGCTTGTAGAAAACCGTAGTAGGGATGAAGTAAGTAAACAGACAGACATGAGCTGATGAAAATACTAATTTCTCAAGAGCTTCCAGAGCCTCCAATTAGCAAACTTGCTTCCTAGGGCTGTGTGTGCTCTGGGTGAGGGGAGCAATGCTGTTTGTCCTCTATTGAGATACCAGGTTATGTGCTGGCATCACCTTTGGTCTGCTGTCCTCTACACATGTGCTTGAGAGGTGAGCAGGGGAGAGATTGCTTTATCCTAGGAAAGGAAAAAACAGAAAAGGCTCAAATCTTCCCCATGATGGCTACTGAAAAAGTCTGTGCTATGTGGGGGTTTTTTGATGTTTTGCTTGTAGAATGAGAGTCGTCAATGAATGATTTGAAGACAATGCAATTTTAAGTATCTGATTTTGTATCAGTTGTTTACCAAATGTTGGGTTTTTATTGGTTTGTTTTTGGGGGGTTTTTTTACATCTCCAGTTGCTAGGGAAATGGAAAGAGTGGGAGAACGATTTCTTCAGCTATGAAAAAACCTTGGAACTTTTTCTATACACAGGACAGACTTGGTAATGAAAGATCGGTGTAACCTTGAAACATAGGTGGTTTTCTAGTCACCACCAGCGTCTCTGGTCAGGATAACAGTTCAATTTTAGACTAGGATTACTGTAAACCAGTTTCAGGATAAATGGTGTAAGCAGCCAGTCTTGAACACTACGACCTTCTCAGAAAGACACTGAGAAATACAATTTCAGGGATATTCTTTAGGGAAGGATGGGTGAGCTGCATTACAGAATGAATCTTCACTCAGACATAAGGTATGATAGATGAGTACTTAGTACACCATGAACGAGCTCCAAAACATGGGAAAGAACTGCTCAGTGCTAAAAAAGCATGAGCAAATTCTCAAATACATTAAACCGAGTGCAAAGATTGATAGACACCAGAGACATTTCCTTAATCTTGTTGGAGAGTTGCTGGAGGGCATCCTCCCTAGTTTACACAGTGGTACTTCCACCTCTAGGAAAGCCAGCCTATTGCCACTGCAGTCACAGTCAAGTTTTAATTACAGGAGCAGAACTGATAGTGACAATGGGGAAAGAACAAGCAACGAACAAAGTAGTTTCAACATTGTGAACAGGGAGGGAAAAAAATGTGTCTTCTTCTCAAAGAAGAGGAGGAAGGAACAGGAAAGGAGTAAGAAAAAAGCCCCAAGTGAACCCTAGTAAGTAGAAGCTGGTAATCCCTAAAGCCTCACAGTAGAGTGCAAAGCCCTGGAAGAAAGAAATTAATAACTTTCAAAGTATGACCTTGAAAATGGAATTAACAGTATTCCTCCCTTTTAAGCTTTCATGATAATAAAGATTTCATCTTCAGAAGCCCTGGCAAGAGAGTTAACAGGCTAGGAAAAATTACTCCCTGCACAGGATCTGGCAAGTGTAAACCCTAAGACCCCTTCAGTCCTCAGGTAGTGAGATGATAGAGACACCTGTATGATGCGCATTTGTGCCTTCTCCTTTAGAGATGGGATTTTTTTTTCCATCCCTCCCTCATTTTTGATGCATTTGTTTGCTCAAAAAGCAGGACTCCAGCCTCCATTGTAAGTAGAGTCAGCCTATCAATGGCATGCAGTCCAGAGCCTCTCAGGGTGGACAGCACTTGGAAAAACAACATGCTGGCCGTACTTGTTATACTATCACTCTGTCCTTCCCATCACAGACAAGTTCTCCTAGCCCATCCCATGCTGCTTTCTTGCCTTACTTCCATTCAGAAACTAATGGGGACTGATTGCCCTCTAATACCAGGTTTTACCCCATGCTCTTTGACTGGATCTCAAGGGCAGATTTCACAAAGCAAACAAGGAGCCAGTAGTAGTCTGATACCCATTGAAACTTCTTGGTGGGCTCTCCTCCTCCAGCACTGCAGATATATCAGGGCCTGGAGTGCTGATGCACCTGCTGTCTCTTCTTGTGCCTCCATTTCAGTTTACTGAGATGATAGGACCCAGGACCCAGTAGAATATTTTAGATTGACGGATATGGGTGTGAAACATGTAGATGGATGGGTGATTTTTTTCCCTCTGAGTATGGACCAGTAATGTATTTGCTTTCTGCCTGCATCTCAAATGACCTTTCTCAAAGGTCTATGTTGGAATCTTGTCATGTCGTCATGGGCTCCATGTCTGCAAGTGATGATCATCATGCTTACAACATTTGGAGGCATGACTGTGCAACCTGGTGAACTTGTGGCTTTGCTTACACATCTGGCCTCATTTGCCTTTTGAGCAAGGGTTACATGTCATGCCAAAACCTCCACTGCCCTCTCTAATGGGTCCCTTCAGGGGTGCTGCTGTTGTTACAAAAGGGAGCTGGAGGGAGTGAGGAGACAGAAAGGAGAGTATCTGGAGGAAGTAGAATCATAAAATGGCTTGAATTGGAAAGGACCTTAAAGATCAAATAGTTCCAACTCTGCTGCCATGGATTGGGACACTTTCCACTAGACCACAGTGCTCAAAGTCCCATCCAACCTGGCCATGAACACTTCCAGGGATGGGGCATCCACAGCTTCTGTGAATGCCTCACTCCTCTCAGAGTTAAGAGTCTTTCAGGTTAAAACCATTGCTCCCTACCACTACATGCCCTTACACAAAGTACCTCTCCAGCTCCTGTCAGCCCCTTTTAGCTACTGTAAGGCTGCAGTGAGGTCTCACAGAGCCTCCTCTTCTCCAAGCTAAAAAGCCCCTACTCTCAGCCTGTCTTAATAGGAGAGGCACTCCAGCCCTCTGGGCATCTTTATGGCCGTTCTCTGGACTCAGTCCAACAGGTCCATGTCATTCTTATGGGGCGTCCATCATAAGAATAATAAGTAGAATGGGTTAGAAACCTCGCCACCACCACACCACCTCCCCTCCTCTCCCCCACAATCTCAGTTTCAGCTGCCACAGTGGCTAGATGTCCTGCTTTTTTTTATGTTTTTTATGGTCAGGACAGGTCGGATCTGCCTCCCGGAGTGGTATTACCAAAGAGGCTGATTGCATGGTAATTGCAGAGAGGCGCAGGGTGGCGTGGATCAGATTCCGTGCCAGGTAAACGTGGCCATATAGCAGCAGTGGCTCACAGCGTGCAGGGCTGGCACCTTTTCCCTCACCACAGTCCGGCGGGGGCTTTGCCATGCGGGAACCCGGGGTTTGACCGGGGGCTCTGCGGAGCCGCCTAATCCCGGCTCTTATTCCCATTATCATCCGTGCCGCTTCCAGTCCGGAGAATGCCTGGGGTCGCGAGGGAGGAGGGAAACCACAGTTTTTGGGTTTCGTGGCCTTCGGCTGCCACCTCGCGGCGCAGGAGAGGGTCGTGGAGAGAGAGAGGGAGGGAGAGAGAGAAGGAGGGAGGGAAGAAGGGACCCGCGGGGAGGGTGTGTGGATGCCAGCCAGGGAGTTTGCAGGTGCGGTGCGCCCGGTGATGCCACAGCGCTGGCAGCACGGCCGGCACCTGCTGCTCCTGCCCTTTCCCGCACCTGCTTGTTGGCGTTTCAGCTTCACCGGGCACCACGTCCGTATCTAAACAGCTCTGTAGGAAACACCGCTTTTTCCCCTGCAGTTCTGACCCCGGGCTGGTACTGGCTGCCTGCCTTTGCAGTCCTGGTATTAATGCCCTCTTCCCATAAACACCATCACTCTCCTCTCTCTCCCTCTAGCCCTGCTTTCCTATGTCTGATCAGAGCTTAATCTCCTCTCTTTATCTCCCCTTCTCCCAGGACCTGTTCTCATTACCTATCCAACCTGTGTGCTTTCATAGAGCTCCACATCTCACCATGCTCATCATGGCTTGTCATCTCCTCCTTTTACACTTGTCCATACCCTGAGCTGGGTGTTCCTATATTGCCATTTCAACTGAAGACCTTCACTGGTATCATTTCATGTGCTGTAGCCCAGCACTGGTGCAAGTGCAAGGCTCATCCTATCCCTTCAGTCCATATTGCCCTGTTCTTATATCTCTCATAGCAACAGTCTTTTCCTGTGCTTCTGCCCAGATTCACTTATGAATTTATCACCTCCTCATGCAGCCCCCAACACCCAGTGAGCACTGTAGGCTTCAAGGGGCCAACACTGGCCATGAGTCAGGGCACATACAGGGCTACCAAGCAGCCTTTCACCTTTGGACACTGGTGCTGAGGCTGCGTGTGTTGCAGTGCCTTGTAGCACTAAAAATTCAAGTCTTGAAGGCAGGGAGAAAAAAAAAGGCCCTTTTATTTATCCCACAAAGATCAGGCCTCAGAAATCTGCCTCCCTCAGTGATTTCTGCAGCTAGCAAGTCTGAGTCTGTGCCAGAGAGAATGCACCACTAGAGTCTCCATTGCTGAGGCCTTGTGGGGCATCATACTGAGTCCTCTCATCACTAAACTGTGCTCCTTTCAGCTGCCTAGGTAGCATCAGACGAAGGCTCAGAAAGGGCTGTGCCCCTGCTGTAGTAGAGAGATTTGCAGCTCTGCGATTCAGGACTTGAGCATTCAGTAGCCACCAGTTTCTCAACACTGGGTAGCTTCTTTCTTAGCAGTTTTCTTGACAAGAAGCTCACATGCCTTTCCTAGGAAGATCTGAACACACTGCAGCTCATTCTTTCCACACTGAGCAGCTTCCTTGGTCTGGCTCTCCCATAGTCAGCACAGGAGAATGCAGAGCAAGGAGTGACAAAGACAGTTTTAATCTAGGCAGTTCAGGTAGCAATTAGTAGCAGGCAGTGTGCCAAGCCACCTGCTAATGCCAAGGTCCTAAACTCACAGGAGAACATAGCACCCAAATTTAGCATGTGACCATAATGTAATTGCTGGCAGCTGGCTACCACTGTGCTCCTTGAAGAGCTGAGGGAGGTTGTGGATATGTAAGTCTTCAGGTAGTCCAGAAGAGATTGAACACGTTCATGGAAGAAGAAATGAATCTCTCAAGGGGTGCAGCTTCTGCTGGCTTGGGATGTCTGTGAAGCACCTGAGGCAGGCCAGTATGATGCCATGCTGGCCCCCCTCCAATACCCACAGGGGACAGGACTGAAGGTTAGACAAGACCTTTAGGCTAACCCAGCAAAGGTATTTTTTTGTGATATGCTCCTTTTAGAGTCAGGCTATTTCTGAGGAAGAGGGCAGCTCTTGGCTTTGCAATCTGTGTGTGGTTTGTTGTGAGTATAAGCAAAACCCTGCTTTTGCCCTCACTCTCTGCCATCTTATCCAAGTAGCACCATCCTTCTTGCTATGTCTTTTCCTACACTGTTCACAGGAGTAGGAGCAGTATTTGAGCCATCACATACCCCTCCACACCCCCCACCCCCGCCACCCCCTGCCCTGAAAAAAAACCCAAACCAAACTTTACAGCTATACCATACAAATTATGGCATAATAGCATACATACCTGTCCTCTCTAATGAAACCTGGGTTAGCCCAGCTTGCAGTCCTCTGCACGTGACAGCATGCAGTAACTCTTCCAGTTCATGCTGCATGGAAGAGTTTGCCTGTAGGAGCATGAGGCACCAGGTGAAATCACTGAAGTCTCACACTTCAGGGCCTTACCATCCCTTCTGCCTCCCCACTCAAAAGTATGTAGAAGTTCTCCCAGGAGTGTCAGGAAAAGACTCCTGGAGCCTCTCTGAGCCAGGCTGGCATACAGGGCTGTTACATGCATGCGGGTGAGGAGGAGCACTGAGGTCACAGTGGCATGGTTCTGTTTTTCCCATGGTTACATTTAAGGATGCAGCTAGGGTTACCCTGTCCTGGGGAGAGGGGTGGGATGGGAGCTGTACATGGTCCCCTTCAGCCCTCAGAGAGCTACAGCTCTCTAAATCTTGGCCAAGGCTGCCCTCTGGCATGACACCAATCCAAGTTACCCAGGGTGAACGTGTGGCATGCATAAACCCTTGGACACAGAGGGCACTGTGGTAGGGCTCCATAATAAGGCATAATTAGGCACTGTGGTAGGGCTTCACCTGCATCTGCACCAGGTATTGAAATGTCTCACATTTCAAGCAGGGAAGAGCAGTGCAGTCATTTTGCCCTTGCCAATTTTCAGTCTGCTCCTTCTTACTTTGCTTAATGGGATCTGACTCAGTCAGCGTTTAGGGTCTGGGGTCCCTTAGGGGTTTATCTGTGAAATGCTGCCAGATATGCCTATTAACTCATGATCACCATCGGATCATGATGGTGATTCCATTTCCTTCTCCGTCTGTGGTACAAGAACACCCCCTTCAAAGCTCTTGCGTGGTGGCGGGCTTGGCAGGGCTGCCCAGCTGCGAGGAGTGGGGGATGATTAGCCCGGGGTATTACGGCCAATGCCCAGAGCACAGGCTCAGCGTTACCGCCGCGGGAGAGCGCAGGGACAGCCCCGAAGCCCCCGGTGCCAGCGGGGATGTGGGGGGGGAGCTTTTCTGGGGCTCTCCGAGACA
>WBMV01007810.1:2711621-2800657 GCA_013396655.1 Campylorhamphus procurvoides
GGGCTCTGTGACCGGTGGGGGCTCGGGCAGTGCCTGCTGTGGGGCGGGGATTTTGCGTCTGCGGAGTGTGTGTGCACACCTGGAATGGGGGGACTGTGCATGGCCACATGTGCATGGCCCCGAGTGCGGCGGGGAGGGGAGCATGCAGGTGCAGAGTATGGGGGTGAGCGCTCGTCTGTGCCTGTTGGGCAGCACATGCATCATGGCACGCTGCTGCTGGCATGGACGTCCACCCGTGGCCGTGTGGGTGCTCTGGTGCCCACGGCAGCGGCACGCACGGCCCACAGCAGGAGCTGCTCATGCACACACAAAGAGAAGTCATCATGCACACGGGCTGTCACAACCCAAGTTATGTCTGGGAAGGAAGATGAAAAGTGACAGAGTGAATTGAAAATTTTCTGTGCAAAATCTCACTCAAAGATGAATATTTTATTTAACATTCTCACTCTTTATTACACTGGAGCAATTAGTGTCCCCCAAAAGCCTTTGAGAATTTTATTTCATGATTGAACTATAACCTTTTCCCATTTTTGCAGTACGTGTGACAGTTAATGTAGTATCCGTGGCATGTACTTAAACCAGTTCTGTTATAAAACCCAGAAATTACGTGGCCCTCAGGGTTGCGTGCAGGGACCATGCTGGATGCCAGGCCTCCCAGTCCACGTAACACACTGCCCAACACCAGCACAGCTACACACAGCCTGTTGATGCAATCAGCTGCTAGTGTTTGCATGAGGTGAGGTGCAGAAGATGATCAGGACATGGAGAGGTGTCTGCAGCCAGCCCCACCTCACTGTCACACACAGGGAGTTTAGTGGGGAAACACAAGGACATGTGTGGCACCTTTTTTTTATCCATGAAGATGGGAGTTCTGGCTTGTCAAGCTTATGCACACAATCTCAACCAGAACAGAAGTTGGCATGACCCTCTCCCAAGTCCTTCATCACACTGTGTTTCCCTGAATGTCCTTTCTTATACCGAAGTATTGCAGAAACTCATGTCTTTACCATACCATGCCTGTGGCCCACACCAAGCTCACAAACCCCAAGCCAGGCACTCACATGTATAGGCTGCAGAATCCAGCCAAGGCCAAATGTCCCCCTGCCTCTGCTGTGCTGGGTGTGGGTTACATAACACCATAGGTGCATATGCCTTTGGTCTGATTGCATGGGCACCCTAGAAAAGTGACAAGGAGAGGGTGTATGTCTTACATACATGTCACTATGTGTTAAGACAAATAGCATTTAAGTCAAATAGTAAAAATGTGATGGCTGAAAATTGTATGCTCTTGATTATCTGATGGGCCAGAGGAATTGTTCTGGAACTTCTTCACTGCCAATAAGGGATGCAAATGGCCCCAAACAGCCTACCCACAACTAATTTGACCATGAAAGATGTTTTCTCTGAAACATAGGTCAGGTAAGGGTTGTAGCTGAACTTAAACTTGTTCCTGGGCTCAGAGGGGAATTAAGTTTCTGTCACCCAAAAAAAGAAATGTAAAAACAGTGTTGTAGGATTTGTGTGACAAGCTACCAAAGATGTGCACAGACCAGCTGAAAAAATAAGCCATAGATGGAATATAAATTTTCCACACAATTCAGCACATACTTCCTTAATAATGAAAGAATAGAAATGGGGCACAAACAGCTAATCTAGTAAGTGACAGACTACATTAGGAAGAAAACAGACTAATGAAAGTGCTGCAGAATTTCAGGGGCTCTGGATATATCTTTCTTGGATTTGCTGCCTTTCAGTCACCAGCTCAAGTTTAATACTGACCGTGCTGCTGGGCAAGCCTGTGGCACCATGCTCCACCCAGTAGACTGGGGATCATCTGGTAAACCCTGCAGGTTGTGAGGAGGGGAGTTGGGCTTTGGTCTCATGGCGCTTTCCTGAACAGGGCCTTTTGTTTGGTGTTTTTTTGGCTCCCCTCAGCTGTCAGAAATGGCTTTTATTGGAAGGAAGCATGACTTCTTTCTTCTACAGTAGGGCAGTTCCAACAGATAAACTCATCTCCATCTCCACACTTCAGCATCTTCCTGCACCCCTTCTGTGTAAAGCACTGCATGTGCACACATATATGTAAATGTATATGTGTACACATATGTATATGTGTACATGTACATAGGCATATATATGTGTGCATATACATGTACATATACATGTGCATGCATGCATACATATACATATACATATAAATAAATGTGCATATATGTGTGCTTATATGTGCACATATACGTGGTGAGCATGCATTTACAGAACCATAGCCATGTACATCTCCCTGCTCTATTATAAAGAAAAGGCTGCCAGGGCTTGGTATTGCAGGGTGAATTTAAAACAGCATCACTGCCGTAAAAGCCATCCAGAAAAGGGAGTCCATAAATGAGAGGATGAATGAGAAGATGTCAGGAGTGCTAGTGCTTAATATTCCTGGAACGAGGCTGCATTATTTGTTGCTGCAGCAGCGTGTTCCTCCCTGCCCACTCTGACAGAGCCTGTGGATGTGCATGCACCCACATGCAACTTCATTTCCCACCCTTATGAAAAATCAACCTCCCTGGCATACCCTGCATCCTTACCCCATAGGTGTCGCACCACAGGGCCATAAACACAACAGCAAAGCCTTCTTTCCCCCATTCAGAAACAAATAATTGCAGCGCAGCCTGTGTGAGGGAGGGGAGACATCCGCTTGTTGGGCCCATGTTTTATTGATCAGCCCACTGTGAAGAATGAGCTCCTGTGGAGCTGGTGTCTGGCTCAGACAGGCACTGGCCACTGTGCATGATTACAACAACTCCTGGCATCTCAGGGTCACCACTGGGAAGGTGGCAGAGGGGGCAGGTGTGGGGCTGGTGACCAGGGGCTGTACCTGCAAAGGTGTGAGACGTGTTCCTGTGCTAGAAGGCCAGCAGCTCCCAGCTGGAGGCACAGCAAGGGATGGGATGTGGTCAGCAGCTGGGATTGAGCCTACCTGCTTGCTCCAGCCTGGGTGTTGTTTAGGGAAAACCGCATGCCATTGGAGTGTTGGGCAGAGGGGAAGAGGATGCTGAGGAGCCGCAGCTGGGCTGGAGGAAGGCTCACTTAATTGGGAAGGTGGCTGTGCCTGGCAGCCATGGCCCACCAGTGCAGGAGCAGTCTGGGAGCAAAGCTCTGTGTTGCTGTGTTACCCCACCATCTCACCCAGCCATATGTAATCTTGTCTTCTTTTCTCTCCCTTCTCACACCCTGCAGGACCCGGCACAGGGAGAGTAGACAACGGCTCCATGAGCTTGGCCGTCCCACTGTGGCTGCTGGCAGCGTCCCTGCTCTGCCTACTCAGCAAATGTTAATACAAATCCGAATTAAAAATAATAATATTAATAATAATTAAAAAAACAACACGACGACAACAACAACACACAAAACAAACCCGCGTTATACAGGAGACAGAGCGAAGAGAGGGGAGAGAGAAAAAAGGGGGGGGGAGAGAGAGAGATGACTGTTTCTTTCACAACTTTTGTGTGTTCAGGAGTGAAGAGGGGGGAGAGGAAAAATTACAGCAAAGAAGACTCAGCAACATTTAATCCAAAACCTGAAAAGCCGGCTGTCAAGTCACCGACTGTCTAGGAGACAACACAAAGTGAGGGAGAGAATGGGGCACCAGCAAGGATCGTGTCGCCGGAGGATGCTGCAATGTAAACAATCTAACAAAACCCACAAAGCCAATCAAACAGAAGATCCCTTTTCTTTTCTCTCCTCCTTCCTCTTTTCCGTACTCCCTCACCTTCCTTCCTTCCTCCTCTTTCTTTCTTTTGCGGAAAGAGGTCTTTGCTTCGGTGTCTATAGCCATTTAACTTTTTGGATGCCCTGGGTCATTTTTGTGAGCGAATGCTCAGCCAATTCATACTTTTGAAAACAAATTAAAAAAAAAAAAAGAGAAAAGGAATAAAAACAGAAAAAAAAAAAGCCACAAACCAGAGCAAGTCACCTGAAGCTCTCTGCACACTGGTGTCCTGTGAAGAACCCTTTCCTCTTTTCACCCTGCGCTCATGTGCACCCAGCCCTTGCTAAACACCTTTATTCCTGTCCTCTTCTTCATGCAACATCGCCCTCGCTGGCCTGAACTAAAGCTATGTCAACTCTACTGAAAGCCTACTTTTCTTTTTTTTAAAGCCTCTTCCTCTCCCCCCTCAAATCAGCCAGTGTCTTTCTCTTTCTCCTGTGTATGCCTGTGTGCGTGTGTGCATGCATGTGTGGCTCTCGCTCCGTCTTCACTCTTTTTCTCTTCCTCTCTCTAAGCATGCAAAACGAACAGTCCATGTGTACATATGCTCATCCTGCTGTAGATAATGTCCTGCCTTGTAAGTGTGAGACAAGATGCAAGAGAGATCATTCAGGCAGAGAAGAGGGGTGAGGAGAGAGGGGCAGTTGCAACGCAGATTCCCATGGTGTCCCCTCTCTGGCATCCTCACTGGCTTTTTGACTTCTGGCCACCTTGCTTGCAAGAGTCAGTCTGCACCTTTGTCTAGCCTATTTTTCTCTCCCACCTGCAACCTGTCTCTGACTCTCAGCCTCTAAGTACCAGCATAGCAGCCCCTGCCACACGTGAGTGCTCGCACATGTGCATGGGGATGTGCACTCGTGCAATTGTCCAAACAAGCAGAGGAAACCAGGACTGACCTACAGCGCTATGGACTGAAGAGTGCAGCCACCCATTCCTCCGAGGGATGGGAGACTGGGCTGGTGGGATGTGAATGATAAGACCTTGAACATGATCAAACAGCCATTCCTTTTAGGTATAGTGTATGCATAGGAGCAACGCCTCAACATGAAAACCACAATCTGGTCATTCCTAAGCATTTTGATAGTTATTCAAAAAAAGAGCCAATACCCTTTTTTGTTGTTTTGTTGTTTTTGTTCTTACTGTCCTCCCTGGTATAAAAGGAAATGTAGGCTGTGTAAGGGTGAGTGCGTGTGTGCATATTTGTGTGCTGTACATCATTGCTACTACAAAACTCACTGCAAATTCCACATTTGAAACAAATTGGGTCAGAAAATGTCCAGGACCTGTGAATGGCAGAAGTAAAACAAATGTCACATTCAAAATCCTGGATTTATGAAGAAGGAGCTTAAAGTGGTTCAGCAAAGAAGTGGGCAGAGCAATTTCCCTTGGTCTTTTCTTTTGTCATCTCAAGGGTGCTGGTCTTGCTGGAAAGCGCTGTTGGTTGCCATCCCACTTCCCATGGCAGAACCACATGCAGAGGTGCCAGCACGAGATGCTTTGTGGCTCCCAAGTAAGGACAAGGAGAGAACAGGCTGTGAGAAGCAGTGTTGAGAAAATGCTGGGCGGTGGCTGGACGTTGCCACACCAGCACAAGGTCTGCTGCAGGGGGAGAGGGCAAGCCGTCAGTCACACACTCCAGTGGCTGCAGTGCACGGAGGTGGGCAGGGACAGTGGGGAGAAGACTCCTATATCTCCTGACCAGTCACAAACACTGATATCCACCAGCAGCAAAGATGATAAAACAGAGTTTATCAGGTAGCCACTCGCTTTTTTGCAGAGGGATGTACAGGAAGAACTTGAGTTAGCCCACATGAGCCAAATGACCACCCCATGATAGTACAGTGTTTTACAGGTGCTCAGCACCACTGAGCTTTCAAGCATAAGCCATCTTGCTTTCCTGTCTCTGCCCTGCAAACTGGCTCAGTAGCAGTGCACTGGGCAGCCATGCTCACATGCTTTTGACAGCAAGGAGGAAACAGTTTGGCCTTGCCACTCTCCAGATGGGTTTCCTGTCAGGAAGGAGAGTGGGAAATTGCTGCCTGCGAGCCCACCTCCACCTTTGCATGGGTGGGGCACAGTCCAATGAGGCTTCTCCCTGCTGCTCAGCATGACGCTTTTGCCTTGCACTGCGGCACTGCCAGCCCTGGCTCCTCGCTGCTGAGCTCAGCTATTTCAGGCAGCAGCAGGCACACAATTAAGCAGGCAGTCAAGGGCTCCTCACAGGCAGCCAGGATGAGCAAGGAAATTTATTAGACACATGAGAGGCTGAAGTTTGGGCATTGCAAGAGTTACTATAGAGCTACTGTGGAATTGGATGGTGATAAATGGTGCTCCTCCAGACTCCAAAGCCATACGTGGTGCAAGACGGGAGGGCTGGGCAACTTGTGTTTGAAATGCACCCAAGGCATCCAGGAATGGCTCCCCTCCTCCAAGATAGGGTGGTTGTCAGTGGGACTTGGAATTTCCTATAGCCTGGTGTGTGGTGGCCCAGGAAAAAAATGCCCTGTATTTTCAGAGCATTCAGACATCCCAGTCCTTGTGCCTACCCTTAAGGAGGGTCATGTAACTCGGTGTCTTAGTAACACATCCAGATTTCCTGCTGCAACAGGGCTCTTCT
Organism: Campylorhamphus procurvoides; assembly: GCA_013396655.1. Taxonomy (NCBI): domain Eukaryota; kingdom Metazoa; phylum Chordata; class Aves; order Passeriformes; family Dendrocolaptidae; genus Campylorhamphus; species Campylorhamphus procurvoides. The sequence goes on from WBMV01007810.1 coordinate 2,718,002, forward strand.
TTCCCCTGGTACAGCCACGAGCTGATGATTGTTCCAGGAGCCAGGTCTGGGAGCTGCACCTTTTCCAACAGACTGGCATGAGGGAAAACACCACATTGCACATTCTCAGGACTGTAACTATGCCTGGAATTACTGTCACAGACTTGCTGCGAAAGTTGGGCAGCCTGCAGTGTATTGCTGTCACAGGCTGTTCCTAAGCTCTGTGTCAGGTCCACTTTAGGTTCTTTGATGTCCTTCTGGTTGCTGTCGTAGCATCTGTCCCATGTGTTGTCTTCTGCATGTGTTTTTGTCACTGTGGGGTCATTCTTAGACACTGGGATCACACACATCAGAGCTCTGTGGTGTGGTGGTGGTGGTCACAAGTCCTGACACCTCATTGTCTTACATCTGTTTTGGTTTGAAGGAGTTTTGAGGGGATGATTTTTTAGATGTCAAGGCACAGAGGCTTATGGTTAAAGAGAAATATCTCACTGAAAGCAGAACATCCATTTTTTGAAGCCACCTGCCTCTTAGCTGGGGGAAATGGACATAGCCCCAGTGCCAGGATCTGATCTTTCCTGCAGGCCCTTAGCAGATCTCTGCCTCTCTGGCATGGCCATGAAACAGGGTTAAAGCCAATTATTTGCAGACCTGCCTGAGACAAGCCACCAATAACAAGTATGCCTGTTGTCTGCAGCAGTTCTGGGAACCCCATTCCTGGCAATGTTTGTTCCTAGTGGGGCTGGGGGTGTTTTGGGTAGGCTGGAGGTTGATTTACTCCAAGAATCTAATCCTGTGAGCTTAAGTGTGCATCACAGGATGCTGTAAACATCCCCTCATTTCTCTGGGACTCAGGCAGAGATCACTCAAAGCATCTGTTGAGAGGCGAGCCCAGATGAATATAGGAAACATGGTCAAAGCAAGGTCAAATGCTTTTTCCCATTCCCTTTCTCCCTTCCACCTTCGGACAGAGATGTTGCAAAGGGTTTTCTCGTGTCTCAGGCCCTTTTCTCTGAAACTGTTTCTCCTTTTCACCTCTTCTCTGCTTTCATGTTGCTATCTTTCCCATCCCCACCCAAAAAGCTGAGCTCTTACTTCCTGCTGCCTTTCAGCTGGTTGAGGACCAGGGAGGATGGGAGTTTGGAATGGGACACCAGTTCCTTGAGCTTGTCAGTGTAATTGTGTTTGATTGATGGAGATTTAACATTTAGTGTTATAAAAAGAAATGAACAAAATGGAAAAAAAATGTATTTCTTCAACTGGTTTGTAAATACTACAAAAGTTACATGAGATGTCTGGTAATGTTCAAGCAGAGGAACAAAAACTTAGATTTAATATATGGCCCCATACTTGCTAGCAGATTTCTAACCCTTTTCGGATGACCAAGAGGAAGGGTGAAGGCAAGTCTTTCTGAAAGGAACTGGACAGGGGAAGTGCAGCCACCGTGAGCCACATGAACTCCATGCATGATTGTAGCATGTAGCTTGGAGCGTGTGCCTGGTCAGATAGAAAATGAAGCAAACGTCTGTCTCTGAATGGCTAGGAAGAGCGACATGGGATGTTCCAGCCGACACCTGTATCTTGGCAATTGTGTTCTTTTTTGTTTGTTTGCCGCCCTGTAGCTTGGGGGCATGTTGCTCAGTGATGCACCCTCCTCCTCCCCCCACCTGCTTTCTTCACCAGTGAAGTTGTGTCACCCTGTGCTAGCACCGAGTGCATGTTAACGTGCCATTCATGAAGATTTCATTGGTGACATACATTGTGTCAAGAGTTAGTCTTTGTCTGTGCATCTTTCTCATGTCACTGACTGTTTCCCACTTGGGCAGATCTCTTGTGTACTGCTGCTTGCCCCACTTTTCATCAAAGTATATCAAAGCTCTACCAGCTCTTCCTAGCTCCAGGTGCATCCAGACCATGCCCCAAGGCCACCTAAGTAATCCCATTTTGAAAGTCCAAGCACACAACATGGACAAAGTCATCATCAATAGCCACATGGTCTCCAGGCTCAGTGGAAGCTACACATCTGGAAGAAATTTGGGGAAGCAGCAGTGAGTCCCGATGACACAACAACATTTGGGGAAGAAGATCTGGAAAGTCAGAAGAGTTACATTAGAGTCCTTCACAACCCCACCACCAGGTGATGTTTCAGCTCAGTCTTTGTGCAGTGTGTCATTGGTTTGCCCATCCCTGATGAGGGGATCTATGGGCACAGGGAAACAGCTCTTTTCCTTCTAACCCCTCTCACATCTCTGCTTCCTCTCCTCCAAGCACACTGACCTGCAGCCCAAATCATCATGGTGCTTGATATGACGTAGCAAGTGACACGGAGGATGGGTAGCCAAGACAGTCCTACAGAGGAGGTGCTAGGGGGTTGAGCAGTTCTCTCTCTCTCTCTCTCTCTCCTGATGGTGCACAATCTTACTGCTTCTCTGACTCAAGTACACAAAGCTTCTGGAGTTAGGGATGCTGGGAGCAAACTGTTCTACTGGAAGAGCAAAACTTCAGACAGGGAAGTGATGGAGAAACTGAATGGTGATTTCTGACATGTGGTGCTGGTGAAAAAGGGTAGGGATGAGTGCTGTCCATCGTCCATGCACAGAACTCTCAGGTTAACCAGTGAGGAGACCATGGCCTCTCCATGCTATACTTAGAGTGGCTTCGTTTCCAGTGGTATGCCCAGAAGAGGATTGTTTTTGACTGCATGACTCCTGCTGACTAAGAGCTGTGTCACACCATTAAAACCTCTTTCACTTTTTTTTCTTGTAACTTGCTAGAATGATGATTGGGCAGGTCCTACAGCCACCCAAAATTTTGCTTGATGGTTGGCTCCCATTAGGGCAATATATGGTATTTGCTTGTTGGTTCACTCACTGTAACAGGAAAGCAGAACTCATCTTGGTTAGAATGTGTTGGCATGGTCCTCTGTGCCACTGTGGCTTGGGGTGATGTGTGTGAGGCAAGGAGATCTGCCAAGGCAGGGCTTGGGAAAGAAGGGCAGCTCTCCTAATTAGCCCAGGCAGGTGGGAAGTAAAGCATCCTTCACTTGCTGTAGGCTTAGGTTAATTGGTTTCACAGCAACTGAGACTGCCCTGCAAGCATTGTAAAAGTGTCCAGGCAGTGGAGGAGGAAGGGACAGTGACAGTCAGGAGGATATGACTGCAGCGCAGGTGGTGGGACTGCATGAGCAGCAGGGCTCCTTGGGCAGCACGGCTGGAGAAGGGGCAGAGACTGCATCCCAGAAGAATCATTCCCAGGGAGGGCAGGACCTTCCTTCCCTGCCTGTGCTCGTGGTGCATCAGGAGTTCCCTCCTGGCCTCTCAGGGCATGCTCACTGTGCTGCAATGGGCCTCATGAGTGATGCAGTGTGACACTGCAGTGACTCCAGCCTTGTCCTGAGAAAAGACATGGGGATGTTTCTGTACGTAACATAGGGGGCCATGGATGGAGACGAGGAGCAAGGACTACCTAGGAGCCAAGAGGAGAAGAGCACCTCCCAAGCAGGGCTGTCCTTCTCCAGAATTACGACATTTGCTCCCCATTTGGCCACGCACAGGCACATACGCACACCCCTGCGAACCCCACCACGCACATGCCACAGTAATCCTTGTGGCAACCATACAGGTGCTCTCCTTTCCCACACTCTCCATCACACATGCAGCCAGACAGGCACTCATCCACTTGCTCCTGGCATGGCTCTGTTTGTAACCCACACAGTTACTGGTGACCTCCTGAGGAAACCAGGAGAAAGTGTGTGTGTGCCTGCACCTGTGCATGTAGGAGCACATGTGTGTGCCTGGAAAGGGAGGAGGGGGCAAAGAGCAGGAACCTGCCTCCTCAGTGCCACCATCACCTCCCAAAGTCATTGAACTTTCCCAGCTGGAGCCAAGATTCATCCTCTAGACCTTGAGAATGAAGGCCAGTCCCTTCTTCTTGCTACACGGTGGGGTGGTTAGAACTCTCCTCATTAACAGTGTTATATACATATAAATATATATATATATCTATATCTTTATATATATTTTTCCCCAGCACTGTAGACATGAGCTGAACTTCTCTTTAACGAAACGAGAAAATGGCCATTTAATTTTTTGCCATTGGTTTGTTTTTGAAACTAGCTCTGTGAAAGAAGATTTTAAAAGCGCAAGTGTGTGTGTAAAAGAACCGATCAGAAAAACTAAACAACCCAACAAACAAATGAATAAAACACAGTGATGGAAAAAAAATAAGCTTTTTATTTTTTCTTTTCTCAATGTATTTAACTTCTGTTATCTCGTTTCTGTTTCTTTACATGTATGAATGCTCTGCTCTTCTGTGATCTTAAAAAAAAATACAAAAAAATACAAAAATTAAATAAACGTGAAAAGGAGGTAATGTTTCTTGATTTCCCCTCCCTTCCTTGCATATTCCCACTTGTCTTATCTGATCATGTCTAGTGAGGACTTCTCAGGCCACCCAGGGAATGTAGGACAGGCTGCCCTTTTCTTCACCTTTCTTGGAGGGGCAAGGTGGTACAAGGCTGCAAACGAGGCTGAGGTCTGAGGTCCTGCCTTGGGACTGAGGTCACTGCAAGCAGACTGGCCCCTGAAATGCAGTGCCTGGGGATGAAGGGAACAGGGTGGATGTAAATAGATCCATTTAATCTAAATGGGGCTGCTGGGAGGTGAGAAGATGAGCCACGGAAGAAACTGCAGTGTCCAGCCCTGTAGTCAGCACTTAGCTTCAGCTCTTGCAAATAATCCTTTTTTAGAAAAAAAAAAAAAGGCATGATTGTACATGTGTGTGCAGATAGGGGTTGGGATCAGAGTTGCAATGCCAGGAGGGGAAGAACAAGGAAGTTGATGGAAGGGGTGGGCTGAGGCTGAGCTGCATAGGCTAGCACTGGACAGGAGCACCAAAATACAGAGCATGGTGGTGGAGATGGAGGAGACAGAGGAGGAGGAGGAGGCCATTGGGGAAGGAGGTGGAAAACACTGGCCAAGAAGACAGCAGGACACTGCACTGGAGAGGTCAGGGTTTATGTCAAGGTTGGAGTGGGGAGACAGGGGAATGGAGAAGGCCTGGGGCTTGAAGTGAGGGCATCCAGGACAAGGGGAAGAGGGGCAGGAGTCTTGCACCCTGGGCAGAAACAGGCATGAATTGGTTACAAGAAAGGGAGCAGGAAGGAAGGGGCAGCAGAGTAGCCCAAGTAAGTTTACAAGGAAACACAGTCAAAGGGATGAAGAAACCAAAAATCGGGATCCTGAGAACCTGGTGAAAGGAGAAAAAAGCACCTGGGGTTTTAAATGTGAGGGTTGGAGAACCCAGGTCATCTACACTCCAACGGTGGGGTCTCTCAGAATATGCCATCTGGCTGACACAGCCTGGTGTCACTGTCCTTGTCCCAGTGGTAGAACTTGTATTTCCTGGTAGGTCCTGGGAATGCAGCTAAATGTGCTACTGCACAGGGCAGCAGTGCCACAGGGCTGGTACAGCCCGGGGCTGAAGTCCTGTGGGTAACAGGGTGTCTGCACTCAACACCAGAGCAGCAGCATGAGGCTGCACATGGCTGGGCTCAGCTTGGGCTGAAGGAGAGCCTGGCTGCAGCACTGAGAGGTGGACTTATCCTCACACACAGTGCTGAAGAGTGAAAAACCAGGCCTTCTTATTTCTGCGTCTGCTCTGTCCAACACCTGTATGGTACCTTCATTGCCTCTGTGTCACCTTCCACCTTCTCCTCTGTTGCCAATTTACAATTCACTGAGGCAAAGACTTGAGACTTACATTCAAAATAGTATATTCTATAAAATGTTTTATAGTTTTATCTCATTTTGTTTCTAGAACATAACACTTAGGACGATTAAAACCTGATTTTCAGTGGAGTACAGACTTGTTTCTTAAATTGCATGAAATTAAATAAAACCCAAGCTGTCAGAAGCTCAGCACAAGCAGTGGGCTAAGCAAAGGTACGTCACTGAGCACTGGGTGCAGGCAGGATGGTGAACAGGAACGTCAGTAGCATTTACCACACCTTTGAGATGGAAGAGAAGCAGTGGGTTATGAACTCTCCTCCATCCCCATCATTCTCTTCCATGGTGCTGGAGGGTCAGGGAGTGGAGTGTGGAGGAACACAGGCAGAACGTCTGGGGAGAGTCCCAGAGAGGGGGAGAGTATCACTAGACATTTAACTCAGTACTGAGCTTTACTGGTTGATTGCTGAGACAGAAACAGGCCAGGTTTGTGATGCTGTACATGAATGACGACAGCACTGCCAGGGATCTGAACACACCTGGAAAAGCTGTCCTTGCCTTTTCATCTCCACCACCTAAAAGGTGAGGCTAGAAAGAACACAAGATAAACCCTGGCAAGCACAACCTCTCTTTTCATTAACATTTTAAATGGTTATTTTAAATGGCACATTTAACTAACACTAACTTATCCATGGGAAGAGAATTTGGCTGTTAACACTGGCATCTACTTAACAAACTGAAGCTCTGTATTTGGTGAGGCGTGAGTATAACACCAAGAGTATTGCTTGCTAACAGCAGACTCATTAATTCCCACTTTTACTACCATAAGGAGCTTTTTGTATCTGTAACAGCAGTTATTAGAAGTACCCCATTCTCACTGAAAAAGGTACATAGGAAATTATTAGCAGCGATGCAGACCTACCAGTAAATGAGGATCTAAATTCTTAGCACTAACCATAACTCAAAGTTCCAGAAGAGTAAGAAAATTGATGAGATGTTCTGAGGACTGTGTTCTTCAACTTTTCTCACTGGAGAACTGTGTTCAAATACAGCTAAATTGCAGTTGGATATTAGGGGTTACGGTACTCAAAGACCATTGGAAAATGTGTGTTCATAAAAATATCTTGCAATTCAGCCAAGACTTGCTATCCAAAGAAGGCATTGCCAGAATGCGCAAAGAGCTGTGTTTAGAGAGATGGACTTTAATGGATAAAACCAGATCAGATTTGCCACAGCTGGGCATTGGTTGGCACTTTCAAGATTGGCAGGACTTATTGCTTGTGCCCAGCAGCACCTGGAATCACAATGGAGCATATTAGTCTTAGACAAGACTTATTTTGATACTTGGGATGTGAAATAAAGAATTTTTTTCATAAAATTTCTCAAAGTGTGACATTTCAGGCTGGATTATCACAGAAGTACAGAATCATTAAGGTTGGGAAAGACTTCCAAGACTATCAAGTCCAACCTTTGACTGAATACCACCATATCAACTAAACCACAGCACTAAGTGCCACATCCAGTCAATTCTTGAACACTTCCAGGATGGTAACTCCACCACCTCCCAGGACAGCCTGTTCCAATGCTTAATCAGTGAAAAAATTCTTCCTGATCTCCAACATGAATCTCCCCTGGCACAGCTTGAGACTATATCCTCTTGTCCTGTCACTAGTTGCCTGGGTGAAAAGGCTGATCCCCACATGGCTACAGTCTCTTTTCAGATAGTTGTAGAAGGTGATAAGGTCTCCCATGAGCCTTCTCTATTTTCCAGGCTAAACACTCCCAGATCCCTCAGCTGCCCCTTGAATGACTCACCTCTAGAATCTTCACCAGCCTTGTTTCTGTTCTCTGGACACACTCCGGCACCTCAATGTCCTTCTGTAGCAATGGGCCCAAAACTGAACCCAGGACTCGAGGTGCAGCCTCACCAGTGCCAAGTACAGAGGGACAATCATTTCTCTAGTCCTACTGCCCACACTATTGCTGATCCAGGCCAGGATACTATTGCCCTTCTTAGTCTCTTGGGCACACACACTGGCTCATGTTCAGCTGCTGGCAACCAGCATCTCCAAGTCCTTTTCTGCCAGGCAGCTTTCCAGCCACTCTTCCCCAGGCCTGTCACACTGCATGGCATTGTTGTGACCTAAGTGCAGCACTCAGCACTTTGCCTTACTGAATCTGATACTGTTGGCCTCAGCCCGTCTATCCAGCCTGTCCCTCTGCAGAGCCTTCCCATTCTCCAGCAGACCAACATTGCCACTCTTACTGCTGTTTGCAAACTTGTGCACTTGATCCCCTCTTCCAGATCATCGACAGAGATATTAAACAGAACTGGGCCCAAACTGATCCCTGGGGGACAACACTAGTGACTGGCTGCCAGCTGGATGTGGCACATTCACCACCATTCTCCGGGCCAGGCCATCTAGCCAGTTCTTAACCCAGCAGAGAGTGCCCCTGTCCAAGCCAGGGGCTGCCAACTTTTCCAGGAAAATGCTGTGGGAGACAGTATTGAAGGCTTTGCTGAAGTCCAGGTAGACATCACCCAAAGCCTTTGCCTCACCCACTAGGCAAGTCACCTGGTCGTAAAGGGATACCAGTTTGATCAAGCAAATATAAATCAGGATGGAAATGTCACAACTCATCTCAAAATACAGACCCAAGGAAACCAGAAGCATTGGGGTAATTTTTCAATGGTTGTATCAAGGGATACCTCTGAGACACAGAAATTGCTTCTGTGAGAAATGCCTGTACCTAACACTTCCAGAGAAATGCCTGTACCTAACACCTTGTTACTGGTCTGTCATCTGTGTTATGAACTCTGTCCAGATATGGCAGGTGTGTTGTCTGTAAAAATTTGAAAACATGTTGGAGACTATGAGTCTTACAAAATGTGTTCTGGTGATGAATACTTTGATAGTGTATGGTTTGTAGAATATTTACTGCTTTCTCATCAAAAGTGCTGCCTTTCCAGTTTGGCTTAAAAATGGTACAATGACCGGGAAATTAGATGATAGAATGTTTGAACCATTATCACAAGGAGGAAGGTGCTAATTGAAATGCATAATGGAGTTGTCATACATTCCAATAACCTTGATGATAAATATGATTTTAGGTCTTTAAAAGTATTACAAATAATGAAAAACACTAACCAGGAATAACATTACTCTGCCAGATGAAAGCTACTCCAAAATTGTTACAGAGCTGTAGGGCAGCAAGACACGCTTTGAGTTTGGTTTGGAGATCACACTTCAGGCTTGGTTTGGAGATCACACTTCGGCATTGATCTGCTGCTGTCCCATCCTTGGGTGCTGATTTTCTTATCCAGCTCTCTGCCTGGGACTTGAGGGTTGCAGTCCCTGACACCTGTGGTTACAGGGGGCAGTAGTAGAAATGGGAGATTTTGTGGAAGTCATTGGCAGAAGTGGATGGTCCCATCTTCTTCTGCAAGCTCAATATCTGGACCTGAGTTTTTCATCTCTTGGAGCCCAGCCTCTAAGGCTATTTCTTTACCTTGCAACCCATTTTACAATCCAGTCCCTCTACATGGAGAAATCACTCCAGGACCTGAGCACCTGGAGAATACCACACCAGGAGATTATCAGTGGGAATGCACAAGGCACTTGACACAAGTGCAGGAATCCAGCAAAATTTCAGTCCCTGAGTGCACCTGTCTTCCAGCCTTGGCCCTGCATTCCACTTGACATGATCACTTACAGCTCTAATAGTTGTGCAGGCTTGTTTCCTGTAGATTATCTGAATTGAGTCCAGTTATATTTTTGGCCTGATATTTGTACATTCCCCTCCTGGCACTGAAACCATGGACTTTGTCTAGCATCAAAATTTTTATGGGGAAAAATTGCCTAATCCTCACTGCAGGAAAATGGTAGAGGTCAGGACCCAAATATGCATGCCATTATGAGAGAAGTTATTTTGTTTTCAGGCCAATGGATATAGCAGCACAGAAAACAAGGATCTTTCACCAAAGATTCCTTGCATCGCTCCCCATTCCCTGGGCAAGTGAGCACATGGCAAGTAAGGACACTTAAGTGGCCATGGGGAGAAGCTCTGACATCAGCTGGGTTTCCCTCATCCCCTCTGACCCAGCCATATGCCACCTCCAAATCCTTGTTCTCTCAGTGTTATGCAGGGGCGGAGGAAACACTCAGGGATCCTGGCAGAGAAGCAGGAGGTCCTGTTCAAGGCAATGATGGGAACCCTACTTCCACCTGACTGTCTCCACCTGTGCAGCATACAAAGATCTAGAGGTCTGAGTCTGCTGCAAGTAACAGCATAAGCTAGATCATACAAGAAAACAGCTGGGTATCTGGATATAAGGATGGCACAACCATCATTACCAGAAGAGCTCTGTCTCAGAGACATACTCTTCACTTGAAGTGACTTCATTTGGCACAAGTCATGGAAAACAGGCACTGAGAAGTCAGCTAGAGCACCCCTGAGCTGATGGCAAGCTTGAGCTAAGACTGTGCAGTCTCTCTGAAATATGATTTGGGAAGTCTGCTGAAATAAAGGCTGCCTTGCCTGCCTATGGGTCCATCACCCATTTATATAGTGTCCTGAGAATTTCCAGCCATGCAAAAACTCTCCCAGATCATCTCACTAGCTGCTGACTTTACTGGCTTGCATAACAGAGCCAAGACACCTCCCTTCCCAGCACCAGTGCTTGTGTGGTCATTGTCTGTCTAGTGAAGGAAGGGATGGACTCACCACATTTCTCCATGAAGGATATTTTACCCAGCCTGAGATCTTGGTTCCACCACAGAACCTTGCACACCTTCAGCACAGCCCCCTGACAGTGATCAAAGCTCTTCTCCATAGCACAGAAGCAAAGGTATCCAGAGGTTCATTGCTGGAAGCAGCTGCTAGTGCCACCCCTGGTACCTCAGCGTGGCATGTGGCCTCTCTCACTGTGGCTGAGGCAAAGCCAGGAGCAGTGCTGCCGTATCCACCCACAGGACATGGCAGGGATGAACACAGTGCCATGCTCTTAAAGCAGCTGTTGGCACAGTAGAGCGGCTGACAGGCATCAGGGCAAGCCTCCCACGCTTCAGGATGGGGTTCCAGCTGACATGGCCCTGGTACCCGTCAGCACAAGCTGTTATGTGTGCTCTGGTAGCAGGACAGATCATATGCTGGAACCCAATCAGGCCTTTTACTACCAAGTGATCTGGCAGTGAGCGGCTGCAGAAGGGATGGGTGTGCGAGCGTGGCCTTGGGCTGCTGTCTATTTGAGGATGATGTAGTGAGGCATCTCTCTAGGGAGATGCACTTCTTGGTGTGCTTGGGGACCATAGGGCTGTGGAGAAGACATGGGGACTTGTGCTGCTGGCTTGCAAAAACAGATTCACTTCCCAGGGGAAACAACTCAGCACCTCTTTTTAAAGGGCCAGCAGCTGAGAGCCAGCTCCTGACTCCAGGCAAACCCTGAATCAGCATGAGAGCAAGGACCACAACCTCAGAAGGCACTGTTACCTTCATTAGCCAGTTGAAATGGAAATAGATAGAGACATCAAACATCTCTGGGAAGGGGCTGTAACACTTGCAGATAATGGTTTTCAATTGCTCTAAAGCACCTCCCTGGCCCCTGCCCTAGAGAACTATCCCAGGCAAAGAGGTGGCTTTGGGCAGCAGAGGGACAAGGCATCCTGAGGCTGCGAGATCAGACTAACAGCAGCTGATTGCTACTGAGTGATAGCAGAGTTAACAAGCCAAGAGGTACAAAGGAGAGTGACTGAAGAAAGGGAAAAGGCACTGGAGGCACTTTGTGCCTCTAACGATGGCTGTGATGCGGTAAATGAGGGGAAATTAGCACCAGACAGACAAATGGAAACTCATTTCAAGAGGCACTGAATGAGACAAAATTGCAATGAGAAGCTCAGGAGATTGACTCCATAACAATGCAACTTTATTTCCCAAGGAAGCCAGTGCTCTTACACACTCCCTTGCTCACTGTCTGTACTCCATGAGCTCTCCCTTCCTGCCCTTTAGTGATCCCCCTTATATAAATGCTGGAGCTGAGAAAACATTTATTCAGAGCAGAAGGGTGAATTTGCTTTGATGCTATCCTCCCTTCCACCTTTTTTAATTAATGTCTGCAACAGTTTTTTATTGCAACAAAGATGAACAGGAGCAGGAACTCATCACTACTCCAGTGGCCAAAACCTGATGTTATGCTCAGCTTCATGCAGCAGTCTGAGAAACTGGGATGGCCTGATCAAGGCTAAGGTGAGGTTTTGACTTGGGAGATGAGGAGAGAGGCTGTGTACAATGGGTTTTGCTTGTATACTGGAGGGAATATTCCTCTTCCTCAGTTGGTTGGGAAATTTAGATTACTGAATTGCTGAACTCTCCAAAACACTGACAATGTCATTGCATTCTCCTGCTTTTTGTCTGTGACGTGGTTGTTTTTTAGTCTTGTACTCTCTTGCCCTAAGAGACATAAGCCTGTCAAGGGTGGGAAGAGGTGCATGCCATGGGGAGGGAACGTGGTCACTGCTCTGTGCACCCTTCTGTACCTGGTGCCTACATCAGGGTCACCTGTGACTGAGGAACAAAGCTTGACAGTCCAGCTGTCTGTGCATTCAGACAGTCAAAGCAATGCAGTAATTTAGGGAGTGGAAAGTCTACAGCCTGGGATTCTCACTGTGACAGCAGTTTCTGTCCAATGCTCACAAACAGTAGAGATTCATACCAGAGGTAAACTAGCACCTACCTGAAGACCTCATTGACATTTCCTGAGCTGTCTGCACTAGACCTGACTCATTGCATTGGATTAAGCCTCACTTCAAAAGGATTGCAGCAGCTTGGTGCAAGAGGGTACTTGGTGGTGAATCAGGCACAAATGGGGGGGGGCGGTGTGTTTGCCATATGTGCTTATTATCAATGACTATGGATAATCACAGGAGAAACAGCAAAATGACACTGTTTGTGCTCACCAATGGCTCTGTCATCTGAAAAGATCACTGTGATTGCTGTGCAATTTTGATTCTAGGCACAGACACCTTCTTTAAGGGTCAGATACCCACATGGTGAAAATCAGCACTGATATACCAACACCAATGAGTCCTGACTAGTTAGCTCCTCTCCCATGGCAGAGTATTAGACATAGAACCTATCAAACAGAAGGGATTCACTCATGTCACATAGTGATGGGACTCTGTGTTTGACAGGTGCCTCAGAAGCAGAGGACAGGCATAATAGGTGGCATCTACTCTGGAAGCTTGAAGTCATGCTGTTCCATAATGGCAATGGCTAATAAAAATATAATTTGCAGTACAGCCCATTTAGCTGAACTGCCCTTTGTATAGCACCCCTTGAGAAAGGCTGCCTGGGCTTTGATTGCTCTGTGCATGCTCTGTTTGGCAACAGGGCCCCTGACGCTGGGCTCACTGGTCCCGCTGATGCTGGCTGCACATCTGCATCCCTCCAAATGCCAGAAGATGACCATGGGCAAACCCAACAGAGGTATGGGCAGTGGCTGATTCTCACCCAGGAGCTGCAACATACTGGCAGGTACCAAGCTGCTCTAGTAAGTTCTTTGTAATAAGCAAATTAGCTAAAACCAGTCTCCAGATACTTCATAGTCAGATAACAGAAGTATTTGATGGGTGCTCAGCTTCCTCGTTTTCTACTCTTATTCTCTTGCTTCACTGTTATTTCAATCTCCTTTCCACCTTTATTGGTGTTAAGTAGTTAATACCCTTGCAGAGTTAGTGTTTGTCTCTTCCATTTCTGTTTCTTATGCATGAGTTTGTTGAGCATGCACAAGCCATTTGGCCCACATTGATTATTTATGAAGGTGGGAACCTTTTATCTCGGCTGCATAGTAACTTAACAGTGGTGTAGAAGGAGACTGTCTGCAGGAAGCTGCATGTCTTGCAAGAGCTGAGAGACAAGGGAAGGAGGATGAGGCATTTCAGTGTCTGATAGGAAGGGAGTAGGGAAGGGAGACACATCAGGCTAAACTTACTGTAAAGGTGATTTATCTATAATGCCACCCTAATGCAGGGGTAAAATGGGATTTGATAGCACTTTGCATTCACCTTGCAGAGGTCCTAAGAAAATATCAGTAAAGAGTGAGGCCCATTATAATAAATTCCAACAAGAAGGGATGAAAATTTCAGGAACATGGGCAAGGAGAACATGGCACTTCTGCTTTTGCACCTGCAGATGCTTCACAGATGCCTGTGTGCTGGCTCTATAATCTGACTCTGCAAGTGGGGGCAGAGCCTAAAAGAACAAAATATTTCCAGTTCAGGCCAGGCTTAGTGGGTGAGGCATTGCAACCCTCCAGTGAGACTGCATACTGTGATTCCTGCAAAACCAGGCAAGTCACGCACTTGTAATGGGGCACTGGGACCTGGTCAGGTGGAAATAGAAAATGAGATTTCCTCCTCAGCCCCTGCCCTTTCCTAGCCCAGTTTTTTTGTATTTTTTCTCTTTTTTGTTGCCTATCTGCTCACATTACACTCCATTAGTCCAGAAGATGGAAGAAGAAATACATCTGACCAAGTATTCACAAAGATGTTTGCAGAGAATCACTCGTGAAATAATTGAGAGGATGCATTTTCAGGATCCAACATGCAAATACAGGGCTGGCAGCCTGCTAAGGTGTTGTCCCTTTCCTATACGCATAAGTATGCAGGAAGGCAAACTCATTGTATGTTGGAACCAGCTCTAGAGCAAAACAAATAGATCAACACTGAAGGACAGGAGCTAAACAGTTTCATGAATGGAGATGTTATTAGAGTGCACTGCAAACAGGATAATGGAATATCAGCTCAAATTTCATTTTACTGTTACTACTAAATCAAAATCCTACACAGAGTTTAATATAGTTCTCCTAAAAATTTCCTGTCACTTCTGCTCTTCCCTTCATCCAGTGACAGCTGAACGTGTCATATTCCAATCTGTCCCACCGTTTATGAAAAAAATGCTTTACGGAAAAACTATTTTATGGGAACATAAATTTGAATGCTGCTCCAGCATCACTGCCTTTCAGACAGAAAACGTTACAGGAGGTGCCTTTGAGGTAACCAGCCAGAATACAGTATGATTACTGTGAGGAAAGAAGGGCACTCTGCTGGCTTCTTTAGCTGCTTGTGATCAGGATGTGCCATGACATTCTCTGGTGGAATGAAAATGGGACAAGGGCAGGGCATATCTTGGAGGTACCTGCAGTCACCTAAGGAAGCACACACATGCATCATGTGCCTTGAGCCATGTTTAACAAAGCACGGGTCCCAAGGATCTCTGCCATCATTTATGGCTTTTTGCACCACAGCAAGGCAACAGGAATAGCTACTGAGGGAGGCTGATGTCTCTGGTGGGGACATAGTGCCTCTACCCCAGCATGAACTATCAGAGCCAGCTGTGAAAGGAGAAGGTACAGCTCTCAGGGTCCCTCTCAAATGAGCTGATCCCCAAGTGCATGCACCATGAGCAGGTTCTGCTTTTCACCCAGACACTGAGCAAGGCTTTCCGTGAGGCTGGCTGAACAAAAGGCAAATCTAATTTTCCCCTCCAGCAGTCTCAGCAGCAGCAGAAAGCAGGGCTGATCTGTTTTGAGCAGCACAGGGATGCTTTGCTCTGGTTGCCATGCAAGGCTGCAAGGTTCTCTGGCTACCCCATCTCCAAAACCTGCAGTGTTATGGGATGCTGGTGCCCACTACCAGTCACTGATTCAGTAGTGCATTGCCTTCCTTATGTCAAGGCCTCCTAAAATCCTCATTTTCTTTTCCTATTGCACCAGCTACTGTGTCACCATGTGGCAAAGGCCGCCCAGTGCAGGTGGCTGTCACTGTACTGCTGGTTGAGTGACAGTGACATTTAAACCTGGATATTAACAGAAGTGTAAAGGGTGACTGGCTGTGCCCACGTGCAGTGCCAAGGCTCTGTGCACAGCTCAGCTGGTGCAGAGCAGCCGAGTGAGCTAAAAAGGTGTTTCTACTTTAAAATTTGATCTTACAAGCTTAATAAAGATGAACTAAGAGAAACTCATGACACACAAGTACAGACTTTTCTGTGACTCCAACAAGCATATTCAGAGCTGCAAGGACAGGATGCGCTATTTGGGGAAAGACAAGAGGCAGCAGCAATCGAGTGGGTACGTGCTCTCCCGAGGTATTTCACTTAGCAGAGCATTCACCTACAGAGGGCCCCGAAAAGCCTTTTCCCTGATGGGTGTTTTGCTTACACAGGCATTCCCCAGAGATCATCCCTGGAGACAATTTTAGCTTGAGAAGACAGCTGTCTTCATGGCATGTATTTTTAACAAGGCTTAAAGGTATGTTTTATTCCCATCCCCTTCCCTGCAGAATAAATACTCTGGCGCAGAGTAGTCACTGCTCTGATCTGCCCAAAATCCTGAGAGATGAGCTCAGTTGCGTGCTCTGCTACAGACTCTTCCCACACTCCTGGGCAAGCGGCAGAGTCATCCTGCCCAATCAGGAGGTAGATATCGCGAAATGTCTTGAGGGTCTAAGTCTTCACAGCCCTGCATTGTCATAATCATCCTTTGCACAGTGCTCCAGGGGTTGTGAGGATAACATTGATAAGAGTACTGACAGCTCCTGGGTGCAGTGTGATAGAAATGCTGTGATGCTAAGGATGGCAGACTCCTGAGGTCTGGAGGCACCACCAGTGATGTGAGAAAGTCCTTAAGTCTTAGCATTGCTAACATCAAACTTGTTAGATGGTCAGCTAGAGCTGACCAGCTGCTTGGGCACCCAAATGCCGCTGGAGCATCTTATTTACTTGTGATGGCAACAAACAGCCAAGTGCCTGTGTGAACAAAGACCTGTCTTAAACAGCTCATAAATTGGGTTGTGGAAGATTTGGCAAAATCTTTTTTGGTGATTTTAGAGTTTTCCTGTATGAATAGAGAGGAAGAGTCACACCTTCTTTTGTGTAAAATGCCTGGATAGAGAAGTGAACCTGTTTTGAGGAGCACCCCCATTGTTTCAGATCAAAGTGCTGGTTTGATTATGTGTCTGTTTCAGGGTACATTTGACATCAGGATTTGTATTTTAAATGGAGACTTCTGGCCATGTGATGACAAGCACAGTAGAGTTAGTTTCTGCCAACGTTTGGTTCTGAATTCTGGGGTCCCCAAGCACCACAAAAAGAAACAGTAAGGAAAGCAAGTCAGCTACAGACCTTGTTATGCTAACAGATGGTGACTACAGAATGATGAGGGGAATCCTGAATCTTTCTTCCACCTGTTCTTAGCACCTCTGTGAAATTGCCTAAGAGGTTACATGAGGGACTGATTGCTGTGGAGCTGATAGAAAGCACGCTGACTGAAAGTGAGGAGATGAGCATGATCTTTGCAGGTGCCCACAGCCTCAGTCTAGAAGATCCTTCAGAAAAGGTGTGTTGAGCTATGAATGGCGCTGTTTCTTACAGGAGGTGTACATTGCTGCCTCAGAAAGAGGGTTTTTTTCTTACCTCAGCAGTGAGTTCTCCGACTGCCTCAGGTAAACCAAGCAGTCCTTCTCTTTTTTTGGAAGTGCCTATCTGCTCAGCACCATGGAAAGCAAAACTTTGTAGTTTCACACTTCTTGGTACTTAGATTCTTGATTTGTGCCTTTTCAACAGAGAGAGTTAATTGCCAGACTATGGACTTGGCATGTTTAAATCTCTGACCTGGCCTGTTTAAAACTGGGATCATTAATTTCTCTATCCTGCATGGAGAGAGTGCTGCAAAAAGCCAGAAGCAGCCAAATCTCACCCTGAGACACTCTCGGTGTCTGCTCCTGCGCTGCTGCTGCTTTACAAACTTTTCTATTCTTTCCTGGAAAGACATAAATAACCAGACAAGGCAGCAGCTCAAATGTAAGGGCTCGAGTTCTTGATCATGAGCTGTGCTTGGCAGTGGAGGAAAAACATGCAGACTCATTCATTGAGATGCTACGTGGAGCTGCTGAGGAAGAGTCTGTAGGCGTATGATGAATGCTTAGTAATTAAGCTGATTCTGGGCATGCTGATTATCATTTCAGGGAGATGTGGAACATCCTGTAAATACTTGCATAAACATCTGATTCCCAGCACACACGCAAACATGCACGCACGTGTGTCTGTGTGCGTGTGTATGTATGGAAGGGAAAACAGCCTAATAAGTGCTTTGAAAGTAAGAATAAATAGGTGCTGTTTCATCTTTTGGTTTTTAATCCAGCAGGCAGGAAGTGCAGCAATTTACACACTTCTAATCCTGCTTTCTGTTTCTGTCATCCAGAGTGAACAATTCACTAGCATGAAGGTTTTGCTCTTCTTGTTCATCAAAGTAATAATGCAGAGAGAATCCAAGTGAACTTAGGAGTTTCTTGTTCAGAACTTGTGCCCAGAAGGTGAGAATTCTTGTTCAAAATGCAGAGATTAGAAAGAGGTTCTCCACCCAGAGGTGGTTGAGTGCTGGAACAGGATCCCCAGGGAAGTGGTCATAGCATCAAACCTGACAGAATTCAAGAAGCATTTGGATGATACTTTCAGGTAGATGGTGTGACTCTTGGGGCTATCTTGTGCAGGGCTAAGGGTTGGACTCAATAATCTTTGTGGGTCCCTTCCAACTTGGCATATTCTTTGATTCTGTGATCTGTTGTATTTTTTTCCTGTGATAACACTGATGGAGGACCAGTCTGTTTTCCTAGGGCACTATCCAGGCTCTACTGTAATCCGTGGAGTCCTTGATAAAAATTTACTTAGGACCTTCAACTGCAAGCTTTAGGAGTGTGACTACTACACAAAAGGTTTGACTCTGGAGCAGATTTGTATCTCTCCCCACACCCAAAATCATAGAATCATGGAATGGCTTGGGGTCGAAGGGACTTCAAGGATCATCTAGTGCCAATGTCCCTACCATGGTAGGGACACCTTCGACTAGAATCTTAAAGGTATTTGGTGCTAGACTTTGATGGGGGCATACCAGTTAGACTATTAGAGGCCTGATGTAGTACCTAACAGGTTTGGAAAATGATCTGAGATCCCACCTGCAGAGTGCAATGGCCGTATTTATTACACTCTTTCTCCACACTTCCCAGCAGGATCCTTGCTGTGTCAAGTACTGCACACAGGGCATCCAAAATCCAACATGGTTTTGTGCTCTCTCGTTTAAGCTTTGGACTTTCTCTGTGTCCTAGCACACCATTAGTGCTAAGGCAAGGAGGAAACTAATTGCCTCCAGGCATTTTTGTCAGCACATGCGACTCAGAAAAGGCTCCTGGCCTTGCAAATTATGAAGATGGCAGGGAGACAGACGAGGGTGTATCTGTGTGACAGGGGTGGGGGCAGCAGCTCCAGATAGCAGAGTCTGCTTAATTGGTTTTCTTCCTTTCCCACTGTATTAATCACCTCCTTGTGCATGCTGCACGGGGCTCATTTCAAGTCACTTTGCAGACCTACTGAGAGGGACAGGGAGCAGACTAGGGAAGGGTTGCTTGCCAGCAGTCCCCAATCAGAGGCACAGGTCCCTTTATCTGTCTCCTTAGCTCCACAAGCAGCCTACTTTCCACTCAGTCCCTCTTCGATGCTCACTAATGGAGAAGGAGGTGAGCATGAAATGGACTGCTAAAACCTATGAATATTTCAGAGGAAAAAGTCAAGGGACTCCATTAAATCCTCTTCAGTCTCTGCAAATGGAGCTGGGAGGTGGGTGTGCTGGTTAATGAGAAACTCCAGCACCATGTGACCGCACGATGCTTTCCAAAGTCTCCTTTTTGCAGTGTCCCTGTTGAGTCACTGCACACTGCTACCATGCTGTCCTTCCCCAGGCAAGTCCAAACAATGTTGCTCTGAGCCATGTCTACTGCTGCCGCAGCCTGCCCTTATATACTTACCTAATATTCACCACCCAGCTTACCCCATTTGTCCTCAGATGTACCTCTTCCCACTATGACATTCACAGCATGCCAGACTCGCCCTGAGCTGCCCAGCATCCCAATATTTTACAGCAGCCCATCAGCTACCAGTAGTACACTGTTTACCAGCATCCCTCCCAGTTTACCTGCCATCTTCCCTTAGCCCTTTAACAAGGCCCCATCCTCATCACAGCCTCCTCAAGGCGGCTGCTACCCACCCCTGTCAGCAAACAGCCAGAGCGGCGGCAGCTTTCAGAGCCACAGACAGAGCCTGACAGCCCCATATGTTTCAACAGAGACAGTTCCTCCCTTTAATAGGCCCAGAGGAGCACGGCTTTCAAAGGATTCAGCATGGAAGTGACAGGCTGGAAAGTCTTATTAATGGTCTCTCTGCCGGTGAGGGGCTGGGAGGCAGAGCATGCCAACAGCCCACCAGTGTGGCTATCCTGCCATGGCCAGGCAGAGCCAGCCCTTCCCAGACACCAGCATCCTGCCACAGCCCATGCACTGGTGCTAAATGGTGGCTAGTGAGCCAAACCCCTCCCTTGAATGTGTGATGGGTTGGCGATGCCCCTGGGGTCTTTGGATCTTTCCCAGAGACCAGTCAGCATGTGAGGTGTTTCAAGACCATTTACCCTGCATTGCACCCTGTTCTTCCAGCCCCAACTCCCAAACATGTCGTGTGGAGTGTCTGGCACCAGGCTTGGCTGTCGTGCATGGAGAGGAGTCACTGGGAAGCAGTGAGGGCAAAGTGCCAGCACACAGAAACTGCTCACCCCTTTGCTGGCATTCAACCGGGAATTGTCTTTTGGTCTTTAAGTGACTTCTAGAGAAAGTGACCTGTTGTCGCTCACAGGGTTGCTCCTCGTAGACATCTTCTTCATGGCTTCCAGGAACATTGATCCTTCACATCCAAAGGCACCAATGTTTCCCTTGTTAGACATCAGCATCCCCTCAGGCCCTCACTAAATATGGCAGTTTCCTAGCTTTCCCTGCATTTTTCCTAAATTGCTCATGTCTGACTCAAAATGAAAGACACCCAAGAAGGAAAGCCTGAGGCCCTGGGCAAACACGAGGAAGAAGACTCTGCCCCACAGTACCCACAGTGAAATCATCTCCACACTTAAACATGAGCTGCTGCACAGACAGGTGTTGACTGAGACTCATTGAAACTCAAGCTGCAGACCATACATAGATAAATGGCCAAGGATTGGCTGGTATAGAAGGGAAATACAGAACCGTCTCCATTGGACATCTCCTCCAGTGAGAGAAATTGGTTTATGCTCTCTGGGTGAGAGTCTTGAGGATGACCTCAAGACCCTTTAGAAAAGGACTGTCTCAAGACAAAAAAAAGCCTAATTAGGGACTCAGCAGAAAGAGACCTCACCTGCAGTTTTCAGTTCACTCCAATTAACCCTTCCTTGTTACCCAGCCAATGATGACCTTTCCTCTCTCACATCACAGAAGTGTGTCTTACCTTCCTCTTGGCTTAGCATTCACCCTGAAGTGCTCCTGAAGTGCTAATTACAGTTTACTCATAACTTGCTTAATCAACTGCCATAATTGAATTAAGCAGTGGCTTTCTACCTGTACCTAGCTTGTAGTTCAAGTTGTAGGCTGGTGCATTTGCAGAGACTCAAGTACCCCAAGTCTGTTTCTGCAGCTGGGGCAGTCTGTCTTGTACAAGCTACCACCTCTCTGCAAATCCTGCCTCTCAGCTACAGAGTCAGAAGTGTTCCTCTGAGAGAAATGGGCTGTTACTTCCTTGCCTCTCTTATTATTCATGTTCACCATTCCATGCCAAGCTAGATGAAAATAATTTCCTCTTTAATATAAGAAAGTTACCCTACATAGAGAAGAATTATTTTGTATCTAATAAACAGAAGTGATCTTAGGTACAGAAGTGCATGAATTCTTTTGGCCTTTTCTGCTCATCTTCAGCAAGGAAGCAGTCGGTCCCTGTCAGACTGGATGCCAGCTCCACATACAATGGTAAAACAGGGCAAAATGTTGCAGATTGGGAGATTGTAAATGTCTTTTACAGAGTGCTTCATGTTTCCTTCTGGGTAAAAGGAAACAGACTTAGAAATTTGAATGACTGTATGAGAAACATTGGTCTTTTGCCTGTGACCTCAGTAGAGCAATAAAGGTGGCAAGTCTGCCATGAAGCTGTTGACATTCTCAAAAACCAGGTAAACCTGAAGTCCATGTTGGAGTTTCCCCAAGGAAAGGAAGTCTCCACCAGCCCAGTCTCTCCCTAAGCCAGGGCACCACTGCAGGAATGGGAAACACGTCGCTCTCTCCTGTCTCAGAAGCTGTGGAAAGGCTGTCAACATGGCCCATGAATGTGGGAAGATATCCAAACAGAGTTCACCTGGGCAGAGAGGCAGTTGGGGGTGTTGAAACCCAAGGTGAGTCATGGGTAATTTTCTACAATTCAGGCAGAAAGTTTATTCCTGTCTCACAGTGGCAAGACTGTGACACTGAAAATCTGGCAGTATGAGCTTTGTGTGCCTGGTTAGAACATCTCTGGTGGAGATTTACATTAGGCTGAGTGTTTCAGCTCATACACGGGATGACTGTTCAGCCTCCTGCCCTCCCCCTCTGCTGTGTAGCCGATAAAAGAGTGTAAGACAGCCTTGCTACCTCAAGACAACCGTTTACTTGGAGAGAGGTCCTTCACTGCCCTTTTACAGGTGTTTTGCCCCACAGAAGCAAAGCCAATCTGCGAGGGTTGAGCCCTGCAATCTAGTGATGTGGCTAATTGAAACCACTTGATTTTGAATGCTAAATATTTGTTTGCACACAAGCTGGAGTCCACGCCTTTTTTGGAGACACCACGAGGCAACTGATGATTACATGCAAGAATACAGACATCTAATTGTGTCATTTGTAAATTGGCACTTTGTCCAGAACCCATGTGAGGTGCTGAGGTCTGCTCTGTTTCCCAGGCAGCTCCTTGGAGCCTCATCAGGAATTTTCCTGGGCCCTTGCTAAGCCAGCTGCTGTATTTCAGAGATGAGTTGCAAGTGATTTTTAAATAGTGGTTGTGAAGCTTCCTGGGATGAATAGATGTGATGAAAATGCTTGATTTGAGCTCTGCTCTTGAGCTGCTGACAGATACAGCACAGCATTAAGTCAACAGCATAGCACAGCTTGGGCAGCAATTCCTGCTCCGTTCATATTTCATTGGACTTGGCACAAAGCTGATACTGAGGCAAGTAACTTGTGGGACTTCTTAGGTGCTGAAATATATATTTCTATCTCAAAAACTTCTGGAGTTTCCTTGTCAACTACTGGAGATTTAAATCCAGTGAGGAATTTGATGCTTTTAGGTACACTTGCATAAGGTTGCCTAACTTCTTTGCATTGAGGGTTGCACAGCACTGAACAGGTGGCCCAGGGAGGTCGTGGAGTCTCCCTCTCTGGAGACATTCAAAACCCACCTGGACACGTTTCTCTGTCAACCTGCTCTAGGTGACTCTGCCTTGGTTGGGGGGTGGACTAAATATTCCCTAGAGGTCCCTTCCAACCCTAACAATTCTGTGATTGTGTAGTTGTCTAAAAAGCAATTATATTATTCCCTTTTGTGCCCCTTTTTCATTAAACGTGGAACATCCCAGGCCTAGATATAGCTGTGGACATTTTGCAGCTCTGTGGTGCTAAAGCACAGCTATTCTCATCTCAGCTTGGTTTATAGGCAGTGCCCAAACAGCCACAGGCCAGGCTTTCCAGGGTCAAGAGCATCTGCAGGAATTTCTGTGTCGTATCATATAAATACTCAGTACTTTTGAGTGGAAGACCACATCTTCCATCAGGCCTGTATCTTCTATCTCAATAGATATAAAGCACAATAAAAACATACCAGGCCTTTTACTTCATCATTTCATTTTAACATAGCTTTTTACCTGGACAGAATAAGTAGAAAACATTTCCTTCCACAGTAGTAGGGCTTGACTGAGAAGGTCAAGGGAGACTGGACTGAATTTTTTTTCAAAAAGCATCAAAATCCTACACAAGGGAAAAATTTCCATTCCAGGAGCAAATAATTGCACACAACTACACATATCTATAAGTGAGAGACTTTATTTGAACCAATTTTTCAAATACAGACATCTGTATTATTCTCACTTCTCGGGAATGTTTTCTGCTCATTTTTGAAGCTTGCAACCTTAGGACAATATTCAGGACATATGTGTACATTAGATCTCTGCAGATGGACACATTCATAATGCACAAGTACAATGAGTGAGAGACTCTTTCCAGATCCTCACACAAGAGCATCGGAAATGGGCCGCTCTAATTGTCAAGTTCTGCTCTTATTAGCTTCCAGACATGTCACAGTTCTTGATACTCTCTAGGCTGTAGCCACCTTCTTCAGGCCCCGATTTACTACTGTGTTACTTCAGCTGTATGCCAGTGTAACTCCTCAAAATAGGGCTTAGGTGATGCACAGGGGTGTGTTTTATTCATTGGGAACAGGCATGAGCAGAAAAACCAAGCTATTGAGTGAATGGTTCACCTGGGATTTTCTTTTGTTAGAGTAGTCTAGGTCTCAGGCTGGGATTTCTTTTTTGGAAGTGACCAGTGGTTCTGGGTGTGTAATACATGAATCTTGATGTTCAGAACATACAGGGGACCTGTGGCTTGGACCCCAGTGAGGTGTCTCTCAAGTTGGGCACTCCAGACGTGAGCCACTGGGATCACTAGCCTGTTCTGCAAATCTCGACCTTCACCTCTTCTTCCAAGTATTGCTCAACAGAGGAATGTAGTAATAAAGCATTGTAGGTAAAAATGCAGGCTCGCACATGACCTGAGATCAACACCCTGAAAAATGGATAAAGGGTAGTGCTTTCAGGACCACCTAAATGACTCATGATCTTCAGTTCCACTTTGGGAAATGACTGCAGAATTTCAGGCCTGAGACCCCCAAATGCGCTGCAGTGAGGAGTTTGGACATCCTTCAGCATCTGGGCCTTAGGAATTTGCATCTCTTTGAAAGCCAGTGAAACGTGTGCTCTCAAGTGCCCACGTCACTTAGGTTATTCTGAAAACTGTACCCTATACACATATAGGTAGATAAGGGGCAGACTTTCACAGGCACAAAGTGGCAGTTAGACATGTAACTCCCATTGACTTTTTTTCCCCCTCGGGGACCTGGAAAATCCCCCCCCCCCGAGGAGTTGAATCCTTCTCTCGCATTATTTTCACACCAGATTAACACCACTGGTTCCAGTGGAGCGACTCCTGAGTTACCCCAGTGTGAGCGAGAGGAGAACCAGTCCTGAGGTGCTCTAAATATCCAGTGAAAGTGCTAATGTGGCAATGTGGAAAAGCAGGGAATCTGAGCACAAGCCTGGAAGAGGACCCCCAACGCCACTTCTGGCGTCGCTGAGCTGCAGGTGACCACTGAGGGGACTTCTTAGCCAAGAGGGACCACAAAGGCATTCATTCAAACCCTTCCCTCCACCTCTGCAAACCACAACCACTCCGTTTCCTTCCTAAGACACCTATGATAAACACCAGACCTTCAGTATGAAAAGTCTCAAGTGCTAGTTTACTGTTTGGAGACAACAGGAAAAAAGAAATTACTCCCGTGGGGAGATTGGTATGAACTCCCTCTTCCTTTTTTTATTCTTTCCTTTTATTTCTAAACCCCTCTCCTTCAGTCATAGCCATTTCTTTCACCTAGAGTAACACATTTCCCAGATGATGGTGTTTATGTGGTCATCACGTAGAATTCCTTCTAGCTAAGGCCTCTCATGGGGCTGCATTAGGGTTTAGGGTTGGAAAACATTGGGTCTGAAGGGATCTCAGCAGGATGCCCTTCCCCTCCCTTTGGAATGTGGCTCATTGGGAAGCTCCTTGGCTGATGCAACTGTTGCAAGGGTTGTGGGGTTTTATATCTGTCAGTGCAGATAATCAGGATGCCACAAACATTGCAAGGCAGACCAAGTTCATGCAAACGATCTACTGCATTGATGGGGGGGTTATGTTGGAATTTTTTTCACTTTTCCAAGGCTTAGTCTAGTGAAATGTAGTAGTGAAATGTCAAGAGCTGGCCTACAGCTGGTACAAGCATTCAGTATAGCTGTGGGTCACTAGTGGATCTTACTACAGAGTCATGGAAGAAACCCCTCTTGGACCCTGAATTTCCACAGCACTGCATGGTGAGGTCAGGCACAATATTCCCAGTGTGAGTCACTCCAACATGCCCTTCCCTTTCCATACATAAGGTAACAACCACAGACACCCTCAGACAAAGCTATATTCTCTTCAGGGAGAGAGAATTAGATCTGTACTCCCTGGGGAATTCCTATTGGTTGTCACATCATGGACTAATAGAAAAGCTCCGACTACTCTGCTGATTACTCTTTGCTTCACTCTTTACTTCTGGGACCTCCTGCCTCTTCTGCTGCTCTCAGCTCATTTGATATCTCGCTAGAAAAATTGTTCTTCAAATACTCTTGCTCTATTTCCAGTTTCCATCCCATGCTACATCCTTTATGCTGTTTCCTTTTGGCCTTTGAAAATCTGGCTGAGGAGGCAACTCAAGGAAATCCAAATGCTTTGCTCTGCTCTCTTCCTGTACCCTGAAGACAGCCCAACTTCCTATAGAAATCTTGTGTATTACACATTAAACCATTGCCTGCTCAAGGCAGGGTTTGTCTCTGTGCTCTCTCTCACGCTCTCTTTGCCCTGACTCTCTGGCAGGATCAGGACACGGTACAATAAGAAAAATAGGGGGTTCTTGGTTACAGCTAGTAATTTTAAACTGGAACCAAGGGAGAGGAATTAGTATTTAAATTATTTAGGTTTGCAGTTGGTAACCACATACCCCATTTTCTTTGTGGGAGGGGAAAAACCAAAACACAAAACCCAACCCTTTGTTCTCTAAGCAACATGGCAAAGTATGTTCTTACGAACGGTGACAAAACACGCGCGATGCCCCAACCATCACCCAAGGGGGAGGCAACATGCGAAATACAAAGATAAAACATCCTTGGGGAGAGAAAGTTTTTTCATTTTTTGAGGAGGGAGGAAGGTCTTTGTCCAGGAAGACATGAGAGGCAGTTTTCTTTTTCTTATAAAGTTAAAAATGCTAATAGCAAACTGGAGACAAGATGAAAAAATTGAGGTCTAAAGTCAGAAGAGCAGGGAGACCTCACGGTCTTTGCAGAAATAGGCAAGATAGTCCTTAAGAAAACTCTTGTAAATGGTCATGACTGGAAATAAGGCCAAACAAAAAACTGTGCTCTCTCCTTCCTGCCTCCTCCCAAACACCTCTCCCACAAATCCTGAGAGCTGAACCTCAGTTCTCTCAACTTGGTGCTAGAGACACGGGGTATCTGCAATGTCTGACCTGGGCTGGGCACCCTGTGTGCTACAAACAGCAAACATACTCTACACCTCTCCTCCCTATGCCTCAGCCCCCCGTGTCCGTCAGAGCGCTCTCCCTCCCCAGTCACCATCCACACCCCTGCTGTTTCTGCAGCAGAAATGGGTGGGGTGGTGAGACCTGACATACGGTCCAAGCAATGCCTGATGTCTGCGCTACATTTGCTGAATTGAGGTCAGGCTGGAAGGTGTCTCAGGGTTTACCACCCATCATGACATGGGAATATTAGCATATATATCATTTATGAAGTATGACACAATACCTATCTGTCAGTCAGCCCATCTTTCTATCTATTTAGTCTGTCTAATCTACTTTAGCTAGCTACGTTTCACTATCTCTATCAATCGTCTATTGCTCCATATTATCTAATTTCTTCCTGTCTCTCTCTCATCTTTTTCACTCTAATCTTTCTTTCTCTAGCTATACTCCCCTCTCTCTCCCTATCATCCATCTATCCACTCGGAAATCTTTCCCTCCCCCTCCTCTCTCTTATCCCTGTTTTTAAAACTCTCTGTTCAATCTCTCTCCCACTCTCTCTTTCCCTCTCTTTTAAAAAATATTCCCCTCTCTCTCTCTTATTTCTACACAATGCCAGGAAGCATGTGGAAATGAATCCTGACTTGTTTTGATGGAATTTTCAAGTGAGCAGTCTACGTTCAAAGCCATTGTTTCTGAGGAGACACTGTTCATCTTTTCTCCCTGTTTCCAACAAAGAGATGGAGAAGAACAAATGAGTAGGGCAGACAGGGCCAGCCAGCCCTCTGAAGGCCATGGGGCTTCCACTCCAAGAGGCATCAACCACCAAGGGACTTTGACCTGTCAGCATACCCATCTTTTTGGTGTTACTGCTGTGAGGGCAATTTAATCATGGTTCTACAGCATTGTGCAGTAACATTGCAGGGTACACTGGCTGCCATTGCCAATGCAGACAGGAAACCATGCACAAGCTGGTGGGAAAGCACATAATAATCAGGGCAGTGGAAGAGCAATAACAGCCATTAACTGGGCTTTTATGAAAGCCGAGATATTACTACATGTATTTAAACTGTTCACCCTCATAGCTCATAAACAGAGCAGCAAACCCTGATGGCTGTACAGGCTTAGGGTTTGGTATCTGTCAGTCCTTCACTGGGACGGGCTGGGTCTCGCAGACATGTGGTTGGTGGCACCAGGGAACTTCCCATACCCTGTGGAAAGCAGTGGGAAAGATTTAGAACGCGGTGCTTTGCCCACAGCCATAAATGACAGCTAAAAGCCTTGGCCCATGTTAGAGCTGGATGGGCCATCCTGGGATTCACCAGGGAGCAGGAATGAGGTATTTCTCAAAGTGCTGTTTACTGGCTTTTATACCACCAGACCTTGTCCTACCCATGTGCCTGTTTATTCAATGCTTTGGCCCAATTTATTTTGCCAAACAGAACACTTTTGGAGTGCCACACTATGCTACTCAGGGACTTCTCCAACTCTAGCCCAACAGGGTGAGCATCACCCTGCTGCCAGGGAAAGCTCAGGTCCCAGGACCCTGTCCCCTTACGGCCCTTGGTGCACCCCTTGGCACAGGTTAGACCTTCAGCAAGGATCAAAGCAGGTCCCTCTACAGGCTCATCTCTCCAAGGTCACCATAGTTCTCCAAATCTCTCAAACCTAGAGGTCTCCTACAGAGCCCCTTATTATGTCCTTTCCTAAAACTGATTTTTCTACTTTCATTATTTATGTTAGTCAGTGGTAACAGCTCACTCAAAATCCAAGCCTGCTTCCCTTAAAAATCCCCTCAGCAATGCCAGGGAGAGTAGCCAATCACTGACTTGTGACTGAGGAGCACAGTTGGGCCATGCAAGAAGTGACCCACTAAAGACCACAGGCCAGCAGGATGTACGGCAGCATAGAAATGCGACACGGTGGTATTAATGATCATTATTCTCATTTATTATAATTATTGTTCAGTTTGAAAAAGGAGCCTGGAGCCAAGCATTACGCTAATTGGCACATTTTTAGTTGTTGTTGTTTTAGTTCTGAAAACAAACTGGGGTTTAGTATTCTTTTTCCTTCATTTGTTTGTTGCATTGGGTCTTTTTTTTTTCTTTCGTTCATTCCATCACATTGAAAAAGGAAGAAAAGAATTTTTTTTTTCCCTCTTTTGTTTTAACTCACTCAATAAATCTGGACTCCTCGGATGAACGTAACATTGCACACACACACACTTGGAGAAGAGAGAGAGAGGAGAGAGAGAGAGAGAGAGCGCGCTCGCAGTGGGCAGACAGACACACGCACGCGCCAGGTCAAAGAACTCTGATACAGTGCAAGAATTTTCCCAAAATGATTGGATCATCATTACCAAAAACTCGCCATAACAACACCAAGAAACAAAGAAATGTTTAAGCCACACTGTTTGACTGGGATTTTTCCTGCTTTTTTTTTTTCTTTAAATGTTTGCCACACAGAGAGAAAAAGGGTTTAAGTGGGAGTGGGAGAGGGACAGACAGGCTCACAGATGTGAGCAGGAACGGGGGAGATCGAGATTGGGGTGGGAAGGAAGGATAGAGGATAGGGGGAGGGAGGGAGGGGCAATGGGGAGTCATTTCTTAATGTTCAGGCATTTTCTTGGTCCGCCTTGCTCTCTTCTTCTTTCACCTCTTCCTGCTGGGCACTTTCAGTAGGTTTGGTTTCTTCTACAGCATCTAGTGGGGAAACAGATGGTCCAGGGTTAGTCAGCCATGATCTAGAGCATCCTGCATGTGCACACAGCCACTGCATGATAGACTGCATGGCTTCAGGCTTCTCTCTCCCCAAAGTGACCCAGGTCTCAAAGTCCCTGGCATTTCTGCAGCATGAAAAGAACATACCAAGGTTCAGCCCAGCAGGCAAGTGTGTAACTATCACAAAAAAACTTCAGTCAGAAAGTGTGTACAACTGGAAGGAGCTGCCTAGCTCACTGCTGAAGTGCCAGGCAACCAGTGTTCCTGTCATCAGGTGCACTGATTAGGCTCTTGGCTTACCAACTAGATCACACTTCATTTTATGGAACCCACCGACTGTGCCAACCACTGTCGAATCATTGTCCCTTAATTACAGTCAAGACTTAAAGAGGTCACAAAGAAAAAACTCTATACACACTTGTAGCCTGCAAGACCCAGAGGGAAAAATTTTATAACCTGTAACTCAGATTTGTCTCACACTGGACAGAAATCTAGAAAATCATCTCTCCCCTTTAAGAATTGAGGCCTTCATCCAGGAGGGTGCCACATCTCTCCAGTTTTCTAGGCTCTCCTTTCCAAAGCAAAGCTGCCCTGGGGCAAAGCAGTGAGTAACTGGAGGCTGGATCTGCCTGCCAATCAGACACCTTGTTCTGGCACACCATTCACATAAGAAGTTAAAACTAATGCTAGGAGCAATCCCACATTGAACTAGACAGAGGATCAGAACCCAAGGGAAGGCAGAGGCAGTTGGGAGGAAGAAGGCAAGTGACAGGAGGGCCCCTCAAGCTGGAGTGATCTCACTGCTGGGTTCATTTAGCTTGAGTCACCATGATGGATTTAATTGTCTCTGAGTTTCTAATGGCCAGGTCTCATTATCTTTAGATAAAGGTACACTAACATGTTCTCTGGCCTTTTTCAGAAACAGTCCATGCACTCTGTGGATTGCTTTTTACAGGACAAGGTGATGGTTGACTGAGGGCTGCAGGGCTGTAAGGTAGAATAATGCACAAGGGTCTCAGTGCACTGTAGTGATTGGTCTGCTCCATCACCATCTCTCCCCATTCCTCACTGACTGCCCTTCCCACACACACATACACAGCCCATTGAGAGGTCAAGCAAACATCATCACTCCAGACTTGGGATAAAGAACAGGGAAAAGAAATAAGTGCTGATGGGCTGGGTGGTGTGGGACAGACCACATGTCATTAATATTACACAAACCTCAGTGATGGCACTTGACATACCTCTGTAGTATCACTGTATCTACAGTGGTCATTCATAGAGGACTGTGGGGTCCCTGAGCAGTTCCTGCCTTCTCTGATGGGCTATCAGATTACATTGTACCAGCAAATGAAATGGGCCAGGGACTGCTCCCTGGCCCCACACAGCTTATGCCCATAATGCTAAACTCTCTTATCCTCCAGAACAAGGTGGCTGTCTCTGGGACCTGTCCTGGCAAAGCTAGTTGGTGCATGCAAAAATCACACCATGGGCTGTGTTGTCAGCTTACTGATATGGATGTTCACTTGCCAGTGTTTAGTTTGTGAGGATTAGCATCCTTACAGCCATGTTTATCTTCAGCAAGAATGCTAATTGGGATGTGAAATTTTCCTCACTGACACCATTCATGCATTTTGGCCTGGTTCATTTGATGCCATCAGATGGCAGACTTGTATTTGCTTCCAATACTGGCATTCCTGCTTACCACTCCCCCTCAGCTCTTTAGCCTGGCTTTTAAATATGCTCCTAGGCACCACTTCCTTATGAATCACCTCTAAGATGTGTGTAACTTCCCATCCTGAATCATCTTCATTAAAGGCTCTACTTCTGGACATTCAAATACTTTTTATCTTAGTAAATTATGACTGTTGATTTTCCAAAAGAAAAAAAATTCTGTGGGAACATACTCATGGCTTGAGCCACTGCACCTGCAAAACCCTTGTCTGCGAAAACATCTGTGGACTTTTCTTTCCTCAATATTGAACAGCTAAACAGAATACTATTCAAAGACTTCATCTATATCTGTTGTAGTTGTACTACCACCACAGACCAAAGACAAAATAAGCTACTGATTAAAATAGGATGCAAGTATCTTTGTAAGACAAAACAGGCCAGCCTGGGCTATTTTTTAACTTTTGTTAATTTTCCTGAATAACTTGATGGATGGGAGGGAGGGTAGTCCTTTTAATCCTGCTCTTCTCCAAGGCATTCATAGGAAGAGACATGCTGAATTATGAATCCAAGAGTAGAATTCCAATGCACAACTATCAACACCTGAATTTGAGCAGAAAGACTGTTGTTAGCCACCATCTACCCCTAAATTTGAGCAGTAAGACTATTGTTAGCCAGCAGCAAAGCTTGGTTTCTTACAAAGCTCTGACAGATCCTAGTAAGGTACAATTTCTGCAGGTTTTTTCACATGTAAATGAAAGACAAGTGAAAGAGTAACAAAGCACAGGTAGTGTCCCTTCAGGAACTCTATTTCATTGTGTTTAAAACTTTCTGTGTCTTCCTACTGAAAATATGCACAGTCCTACTGAAAACATGCCAGCAGTCCCACAGCCTCCTCAGCACGGCAGAACAGATGGGCCCATAACACAGCAAGCACATGGATAGACAGGCACTGGGAGGTCCTGCACGCCTGCTGTGCTACCGAGTGCCTTGGCCAAGACATATGAACCACTAAGTGACACAGATGCCCCTCTTACATCAGCAGCTGAAAGTGGGGTCCAGCTCCTACAGGAGCAAGCTTTTGACAGTTGTCTGGGAAGGATGGGCAGGAAATCCAGTCGCACTCAAAATGGGAGAGCTGGCAACCTCAGTGCAGTGAGGTAGGTCACGGGGCTTCTCTGCTGTTCTTGCTTGATAAGCAGACAGGTTGAAACACAGCTTTCTGCAATGTTTTGTTCCCTGTTAGCTCACCACAGTGGCAAATCTAATTTCCAGGGAGTGTCTGTGGCGCCTAGAGATCCCTGGCTGGCAGAGGAACTGCATGAAGGTGCCTCACTGTCCCCATTACACTTCCCTGGGGAGCAGATAGTGGTAGGTAGATGAGTCTCTGCTGAAGCAGCCCAGAAACTGCACTGATTTCTGCCATGGATGAAATAGCCTGGACTGACTCTGAGGCCATAGAGCAGCAGGAACAATTTCAAGTCACTTCACTATATATTCAAGCCAACAGAGAGGAATCATACAAACCAAATGATGGACTGTGGATATCCCAAGTAGAAACAAGAAGTATAGCTTTTCTGAACAGGAATTATCACACAAAATCTGTGAATCACTCTCCCTTTTTTTTTCTTGCATGGTGTTGAAGCAATAAGAGAAAATGTTCTCTGTACTGCTACACCCTGCTAAGCTATGCCTTATTTCCTAGCAGCTTTAGCAGTATTTCATTGATCTTTGGGATGAGGAAAAAGAAGCAACCTGGTTTTATTATATAGTAATGAACTTTAGCAATAAGTAATATCACGAAGAATAAAGAATTCAGCACAAAAAGAAAAAAAACCTCGAGCTGTGGCACTGCTGAACCACGTCAGTAAAAAGAAGAGAATTTGCTCTGTGCAACAGGAGCAATGGATCACAACCCCACTGACATCAGGGCCAGTTAATAGCAGTTTTTGATTCATGAGGAGAGGTGAGACAGTTTATCTGACTCACCAGTTTGTTTGATGCAGGCTACTTCTGCAGTATGTTCTCTGGGGTTTTCTCCAGCCTATTTTTCAGTGTCCCAGCAAAGGAGGGCCAGGCATTCCTGGGGCGATTAGTAGATAGCTATCCTGGGGATTCCATACACCAGAGAGGATATTTCTTACTTTCCTTTTTATCCAACAATAGCCTTGATTTTCCACTTTTTTGAACTCTAGGCTGTCACACCTGTGAGTTTGTAGTGGACAGATACCATTATACATAAAGAACTGCGTAGCCTTGGCATTTTACATTCACATTTGTGACAAAAAAGCAGGTGAGAATTCAGGCTATCCCCCGCTAAGAGAACAAAAGCATTTCATCCTGGGTAGACAAACTTCCACCTGCCTAAAGCTGCATCCCATCTGAACATGGCAGCATTGTGAGATCTCCTGCAAGATCAAAGTCCTCTGTGTCCACTTGTGAGGGATAGAACAAGTAGGAGGCAGTCAGTTATTTCTTCAGGTGAGCCTGGCTGGACTGGGGCAGCATTGATATGCTCACTGTGAGATCATGATATGAGAAAGCTGAGGTCGAAGTGGACAGACATCTCACATAAATGCAGACATCTACACAGAGGCATCTCCAGCTGATCTTCTCACCCTCTCCTCCCTTTCTTGTTAGTGGAAACAAAAATCATATTTTTAGGACTCTATTAACCTGTTCTGTTTAGATACCTCCTGTAGAACAAGAGGAGTTGCAGCCTGGGATCATCTCTATCTGTAGCAAGCCAAGGTGCAGTCATCCACATTTTTTCCAGCACATTCCAGCCACAGAGCAAAAAGAAAGACCCAAACTCACAGAATAAGAACACAAGATGTGCATGCATGGAGGAAACAGAACAGGAGGGGAGGCAGAGCTGTAATATAAAGCAAAAAAAGCTTGAGGAGGGGCCAAAAATAAATTCAGTCCTTAAGGATAAAGCAAGAATAGCTAGGTCAAAAACCTTAAAAAAGAACCCAAAACCAACACAAAACCCACCTAGTTTGTGCTTGCAGTCATCACCCTTACAGTTGTCTTAATGCACAGCAGTCATCACTTGCACATCCACTTACTCCAGTCCTGTGGTCCACCCCCATAGACACAGCTTTGAGATTTTAGTTTGCTTTTTTTGTTTCAGTCTTTGGAAAGCTATGCTGCAGTCCAAATCATCCTAAGGCATGGGATAATTTTGCCAAAGAGACAGGCACCTGTGAGCTGAGCTGCCACCAATCTCTCTTCTATCTGGCAGCCTGGATGGATCAGCCAAGTTGAGAAACCTTTTGGGCAACCTCAGACAAACCTTAAACTGTGACTGCAGAATTGTTTAGGGGACAGAGGAGCAGGGTGGGAGAGGCTGATGTGTGTTTGCTTCCAAGCTGAAGGGCCTGTGTCAGAGATGCTTCATACCTACAGCTCCAACTGGCACCTGCTAGGGAACAGCCTTGCTCATGGGAGAGTAACAATATGGAAGTGAACTATAGATCCTTGCTGATAAAGGTCTTAGAAAGCTCCTGCTCCTCAGTATTCCATTTATTTCCTGGAAAG
Source organism: Campylorhamphus procurvoides (assembly GCA_013396655.1). Taxonomy (NCBI): domain Eukaryota; kingdom Metazoa; phylum Chordata; class Aves; order Passeriformes; family Dendrocolaptidae; genus Campylorhamphus; species Campylorhamphus procurvoides. The sequence continues at coordinate 2,752,887 of WBMV01007810.1, forward strand.
GGTGAGAGTCCTGTCTGCGAGCCCTGCTGGGGAGCAAACGCCTGGAACATATGCAGCTCTGGTTGCTGTAAAGCTGAAGCAGGCACGCAAGCAGCAGTTTTGCTGGATGGTACTTCCAGCTGCCTTTGCCTATGCTGTGCTCTAATGGCTGAGCGTGCAGGCTCCTTTCCAAGTCTCTCCACTGCCTTACATTAGTGAAATTAAGTTGAGTGGATTTCCGGGTAAAACACTGTCTCTTGGGACCTGCCAAGCTCCTGTCTGACTTGCCAAGATTAATTAAATCAGAGCAGACATCAGCTTATGACCATAGTAGCAGCAACCTCTCTGATGATCATTTCTTTTGTGGCTGGTGGCTTGGGTTTTGTTTTCCTTTTTGTCTCTGTTCCACTGCAGATCTTTAAATTACCACAGCCAATGCCAAGAGAAGAGAAATTGCACAACACTCTGGGATTCTAATACAGATGTGGGGATTTTGCTTTTGCTGCTCTCTCTCTCTGTTTGCATAATTATTGCTGATATTGATTGTGCGGCTAGAACTCTCCTGTGCATTCATTCTAAAGTACTGCCCAGATCTACGCAGACACTGCTCCTTCTTTAGCATTTTTCATGCTCACTCCTTTCTGTCCTTTGCCAGCTACAGCTTGGGCAGAGATGGAATTGAAAACCTGTTCCTCATCCGGTCTTTTCTTTGCTCCCAAATATTAATCTGTGTCTTCCTGCCCTGTTACAAGCAGATCTCATCTGCCCTAGAGATGACTCTGCTTAAAGATTTAATTTTTTTTTGGAGGCTAAAAAGCACTGAAAGGATCCATTTAAAATCCCTGACCTGAGCCTCTTCTAGTTTTAATGACATTTGGATCCAGATTTGGATCCAGGCTTCACAGCTTGATTCATCTGTCCCGATCCATCTGTCCTTCTAGTCAGCCAGAACCCTATTCCAGGCAGACGATGGTAGGTCTGAGACTGCTGAAACAAGACACACTTCAGGTTCAGAGCTGTTGCTTACACAGTTCTCTTCCTGATCCATGTTAGCCCATTGCAGTCAGCCCTACGATGTGTCATATGTAGTGCTAAAATCCTACACCCTCCCCACTCACTGCCTCTGAGAACTGGCAGACTTAGGCTGTCCCAGCAAAACACTGAGAAATTAAGGAATTGGGTATTTCAGGTGAGTGGCCATGTCTGGTCCAGGGGATTGACTTGTACGATTTCTCCCAGACCCTGGTGAATCCCTCACTCACTACAGACAGATCCCAGGTACCACCTGGTTCCTGTGAGCCCTGGGGGTCCTGGTGGGCACATGGCACCTGGGAGATCTGCATACTCCTGGCAAACCCTGCCAAGGCAGTGGGGAGGAATGTTCCCAGTGCAAGTAGCAGGCAGGAGGTCCAGGGAAAGAAGCAGGCAAAGTAGTCTGTTACGGTTAAACTGAAAAGGTTAATATGGCCACAATACATGGTAGCTTGGGCCTCCTATTCCTGGACCACCTCATCTTTGATTCTGAACCATGTATAAATGGCTCAGTTGCTCCAGCAGAGAGAAAAAACAAAAGCAACTTATGCAAGTCCCATGGCTGATAACTTTGGTCCAAGCTTGGACAGCTGCCTCTCTTTCTGATCCTGCTAAATCCTCAGAGGACAGCCAGCCCCAGTTCTGTCGCCCCAGGTGCCTTTGCGCTTTGTCAGGCTGAAGAGACAGCAGCTTAGGGATTTCCTCTACCTCTCATCCCACCCCATGCCTTTCTTCCTCCAGCATCACTATGGAAGTCCAACCCTGCACTGGCATCCATGTATGCAGTAGATGGAAAGGGAGGGAGTGATGGGAGACATGCTCAGGGTGCACAGGGGAGGGGGTGCCGAGGGGAGTCAGGCTCACAGCTCCATTGCAAAGCATCTTTCACAGTGTCTAGACACCAGCTGCTGGGTTGCCACGGAAACTCCCCAACTTCAGCTGACGGGAGGGAGCAGTGAGGTCTCCAGAGAAATGGGAGTGATGGAGGAAGAGGGTGGGGAGAGAAAAAGGAGATTGTTCCTTGTGAATGTGAGGTGTTAACCCCATTACAGCTACATTTGCGAATATTTTTTTCCTTCCTGGAGAATGGGAAAGAAGCAGCTCTCCTTCTTTCTTCCGCTGATGTTTTCTTCCCCCATTCATGGGTGCAGTCAGGCCTGGAGGCTGAGAAAAATGACATACCTACTGCTGACTATTCATTTATTGCTGCCTAATACCACCACTTTGGTCCCAAACTCCCCATGTACTGTACCTATAACTTGGCAATTTGAATCCAGCTAGTGTTGGAAGAGGTCTACCAGAGTGGTTAGGTTTTCAGACAGCAAGGTCTCCTTTAACAATTTCACTCGACCACTTTCACAGCTAGAAGCAAAGGCAGCTTCAGGGAGGACAGGATGCTCCCACCTGGCCAGCAGTGTGATGTCACAGTGCTTCTGTGGGGATGCTTTGTTGCATCAGAAAGTGGTGGGCAAGCAGGAGGCTGTGTAGTACTGTGGCCAAAGGCAAAGTAAAAGAGCTGTTTGGAGATGAGAGTGCCTTGGAGGCAAATGTTTTACACTGGTATTGAGTGGCCTTCTACCAAACAGCATCAAAGGTGCTATGACCTCAGCAGACTCCTAGCAAGGTTCCATGGTCTTCACAGCCAGGGAGCTTGAAAGGGAGAAATGGGAAGTGACTTGTGCAGCATCTCCCCAGACATCAGCTGGGGTCAGAGCTGATCTAATGCACAGTCAGGGACTCAGCTGCCTTGATGAATCAGAAAGGCTCCCTCCAGGAGTGATTCCAAGCTACCAGCCCCTCCATCTCCCACAAAAGGGTGACCCAGAGTCAAAGATGCCTCTGCAAACACTCAGATCACAGTTCTTCATTATCCACTGCTTGACTGTTCAGCAAGGTAGTGTATTGGTCTTTTTAGATACGATATCAAGATTTTACCAGATCTATAAGATAAAACAGTATATAATATCCAGACCATACATTTAGGATTAACCCACACCTTTGTGAACATCAAGAGCTGTCTCCATTGTAACCTTCCTAGAATGCTACAGGCAGCCAGCAATATAAGTATTTATCTGGTCTTTGTCACCACAACAGTAGCCTAACTCACAATCATGGAGGTATCTTATCCTTGTGGCACCCCAATGAAGAAAAAGCAAGCTTTTAGAATAAGCATTTTAGAATAAGCAAAGTATGAAGAACTGAGTTGTGGTGACACAAAAGCCTGTGGTGTACCCAGGAGGCTGAGTTGCCTTGGCTCTTCATTCCAGCACCTCAACCAGCCACTCTGCACAAAGCAGCACTTTCACAGATGTCACAACTTACGCCTGTTCTTTCTGAAATTCCATGAAGTCCTAATTTCAATCGAAAACTGGAGATGTAGCAATCTCAGAAATACTCCCCGAGCCATCACAGGAAGGCAAGTAGAAGAAAGGCATTCATTACTTCATCTGAGGAAAACCTAAGAAAAATTACCCATAAGTTGTTCTTTACTCTTTCTTCACCGCTGCCTGTGTTGATTTCACAGAGGTCCTGGATACCAGAAAGGGTACTCTTTTATTTCCTTAAATACCTTGTGATTCAAACAGCTTGAATATAGAGGTTTTAAGTTGCTTCCAGCTGTGGAATATAACAGTTGACAGCTGCTCTTGGCATATGTGTTGGAAACCAGGATATCCCCATCTTATGCAACAGCATTCTTTTGTGTCACCCATCTTTTCACCTTTGTTGTGTTCAGTTCTGGATGATGGTTTAGAAATAGAGTGCATGTGAAGAGACAGAAGAACAAAGACACACACCCATTTATTCCTTAGCCTCTTTCAAGTGATTGGGAAAATCAGAGGAAAAAGAAGCAGAAATGGAAATACCCTGATTAGATATAAGCCAATTGAACCTTATTGAAGTGACTGATAGTGATTGTTCTACAGCCAGGACCTTCCTAGCAAAGTAATTATTTCAGGGAATGAAGCTTAGAGTACTTTGGGGTTAGAGGTTTGGATTTGGAGAGGTCTAGCAGATGCACAGAGAATAGCACAGCAAGTGACAGAAGTTCGGCAGACAGATCAGGTCCTCAGAGGTCTCCCCATCTTACAGCTCCGCTGATCATCCATCGCAATTGTGGTAGGATCAGTAGGGGGATAAAAACGAACCTGAAACTGTGGCAGACTGCTGGCATTCACGCACTGCTGATCCTGAAATAAAGAGGGTTAAGAAGAGGAAGGAAACATGCAGAGTGATAGAGAGCCTTTTGGTTCTCCATCTATAGCTCCCAACTCCTCACACAGGACCAGCTGTGATGCTGCTCTCCTCCCCTTCCCCAGCAAAGCTGTCCAGGGAAAAGAAACTATAGGAGGAAATTTTCCGTAATTGCGGCAAAATGGTCTAGAAATTCCTTCAGTGCATCCAGAATTAATGCACTGCTCCTCCCCTTGTACTCCTCCCCCTTCAGCTGTCGGTGACAGGAAAACAAATTGCTGCAGCCCTTACTACAAACCACGGTCCCGCCTCCCTTCCCCCAGCCCAAAAGACATGTGCCATTCATAAGCTGCCTGACTGCTGGTCTCCATTATTAAAGCCTAGAAGACTGATAAATTGGGGATTCATGGAGCCTGCAAGCCTCCAACAACCACATTGCCATGGAAACCAGAGGCAGCCTCCATCTCCAGCAGAAATGATATTGATCTAGCTGAAGGCAAGGAATTACAATCAAGGAGAGGATATAAAATGTCTCTTTTTCTTCCCTTTGCCATCCTCCCATTTTGTGTTTAAATGAAGGAGAAATTTCATTTAGAGATCATTAGTTTGTTTCTGTCCATCATCATACACCAAGGCTCTGTAAATTGGATTCTGAAATTAATTAAGTGCTTGTGGTCAGGCCTTCCACAGCCATCTTCTTGATAACTGTCTCCAGCAGTTGCAAAGTCAACAACAACAGCTCTTTGCATCAAAGATATTACTAATATTTCTCAAATGAACAGCTGGTGTGTACATCCGTAGAATCCCAGTGTGTTTTATGCAGAATGGGCACTGAAACACAGACGCTGCTCTCTAGAAGGCAGTTCAGGATTCATGCTGTACCCAGTGAAGCTCCTGGGAGCCTTTGCTTGCCATTTCAACAGAAGGAGGTTTAAGAACCCAGACATAGGAGAGGAATTCTGAAAGTGGCATTACCAGTGCAGAGCAACCCTCCCCTTTTCTTGAAACCCCCTGCCTGGGACTGCTTAATCACAGCCCTGCAGGGTAGCGAAGATAAGGAGTCACAGCACCTGTCCTGCAAAACTGGATGGGCAGCTGGACACTTTCCCCAGATCATACTGCAAAGGGCAGATCTTCCTTGGTTTGTAGCCTCAACCCTTGAGTGCCCATAAGAAAGCCTAAGGGCTGGGAGGTCAAAAGTTACATCCTGCCTTAACATGAAAGGTTGGGCTGTGTAGTCACCCCTTCTGGCCCAAGAAATCTCTGTGGCCAGAGGTGTGGTGATGCTTGCCCAATACATGGTCAGCTCTAGGGGAAAGGAGGTGTAGTCACTGGCCTTTTTCAGAGAGTCAAGCCACACAGCGGGAAGGAAGGAGTTGCTTGGAAAACCTTTCATGAGTGCTCTTATTGCCAGTCTTCCCTGTGAAGGCGGCAGCAGCTAACATCAGTTCAAGAGGGACTTCCCAGTCTCTGAATTCTTGAGGGCTGCGCCAAGAGAATCAATGTAGTTGTCCCACAGTAGCCATCTCGGTTTAATTGGCTTTTCACAGTAACAACTCAATCAGGCGGGTAATGACTTCGGCCGTGACAGGAGGGCATTCAGTGGGACAGCTGCAAAAGCTGGGGAGACCTCCAAGGGGCACAGCCAGGCAGCCCAATGCCCCATGCGCAGCCAGCTGTGCCATGGCCAGGTTCCATCACCTCTCTGGAGCAGCAGGTATAACTGGGTTGTCAATCGGCAAAGCTGAAGCTCCTCAGTTCTGTCCACTATTGTGGAAAAAAGTACCTTCCCAGGTGGCTAAGGCAGCCCTTTGCTGAGCTAGTCTACAATAACAAGGCTTCTCTCCCTCATCAAAGGACATTTCAGCACTGCTTTGGCTGTCCTTTGCTAGCACTTCCAGCCCAAGGTGGCCCTGACTCAGCTGTGGGGCCAAGCAGTAGCAGCTTCTCTACTGTCTCATGCATACCAAAATCTGCCATGAAGCCCAACTCTGCATAGGTCCACAGAGGCTGCCATTTACCACACTCCCACTTTCAGACTTCCTAAATTTTTTGCCATTGTGGAACAGCCCATCCTTTCAGCTTGGGCACCATCATTTTGACAATGGCAGACACAAAAAGAAGAGGGCCTTTTAAAATGCATGAACTCATCAGGCCTGAACTGCTCTGAAATTGCTCTGAAACTGCACTGAGGCGAAGGAAGTGGCACCCCACCATTTCATACTCATATTGTTTCCCCTGGTCCTCCAGATGATTTTATTTGCTGCCAAGGTCTTTGGCTCAGGTCTTGCCTGCTGGTCACAGAGCAATGTTGTGAGATATCCACGTGAATGAACATGTCTCTCTTACTCTTCCTCTCCTGCTGGAGCTGTTCCACTTCCATAAGTCATTAAATATTCATTGGGCCAGAGGAAAACATGGACTCTGTAGACTGGTAGTGAGGGCACTCATCTGGAATAGGGGAGACCAAACCCTACATCCTGGCTCCAGCAAACAATAAATAATTTATAGAAAGTGGAATAGCTCCAGCAGGAGAGATCAGGGGAAACTGTCCAGCAGCCCGGTGGCTTGCTTGCAAAGCTCACTGGATTTCAGCTTCCTAGCATAATGCATGGACACACTCTGTCTTTTGTCCCATTCTGGGAGTATCTGACCCTCACATGCTTGCTACTCTAAAAGCAGGCAAAGGTTTCTTTTACTGCATTAATCTACAAATCCCATAACTTCTGGTACTGGTATATTATATTTGCACTTGAAAAATTACAGGGTTCTTCATTGAAAAAAAATAGTTTCACAGAAAAATTCCAGTCCAGCAGGACTCAGAAGCCCTGTGTAGTTGTTTGAACTGCACCTAGGCTTTACTCCTCTGTTTAGGAGAACCACGTGTATGCATTTTTTGAGAAATGAGGACAAGAAGTAGTTGTATGCTACATCAGTTAGGACTGCCTGCAATTTTCTCTCTTCTCTGATATAAAAATCAGTGACTCCATTCATCTTTCTCACAGTCATTTGTCTTCAGCCATGAAGAAGGTTTATACCTTGAGGCACAAAGAAACGTTTTCTTTCTCATTTTGTGCCTCTTTATTGAGAGCAGTGAAGAGTGCTGTGTTAGTGTCTCTTGAGACCAAAGTCTGCTGCTCAGGAGTAGTGCTGTGCATTTCTTCCCTCTGCCTTCCTGATGGGCCTCAGGTGTGTTTGGGAGAGGTTGTGTCATGGACAAGAGGTCAAGTTCAGTGCTTGCATCTGGCACCATGTTTGGCCACACTGGTAAGTCTCCCAGTGAAGCCCTGGCAGCAGTGCTGGGATGGCTTTGTGGCAACATACCTTCAACTCCAAAGATAAGCTTAAAGGCACACACCAAAACTGTTTGTACTGCTGAGGCATCTTCCAAACACCCACCAGTTCCACCTGCAAACATGCAGCACCCTAAATGTCCATGCTGAACACAGGTATTCCATGGGACAGGTACAGGGTGGAGCAGGTGTATACAGAGTTGCAAGATCTAGGTGACACTCCTGCCTGCTCACTGTTTGGCAACAAAGTTATTTCCTTCCATCCTTTGGGTTTCTGGTGTACCGGATGAATGACGGTCAGTGAATGCAGACAAAGGGCCACACAGAATTGCTGTTCGTATAAAGTGTAGTAGCCTTACTGAAGGTAATCTCACAGCTACTCTCTGATCAGACCCTGTGAATGTGGGGGATTTCCATTCCTTCTGACAACAAGGGAAAGCAAAAGACCAATACTGCAATATTACACTGAGTCCCTTCCAGGGAAAAAAATACACAGACCATTTGTGAGTGGAACTAAGTTTAAGACCATAGACTCTTTCAACTCACACATCTTTCTGAAGTGCAGTGGAGCAGGCTCCATCCCAGGGTTTGGTCTACTGTGGCATATCCTTTGTTTCAGCACTGGGGACTGAAGATTACTCTGAATTGCTTACAACAGTGGTGCTAAAATCACAGGTGAAATCCTAGCCTTACATAAGTAGGATAGGTAACACAGGATGTCTAAACTGGAATACATACTGTTTCATTTCTAAGCCCACACCCAGTCAGAGAATGGAGTCCTATAATCATTCGAAAACTAGACAGTTACGGATCTAGTCCACGCAAGCCTCATTCACACCTCCCCCTTAGAGGCTTGCGTTGTTTTCAAATCAATGTGTGCCTCAAGCTTTTAAGAACATCAAAGTGGTTTTTAAAAGTGATTGTCACCACCCCAACTTTAAATTACTCTTACTTTACTCCATCTTCCATCTCTTCAAACAGTTATCAAGTAAGGTCCTTGAAACACTTTTTTGTAGCTGCTAAGATGGTTTTGTCAGTCAGCAGCACTGGGGAATGCCTCTGCATAATGGTCACAGCTCTTCCTCCTGCTCTCCTATCCCTCTCCCTGTATATGCAGTGCTTTGTCAGCTATGGTTCTGTAGCACTGCACCACTTTAACACTGGGATTTTGATGCTCTTCCAAATGTCAGAGAGATTTTCTTCTTCATTAAGCCCTGTAGGTTACAGGTAATATCCGGTTATCATTAATAGCATTCCCAATTACAGTGTTTTGCTGAAGGAAGATGGAGAGGTTGAATAGTGACTTCCACCTTCTGCTTTCTTTCATAATGAAAAGAGGACTCATTTGCTATTGCCTCAAGGTACAACTGGAAAGTGTGTGGTTCTTTGAACAGTGGATAATTGGGACCTTATGACCTTTATCTAAGACTTATTTGCATGAAGCATTGAGTCTCACTTTGCTGGTCATTAGGGGAAGAACATTTTCCTTTACATCTCTGGACACTGTCCAGTTTTCCATAGTTCTTTTCCTGACTACTCTGCAGCCCTGCAAAGGGCAGGTGTCCAACAGGGACTCTTTGACTGCCAGGACCTCAGCTGAGATTTTCCACTCTGTTCCAATATCCCATGCTGACACCGATATAGCTAAGGACACAGAAAAAGAAATATTTCCACAGATCACATTCACATTTGGTGATGATATAGGTAAGTCTCTTTACATGGTGCAAGCTATTAGAGCTGAAGGATATGCAAAGAGAGCTTCTAGCAGGGAATACAGAATGAGGAAGAAAGTCATAATTCTAGTAACACACATAATCAGACTGGAATCTCCTTCAGAAAACAGGTAAGCACTCTCCATCATTTGGGTCTCCCACACCCCTTATTTTTAAATATCTCCTCTATTTTCTGCCTGAAAGACATTTAACACTAACAGAGAGGAAAAGAATGAGGAAGCCCTTCCTTAAGTCAAACTTGCAGCATGAATTGCATATTTCTTGAGAAATACGTTATTTCTAGAGACTTGTTCAAATTGAGCTTGTGTAATATGGTCTTTCACAGGTCTATTGGAGGTTCAGAACTGGAGGTGGAAACTATCCCACAGAGCTGCCAGTATGCCTTCTGTCACTGCCTACATTTTCCTTTGTTCTCTTGGCCACTGCCCAGTCTCACAGATCATCATATGGCTGAATAAAATATTTCAGCAGTGCCTTTACAAAGAGGAGAACTCTCAATTCATTGCAGTCATCAATGCTCATTGGGTAACCGTCTTCAAAAACCAAAGATGCTGCTGTGCATAATGACTGGGATGAGGAACAAAACAAGAAATTCTGCCTTTCTGGAAATATATGTATACAAGTACAGCCTTTTCTGGACTAATACGAACAGTATCTGTCACTCCATGTCATAAAGGACATTCGTAGATTTAAAGGGAGGGCAGAGAAAAGCAGCAAAGATCCTTAAAATCATGGGAATAATTGCACATAAAAAGCAATTGAAAACATACTACATGATGTTATATACAATAATCAATGGCATAAAATAGGGCTATCCAAAGCCTTTGCTCTTTCTGTGATATGGCACAAGTACAGAAGGATATTTAAGGCAATGGTGGCAAATTTGTCACGGAACTTTATGGGCATTGTACAGCTGGTTGGAGTTGGGGAAGCTGTTGACACTTAGTCAGTCAGATACTATGTATATGTGTATATATATATATATGTGTCATATAATGTTGCAATTATATTACCCTAAAAACAGAGAACACATCATGCTTTACATGTTAAACCAAAACCTAGACAGTAGAGGACAGTGATTGGCATGGATCCTTGTGAGTACAACTTCACCTTGCCAGAGTCCATGGAATTTCCACAGAGGCTGGAAGTGATCACTGCACTGACATTGATAGTCCAGTATTAATGCACCTATTATGCAGCTCTTGAGGAGTGTTTAACTAATCTGATTGTGCCGACCTGGTGAACTTTCCAAATCCTTTTCCTCTGCATTTGGACACAGAGTCAGTACTGCTACTTTTAAAGTTCTGCTCATTGAAGCTGTAAATCCCAGCTGATGCTCTGCAAGCTTATATCTCTCTGCAAATTTCAGCCTACTTGATCCTGGTGTAAAAAGATGACACTGGCAGTGGTGCAGAGCACTTCTGGCAGATACAGCAAACAGTCACCACTGAAATGTCATTGTCTGTCTGTCTAGACTATTCACTGCTCTGCTGTTTGAGCCCTTCTCAGCAGAAATTTTGTTTATCTTTTATGGCAGAAAGCCTTCCTCCCGTGGGGATTTCAGAGCATTTTCTGAAGATGATCTGAATGCAGATGCAGTGGGCCTCTGTGAAAAACATTGTAATGAGTGAGTGATTTTGAGCAAAATCTAGGTGGAGGTTAACCATTGGTCCTGGCTGTAGATAGCCACTTGTCGGCATGAGCAACTACTATACAACACGAGCACATACCATGACATTAGTATGCACTGCCTAAACAATATCACCTGTATGTATGGCTCATAAGAGCTCCTTCCTGTGGAGATGTGCAAGAGCTCAATGCTCTCAGCAAACCTTGGTATACCACCTAGAAAGTTCAGTATCATATAGGCTCAAGACTGATGTCTTTGTTGTGTAGGAAGAATACTATAAAGATGTGAAAAAGAGTAAGGTTGGCCAACCTTCCTCATGAACAGTAACTGTGTAGCATGCCATGATCAGTGAAGAGGGGCTTGTCTATACTGCAACAGCTGTAGTTCCCAGCATCAGAAGGGATGAAAGACTGTTGTCACCTTTTCTATAACTTGCATCCTTCACAAAATAAGCCAGCCAACCAACGTTGAGTGTCCATGCATTTCTTACTGAGGTCCCAAAATAACTGGTACCTCTTTGGTACAAAAGAGTGGCTAACATATTCTTCTCAAGAGGCCTTTTCCAGAGTCAGCCCACACCTTGTCATCAGTAAATATGCTTAGTGTCAACTAAGACTTTACTAAAAGAAGTCAAGTACTGCTTCACCACTAGCCATCAGTGCAGTTCCCACCTACCTGGGGCAAGCTGCACCTCATTAGGGAACAGCTGACCTGAGGCACATAGAGGGTATGAGAGTATTTCACTGCAACAGAGGAGGAAACCCTGCACCCATAGCAGGCTGTGTGCAGGAAAATTGTGACATTTCACTTTCCTCACCCTGCCCCTCACATGGTTTTTTGCACCAATGCAAATCCAGTTGAGAAATACCTACACGATACTTATGTAGACACAATGCAAAGATTAAGAATTTCAGAGCAACTGAGGACTAGACACACATTTCATACTTCAGCATGTGTCAGGTAACCTAAATTGCATTTATACTCTTACTTTGTTGCTGGAGTAGTACTGCAGACAAGCAAATGCTGGCATGCTTGCTTAGAGTTGTTCCCTCTGGAGCAGTCATGGGAAGACTACTGTATTTACACTGCTTTCCTTGGCTGCCAGGTGCAGCAGCAGAGATAAGCTCCCATGAAACAGGAACAGCAGTGAGGCTGTTCTGGCTCATGCCAGCTACCCATGGGTCAAGACTGAAATTCCAAGTTATACAACTGCAATCCTCTTGCTTAGGGCAGGCTGTACCTTCTAGCTGGTACAAGACAATAGACAGTCTCTCTTCCCAAATCTTTATACAGCCAGTGCTCCCTGAGTGAAGCAAGTATTGTCCCTCCACCAATATGGTGTTTGAACTGAAAACAAAGAACTGATTCAACTCTAAACCATGAAAAAGGGTCCATAAGGACTTGCTCCCTCTGAGGAAATGAAGATGGTGCCTCTCAGTGCTCCTTCCTTGCAGGATATATAGTCCTGGGGGAACTGCTGGTCCGTTTACATGCAAAGCAATTGTCACCTGGTTGGTTTTTCATTTCAGCTCTGAAGTTGCTCCATTGTAAAACTATTTCATCAACCAGGAAGAAGCATTCTTCATTTTCCAACAAAAGAAGATCCATTTATTTCCTCAGGCACAAATTACTCTTTCACATTTCTGGGCTTTGTTGTATTCTTACCTGACAATCTAAGAGTGCTTTTGATGTGAGAGCCAGCCAAATTTGGAGGTGAAACTTGAAAATGTGAGAAAGTACAAAGAGATTCTAACATTGTGTGACATTCACCTCCTCTCCTACCCATAAGGTACATAGTAGCCCATCTTCTTCCATAGTCTGCTGTGCTGGATACTGATCTCAGTTCAAAGCTATGCTAACATAGACTCTTTCCAGTATTTTGATGGAGAATCTCTAGATTTAAGACAATGGAACGCAGATTAGAATATGTCTCACTTCCTCATCCTTATGTAATGTATAAATTCTCCCCTACTACCCTCAAATTTTTTCCTGTTGAGTAGGCTGGCATCCAAGGGAATCTCTCTCGGCATAATACCAACATCAGAGGCAAAAGTTGGATCATAACAAGAAAACCAACAAATCTCAGTCTTGACAAGGAAGCTCAGATGAGAAGGCAACTTTTTGGCATGCTAGTCAGCCACTAAAAAGCATGACGGGGTTTAAGAAATTGTCCTTCTTGTAACAATCCTCCATTGACAATGAATAAAGCCCACTGACTCATTTCTTGCCTTAACCAGGTTGGAATCCATCTATTTTTTGGTACATTGAGAATTGCTTAGAAACTACCCTACTATACAACTGGGAATGCCTGGGGTTCCAGACTAATTAATACTGGGTACAGGACAGTTGCTTGAAGATGTTTCCTAAGTTATTACCAACAGACAGAGTATGTGGAACTGAATAACAGGGAGAGCTGAAGGCTGTCAGGGGAACTAGTGACTGATACAAAGAACCACTCCATCTCTCCCCCACTTCAGAAACATTAAATATTAAGCATTAAAAACTTTATCTTGTTAGTTATTCCTTTTTCTGCTTCCTGTCTATTTTTGTCCTGCCTTTAGATAAAGGCAAAAATCTCTTCTGGATATAAATAAAATGCCCTTGCCTTTTGCTTGTGGTTGCACTGGGGAAGGTATCCACAGATAACACGACAGAGCCATTGTAGTAAAATTCAAGGCAGATGAACATCACTGAACAAAAGTAGCACGGTCGGCACGCCTCACGGTAGTAGCAGCCAAGCATGCCATGGCAACCAGCCAACTGATGACATTGGCTAGGAGCCAATTTGATTTATTTTTGGCAGCCTGACACTGCATACCACTGTGCCAGTCTTCGATCACAGAAATGATAAGAGATGACCTTTGAAAGCCAAGGGGACTCATGAAGCTGAAAGAGGATCTGTCCCTGGGCTGGAGCAGTACTGGAATGGCAGATGTTTGATAGCCCTCCCTCTTTCATGAATGACCATCACAGCCATGCCAGCAACCACCAGTGCTGTGTTCACTGGGGAGTGACTGGGAGAAAGGTTGAGACGTGGCAAATGTCTTTAAGTCTATGGAAAGAGTAAGTGCTAAGAGAGAAACAGAGAGGTTTAAAAAGATGAAATGGAGTAACAGGATGAAGATAGGAAAAAAAGAAAACATGGGCTTTCTGTCAGGAAATGTTACCTGTCTGTGGGTACTTTTGTACTGTGTTGATTCTCTTTAGAGGAATATTCTTTAAGGAGGAAGCAGCTTCTTACTATTGTAGACATTGTGCTATAGAATGTATTGCAGAGCACACCCCCACATCCTCAGAGAGATGGACAAGAAGACCTATTTAATCTCTTTTGCATTTCTTTCTTGGATGACTCTGGGGACACATAGCCAGCTGTTCGGGTTTGTGACTGGAAGGCTGATATCATACTGGAATAGGAATTCAGGAAAAAAATCTATATTCATTAACATTCTAAAGAGGCTATCAGCTTGACTCTGGCCACACACCTTCCATGTTTGCTTTCTGCAAACACTGCTAAGCTTGAGTATTACTGCATGCATACTGAATAGGTATAAATAGATGCACATACTGGTCTTCAACACTCAACCACTGAAAACTCATTTTTAAATATATATTTGATTGTAGATTTTCCAACTTACTCTGCTGGATAAATATTTATATAAGTAATAGTATCATGTACAAATGCATATTAAATCATACATTTAAATGGCCACTTCAAATAATGTGGCCATGAATGGCTGACCACTTCAAATGATGTTAAAGCTAACAGGAGCATGGGGAAGATATCTACAAATGATTCAGAATATTGCGTAGAAATAAACTGTTCTTTGATGAGTGGCGACTCAACACAGGCAAAATTAAGCAAATGAAATAGCCTTCTACTATAAATTTCCTACCTCTATCCATTAGAGCAAATTAATCTAAACGGAAAAAAATGCAATGTTAATTCAAAGCAGAATCATTCCTGTTTAGGAATAAGGCATCCCAAGCCTTAAATAAAAGGTAATTAGCATTCATTATCCTGTGTACAGAGGACCCCAAAACACTGAATCACTCTGTCCTGTTTTTGCCATTTATCCCTTTGTCAAGTATAAAACCAATGCAAGCACATCATGCAGCATACCAAATTATATTTCACAAATCATATGACATTCATGTTGCCACTCAACTTAACACACAAAGTACGAACAAAGGATTGGAGACCTGGAAAACAAAAAGCCAACAGGGACAATGCAATTTCAAGGCTTATTTCTAGAAATTTTTGAATGAGTAGAGATAAAACCAGCAACCCTTTGTAGTTGTGTATAATCAGTTTGGACTCATGCTCTTGAAGGCTGCTCCCCTTGCCCATACCTTAAATCATAAATGTTCTGCATGAGTTCCTGTCCCAGTACTTAATCTGTCCTTTTGGGTATCTGTTTTCTCCTGTCTCTCCACTTTGTTGAGTAAGAATACAGTCACCTCAAGCCCTGGATTAGCCATGAAGCTTGGAAATCTAACTGGAGAGTGGGAGTTGTAAATTGTGCCAGAGAAATAGTGGACCAAATGAAATTATGGAGAAACATCAATAAGTACAAAACTGGATGCTGAGGCTCCCTAACCTTTACATCAGGCTGTTTATGAATATCAAGGTGATATGCTACATTTTTCCTCAACAAGTCAATGAATGCAGAGTGCCCTGCACAACTGAGTGTCTCATGAATGCGCAGCTCAGGTTTGCTTGTCACTGACTCTTAGTTGAGTTTCATGTGGTGCCTACCTCCAGTTTTATCCTTTTGTTGTTGTTGTTGTTTGGGATCTATTTCTTTGAGAAAATAAGGAAGGTGAAGAACAAGAGAGAAAAATATCCTAAGGTCTTTGATGTGTTTTCTACCCAGCTCAGTATCACAATTCAAAAACAACTCTTCTTTATGGTTTGTAAAAACTGTACCTCTGTCAAAAATGCCAGTTTTGCCTCTCAAAAGTTTTCACTCCTTCATAGCAGAACTAGTTGAGCAGAGTTACACTTGTTCAAGAGTAGAGTTGAAAACACCTAGAATGACTCTTGGCATTCATCTCTCTCTTTTGCCCCCACTCACTGAGCTGTCACAGTCTTTAATCTTCCTTTTCCCCACCTGATCCTCTTACTATCTGAGTCTGAACCAGATGATGTGTCTAAAAGCTTCATGCAAGTATGGCTGTCACGGGCTTCTCCAAGTAGAGAGGCTAGAAGTATTGGTGTGGATAAAACTATAAACACTGCTGATAATAAGATGTTACTGAGTAGGATGTGGTTGTAGTAAGAACCTCACCCATTCACAGGCAGATGGAAGAAAGACCCTTTTGACTCCTTCTTGACCATTCCAACAGCAAAGATAAATGGCCTCCTGAGAGGCCTTGAGAGAACTTTGGTCTTGTTTGATTTCCAGCTCAAGTTTGAAGCCTCCAATGAGCTGGTATCAGCCCAGGCTGTTTTGTTATCCCACCTGAGATGTCTGTACCAGTGTGACTAAGAAGGTTCATCACTATCTTTAGCATATGCAGAGCTTGTGGAGCTCTCTCAGGCTCCTCCAAGCCTCACAGTTGGCTGACACTCCCCTGCCACTGTGGAAAAAAGGGCTGGATGGCACCTCCATCTAGAGGAACAGGAACTTTGACAGGAGGTGCAGTATTTCTAAAACCTGACAGGAAGCAAGGAAGAGGGTGTTAAGTAAGAAAATTAATCTCCCCCCACCCCTAAAACCCAGCAAGTTAATTTCCTTGTTAACTCTCTGTCTTATCCCTGCACCAGCTATTGCTGCCCAGCTTTGTGTCCCCAACAGACCAAGGGAGGTATCCATTTCTGGAGAGGCCCATTCCCTAGCGAGGTCTTCACTCACCTGTCTTCTCTTCGGTTTGGCTGCTCTCCACTGTCTCCATTTGGGGTTGCGCTGTTGCCTTGGCAGTAGCATCCTCTGCGGCAGGGGTGGTGGTGGCAGTGGTGTCAGCAGCAGGCACGTCGGCTTGTTTAGGCTCCTCTTTGTCTTGGGCTTCGTCAGCCTTCAAGGACGGCGAGTTATCAGTGGAAGCTTTAGTGGCACTTTCCCTTTCGGGGGCAGCGGCAGCAGTGGACTTTTCCTCTGAGGAGGCAGCAGGAGTGGCAGCCTGTGGGGCTGGCTGCTCTGAGCCCGTGTCAGCGGCTCCATCCCCTTTTTTCTCCTCCGCTGGCGCGCTGCTGTCTTTGCTGCCCTCCTCCAGCTGGGCACTGTCAGCAGCGGCTGCTTCTGTGGCAGTGGGAGCCTCGCTTTCTTTGTTCTCGGCTGCTCCACCAGCAGGGCCTTCCTCCTTCTTTTCAGCATCAGTCTCAGATGCTGGGGCATCTCCCTTCTTCTCCCCCTTGAGCTTTTTCCTTGTTATGTGTCCACGGAAGCTGGCCTGGATTTTGGTGGCTGCCTTATGAGCTTTATCTTCTGGTTTGATGCCATCTTGCTCAATCTTTTGGTCTCCATCCTCATTTTTTTCAACCTTTGAAGAACAAGGTGGGAGGGCAGGGGAGAAAAGAGGGAGATTAAGTTAAGATTTCCTCAGGTGTATGACAGGCTCTGATTTTATTTGGAATACCCCACCTTCCCCTCCTGCTAACAACTGACAAGTTTCAAAGCAGCCTTTCCTTTCAGTATGGTTTGGAGCCAGGTGGCTCTAATTTCATGTTAAGGCTGGACAGACTTAGGTCTCCAGCCAAATCTCCAGCCGGAGGTTTGTAAAAGGAATTTAAAGCACCTCATCATCTCTGTCAGCAATGCTGAGAGCATCTTGGCTGTGTGGAAAGGCTTCTACCAGATGGGTTGTCTCTATTCCCATGATTTGTTTTCCCATTCATTTTGAAATATACCATTTTTTATCCCTTCTCATTTTCAGAATACTCTCCTGAGGGGGATTTTCACAGTCCTTCCAAATCCACCTTTGCCTTCAAGTCTGTGTTTCTTTTTAATGACACCTTGTTTCACAGGTGTGTGACTCTAATGACACCAAGTGTTTTGTCTTTTATAGCTTTTTGGCTCAGGATTGCCAACAGAGAATAGTATCGCAGCCCGCCCCACCACAGTTATGTGCTGTCAGACATACACAGATATTCACAGGATATACTCCTTATAAACACCCTGCCTGCAAGCACTCCAAACCCTTTGCCTTTGCTCTTTACTCATGGTTTCACTGAAGGATTAATAGGCAGATTAATATCAGTCTTTCCAATTTCAGCAGACTATTATTATTTCTCTGACTGTTGGGTGGAATTCAGCTTTATAACAAAGAACAGGCGTTCCCCCTGTTTTTTAGAGTTAAATCATGCATTAGAGTCTTAAATGGGACGAAAACAGAGCCTGTGCCTTATGCTGGTCTGCTGAAGAGAGATAATGCTCAGCTTATAAACCTCCACTGAATCTACAGGACATACCATTCTTTACCCCAATAATTTAACAGCCCTTGGGCAAGTAACAGCTCAGCTGCATATTGATGAAAGGACACTGTTCTATTAATATTCCCATTGGGAAGCATTCAAAAGACCTACTTGGAAGCAGAGCCACTAACCTCTTTGCTGTCTGCACCTGTTTTTCCAACACTGGCTCTGGTCAGAAAACAAAGAAAATGAGCTGGCTGAGAAAGATAGAGGCGTTTACTCTTGTGTGGGAAGAGGAAATCACTCTTTTGGCCACTACAACTAAGATGTGCCTTCTGGGGAAGGCTCTAGACCAGAAGAGCAGAGAGGACAGCCTATAGAGACTGTTGATAAAAGTGCAGCAGAAAGAAGAGAAGAAGCCACTGCAACATGCCCACATGTCACTGCAAGTATCACACCTGTGGCGAGGGGGAGAGAGGACTGGCCACACTGGCAGTAATCACTGGAAAACAGACTGGAAATGATCTTTTCCACAGCATGAGATAGGTCTGGCACACATCAGTGAGCAAAGCTGTGCCAGTGAACCCAAGGGTTGTCCATTGGCATGCATGGGGTCGTACCCACTACCTCCCCCTGGGTCCCCAATGAGGACAGGATCCCCTACTCTAATGCCCATTGTTCCTTGAGTGGGTATGGTGGCCAGGGAATGAGCAGCCCCAAAACATCAAGGAAAAGACCCACCCCATAGATGCAGATGGGTCTGTATATAGCAGGAAGTCTGGGAGTGAGACTAGGTGCCAGGTTGCTTGTGCAGTGGGTGTAAGACTGTGAATGAATATGTAACTGAGATTAATACACAGAATTCTGCACAAGGAGTTTTCATGCTCCTGACCATGCCCAGGGGCAAAATTGTTGTTGCACCAATCATAAGGGCACAGCTGAGCATTATGTCTGCACTTCCCCAGGTGGGTTCAGTGATGTGGTATGGAAAGTGGTCTTTCATGTTTGCCTCAGCTTGTCAGAGAGCAGGTGATGGTGATGTGTAAAGACAATGCCGACACTACCCTGCTGTAACCATTCATGTATTCACATTTTTATCTTGCATAGCTACCTCTACACTGTATTATTCTGCATCTGCAACTTTTCAGCCTACATCAGCAATGGGAGTAGAAACAATCTGGAAGTACCTTTCAACTAGCCAAGTGCGGAGATCCACATAGGCTCATCCATCCTGTTCCTTAGACAAGTTTTGCAGCTTGCAGTAAGTCCTGTGTTGCTGTGGCAACCTAACCTAATACCTGAACTAGCTGGTTTAAGGAGATCTTGAGAATCATGGCATTACACCGTAGCCACAGCAACATGAAGATAGACTAGGTACTCCTTTATAGCACTGTATAACACTTAGATGCCCTAGCTTTGACTCTCTCTCCCTAAGGACTGTGGCAATCTCAAGCAGCAGCATGATTGGGAGATTGAAAGACAATTTAGGCATAACTACAAGACCCTAAAAGTCCCATCCCTATGCCTGATTCCTGCAAAAACATTAGTGAATATGACAAAATTTTTAATCCCTGGACAAAGATGAAAACCAGGGGCTAAAGGGAGATCTCTCTTGCCACTGGCCTTATTGCTCCCACATCCCACATAGCTCCTGCACCAATCAGGACAGCTATTATGAATTGTAGTCTGCTGCATGCCTGACTCTCTGACTCCAGATGAATTACCCTGTTACCTGGGCTATGTAGTCCTGTACAGGCTTATCCCCTTCCCACTGTGAGCAGGAGGCCAGGGGGCAGCAAGGGAGAAGCACTCACACAGAGCTTTGACTGCCAGCCAACCCTTGACCTGGCAGAGAATGGGAGAGAACTGATCTCCAGAGAGGTCAGAATAAAACCTATCACCTGCACCTACAGCATGGCAGAGCTAAAAGGCTCCTTAGCTATTCCAATGACATCACTGTCCTCTTATTCCAGTTGGGATGACATCCATTTGAGTCCTTGCCAGATCCCAAGTTTTGCAACTGCAAAAGGTATTTCCAATAGGATGCTTTCAGTATAATTTCAGATACAAAAGAAATGGAAGACGTTAGCAGAGGTGAAGTTCAAGATCATGGATGAAAGAAATGTCCTAATAGTTTGTCTGTTCCAGTTTGGTCCTCAGGAATCCCATTTCTATTCAGTCCTTCCCCAGGAAAGCATCCCAGGCATTTGAAATTACTTTTTTTCAGACTACTGGCCCAGAGCTACTTCTAGGGTAGGACACAGTATCTATACAGTATGTGTGTCATGTTGTATAACAATGGGTTGGGTGAGGAACAGGTTGTTCAGGGGAAAACTTCTGTTTGCACAAAGAAACCACAAAGGGCTTTTCATCTGTGGATTATGTGCACAGCAGATAAACCTTAATTAAGGAAGCACTCAAAAATAACCTGTATAGAGCAAAGCTCCTGGAAAGCAATTTGTCTTCCTTGGAAACTAAAAGGGTGAGTCAGCCCTGCCAGGATGCATTCAAAAGCATGTCAGTGGAAAATAAGAAATCTGTCTGTCTTATCTATTGCCTGTGCGTATATGACATCTTGGTTGTAGTATTGTAGCTGGAATAAAGTGACTATTATTACTAGTGTTTGTATGGAATCTCAAGGTCCCAGCTAGGAACCAGGTCTGGCAAGGATAGGTTTCACATATTAGTATTCCATCACATCCCCCATTTATTTACACATTTATGTGTAAAATAAACTCATAGTAATACTTAAAATTGACATATTTGTGATATTGTAAGGGTGCATGCAACGTATTGCCATTTTACACAAAACAAATGTCCTCTATTTCACTTAGTGTAAAACAAATCATAAATCCTATAACGGCAGAAGGACTTGAAATCAGTGAGGTTGGTGGATACAGAGCTAAAAGGATATATAAAAAGACATACATAGTCAAATGTCCATTTTTTTTATTCATATCATCTTCACATACCCAATGAAGACACTGTGCAAAGATTTTTCTTTATGAAACACACTGTTAAGCTTTTAGGTCTCTATCTACACAGCCCACAGCATTTTTCTAGTCCTAGAGGGATGATCCTCTCACTATCTCCATCTGCTTGTCTGCCGCACCTCCAGGTTTCTAGGACATCCCTTCCCAGGCAGACTGTTCCTGTAAGTGAGACTTTCTTTGCTATCACATAGCTGAGGGAGTAGGAGATAAGAAACTAATGTTTAAGACACAGGTAGGGCAGAGGTTAGTTCTTAGGTACCTGGAATGTAGAAATTTCCTGGAGCCATCACCACAAGAAGATTTCTAATCTCTGGACACCTTTTCACCTTCCATCTCCAAACTTGCCGCTTACAGGGCAGTCAGAATATGGCAAAGAATTAAGAAAGTATTACTATAATGTCCAGACCCTTTTAAATGTCTCACATGCTGGTATTTCAGGAAAGGAGAAATGGAGAAACTAGGTATTTTCCAGATGTTTCACGTGTTTGCAGCCACATATAGGTAAAGAAAGGAGGGGACTGAGTGCTTTGGTCCTTACTTGTTTGTCCACTTGTCTCTTGTGGTGTAGCTCATTGCCTGGCCTTGGAAAAATAATCATATAGCTTTGTATTTTGAATGCTGGACTGCAGAGACCAAGAAAGAATTTACTGTTCCATTAAAAGATCCTTGAATATTACACAGACTCCTCTGCACCTCTCTATAGCTCCTTTTTTCCTGGCGTTTCTCTGTCCTCCAATGTATAGCATGCATCAACTTCCTTAATGTTCATCCTAGGATCAGGCTACGGTCAGCCATCACCCTGGTATCCTGCTCCTTTCTGTCCTTTGTTAGGAGCTCCTCTTAAATGTGACATCGAATCCCAGAGCCCTCCCATACACATTGCTATCTCCCAGTATTCTGAAACCTCTGTGCTACAAGCCCAGACACAGAACTTAAAAATCTTTCACCAGAGAAAGCATCAATACTGGCCAGAGCCTGGGCATCCACAGGACCACTGACAGTTATGAATAATTCACTTCACAACCCAAGGGAAATCTGACACACAGATATTAAGGAAACAAACAAAGAAACAAACAAACAATCAAACAAACAGTTTTCTCCATGCAAAGATATAGGGGCCCAGAGTCATTCCTTTCTCATGACACCTGCGCTAAGATATGTCTGGAAACCTTTCCTTCAATTTTTTAGGTGAACTAGTGCTGAATCAACTAATTACCTGTGCTGTTTAGGGGGTTAAGGTGCATCTCAGCCCATGCTCTATTCTTGGCTAGAGCACAATGTATTTTCATACTGTTGTTATTCAAGATCCCTTGGATCCAGACTCACAAAGAAATTTACACACCTGACTTCCACGGATTTGACAAGATTGAGGCACCTCAGTGGTTTTCGTGTCCATGACTCTGTGTGACCTGATTTGTCTCAGAGACAGCATTTAAGGAGCATAAAAAAGACCAGCTGTCTCCCCAGAAGGAGTGAAGCATGGACACGTGAGAGAGAGAGAAAAGGCTTTCACGCCTTGTGAAGTGAGGAAGCAATTTAGCACACAGAACAGCTTTTTTTAACCCAGTTAAATGGTGTGAAGACACCTGGCTAGAGGATGGCACCTGTCAGCACAACCTGTCTGCAAGGTGAGGAAACAAACAGAGCCCCTTTTTCTCTCAGGATGACTATGGTGATGGTGGTTAAAACACCCTTGACAAAGAAAAGGTTAATTCATCCCTCTGAAGTCCTATGAAGAATTGTTCCCCAGGGGAAAACTAGCAGGGCTTCAACTCTCAATTGTTATCCTCTAACAATGAAGTTTCCACTGTTTCCTCTGCAAGACCCCCTCACATATAGAAAACTTCTCCTCTATTTTATGGTGCCTAGACTAGAATAAAATAGTGGTGTCCAAGCAGATGAATGGATGTTATTCAGTTGTGAACAGCAACTGAGAAGAGAGGTAAAAGATAATCTAAACTTGACGTATTTATATATTCCCAGTGGGTCTACTCAATAAACACATTATACTCTCCTCATCTGTTCTTTTTGTTGATCTGTTTCTGTTAAGTTGATGGTCCACCATGGTGTCATCTACCACCTTAAAGCTCCTATAGCTCCAGCTGTTACACGGAGAAAGACACTCTACTGCTTATGCTGCCTTTGCAGGCTCAGTGAAAGAAAGAAGAGTCTTGCCCCCGAAATTGAGGTGAAGTGGATGATGTTTAGCACTGATGCTTTCTGGAGCAGAGTGGCTCATGCGAAACACTTGCCTTGGGTCTGGGCTCTGTGGAGAACTTCAGTGGTTGTGGGGCACAGGGTGCACTCACTCATCTTTTAATTTAAAGCACACGGGGCCTCAGAGACAGAACTGGATTGCAGCTTGCCAAGGTGGTGCTTTTATGGTTAATCTCAAGTGTCTGTCTATGTCGACTGTGTTGAAGGTCTCAGGTGTTTGGCACAATCAACTTCTATGCTCTTGCTTGAGGTTGAATCCTGTTGCAAACTGTACTGTTAGTTGTGCCAGTCTCCTTTTTTGGAGGGAAATACTTGTGTCACTCCAGAAGGAGCCAGACAGCAGGTATTCAGATCAAAGGATCATAGCCTAGAAAGGAAGCAGGAAGGTATCCAAGGTGACAGTGTAATTCTACTTCCAAGATAGCCCAAACTGGAGAAATTCACCAAAAGGACCAGGTGAAAAATTTCTGTTGAACTATGCTTTGATTAGAAAAGTCCATTCAAATATGTGATTTCTGATGAAGATGTGCTTAGACAGAAATGCAAGCTTGGATGCCACTGGACTCTAGTGAAATTTTATTTAAGCTCAAACTATGTGGGTTGTTGGGTCCTGTTTGCAGCAGTTTGAGCAAGGATGGTTTCTGCTATGTGGATTATTTTGAAGTAGCACCTTCATACTCTGAATCTGATGGTCTGTTCACCATGAGCAGCTAATGAAACCCAGAATCACCAATTTCTCTCCCTCCCCACCTTTTCTCTCCCACTCTTTTTCTTCTTTTTTTTTCCCCTTTTTTCCTTACCTGCTTAGTTTTGGACTCCATAGAAATGTTCAGGGAATTGTTATTAACCTCTGGTGGCTCAGAGTGTTTGCCCTCATGAGAGCTGGACACATTTGCTTCTGATCTAGCTGCAGACAAGGGACAGAGGCTAATTTACTGCTCAGACTTGCTACCCTGCGATCTATGCCAGGCAGCTGCTGAGACTCCCCAGAGTCCAGGCTTTTGCAGGGTCTCCAGAATCACTTCCACAAGAAGCAACAGCTTGTGTCCTGTTCCTACGCCACTCCCTCCATGGGAACACAGGGCATCCCGTCCTCCAGGAATGTCAACCACACCACTCAGCTTGGTATTTCCTAAAACATGCTGATGGTGCACTTGATACCACTGTCTGTGTCAGTGAGGAAGACATTAAATAGCACTGGACCCCATATGGACCCCCAAGGACACCACTTGTCATCACTGTATGCTGGAACTCTGAGTTGTTGACCACTACTCTCTGGATACAACTGTCCAGCCATTTTCTCACCCACCAAAGAGTCCACCCATCAAATCCATCTCTCCAATTCAGAGAGAAAGATGTCATCAGGGACTGTGTTAAAGGCCTTACAGAAGGCCAGATAGATGACATCTGAGATGACATCTGTAGCCCTTCCTTTTCTCACTGGTGTAGTGACTCCATCATACAAAATGACTAGATTAGTCAGGCTGCACTTGCCCTTGGTGACACCATGCTCACCGCCCTGTCCTTCATGTGCTTTCACTTGTAGTTCTGTGTCACCCTACTAAATGGAAAGGGTGATACTTACTCTGCCATTGAACCCTGAAGTTTTGCTGTGGTTCTGCAGAGGAGGCAGGACCCACCACTGCTTTATCCTTAGCCCCTGCACAAAGAAGAAAAGGTGCTTTTCCTCCTGAACTGCAGATACAGCTGTGGTGAAAGCCTGTGGCTGCTACCTGTACCCTCAGTCACATACAGCAGTTAAACTTCAGGAGGCACAGGGCTGCATATCCCACCTGAAATTACAGGGTGAACCAAAGAAGGTAGCAACCAGGATTCTTGACTGGGATCTGGCAAGGCCAGTAAAGCAAGCACTGCCTTTCTTACTGTTCTGTTAACCTCCTGGTAAGACCTTTGTCTTTTGTTTTTCTAATATTCGGAAAGAGAGCCTAAAACGTAGACCACTTTTAGCCAAGAGCATCCCCATTTCCCAGGAAGCACAATACAGTCTTTCAATCATCAGAGCTGCCCCCCGCAAAACCCAGGTAAACAGCATCACGGGTTTATGGCATTTGATAAACTGGCTGCAAAGACAGCCTCTCTCATAACCTCTTCAGCTTTTGTTCTGGAGAGACGAATCTCACAGCCCCACTGCAGCTGAACGCTGTGTGTAGCAGGGTCTTGAATCTCAAAAGGGTAGGAATTCATAGCAAAGGCTTCTGCCTCTTGGTATAGACTCTGTCCCCTCACTGGGACAGTTGACTTTTTCTCGGCTTCTGCTTCTGAAAGATTCTACAAGTCTCAGTGGTGTGGACTCTCCTTACCAGCCAGGGTGGGCTCTGCTGGCTCTGTTTCTTGTTCCATGGGACTTCCTGACCCTGCTAACATCAGCCCCAGCTTCACTAGGACAGGGTGCCAGCCTTGCTGGTGGAGGCAGAGAATGAGTGTGTTGAGTGCTGGCTCTGACCTTCATGGAAGCTCAGTTTATTGATTAGTGTTGCAGATCTTCCTGCCCATCTGACTTGACTGACCCAGAGACTACCCTCATGGATCCACATGTACTTTTTCCTCTGGCTTGCCCTGGCCGTTCTCTCCACCCAGATTTACTTTAGTGGTATCACTGGTGCTGATGTTCGCTCCACAGATCTTCTACGAGGTGGATGACAGGAATGTCACAACAGCATGTGTATGAATTCACCACACGCAGTGGGTAAGATGTGAACCCCTCTTATGAATCTGAATTCTTCACAGCAACAGCCTGTCTTGGATGCCAGGGACCTTAGAGAAAGCCTGTGAAAATATTCTTGGCCTACATTTATTTCTCATTCCTTTTATGTGTTTAAAGAACAAGTAGAGAAAGGAGGAGAGATATCCACATCTCCTCCCTGCTTAGGCACTAGTACGGGTGCAAACAGGAAGAGTTAGACCTACTCTTTAAGAAATCAAATACAGGAGACAGGTCACTGGTGCCACTATGAGCTTACACACTACTGACTTACAGAAAAGTGTGAGAAGACATAGACCATCTCTTTCTATTCCTCCTATTCCAAAGTTTGTACAACTTGTTAACAAACAGTTGTACTGAGATCTTACTGGAAGTCCAATGCCAAACGCAATGTCAAGTGATGAAAATGGAGTGTAATTTCATTGATTTCAGTGACATTTTACTAGGGATAATTTTTACAAGGCCTCTGTAGTCTGATGCTCCATACAGCTTGCAAGAGGAGACATTTAAAGTTCCAGAAGGACTGTGAACCTAATTGAATTAGTATTTGTAGTGTTGCAAGAGCCTCAAATGCACGGTGTGTAGCTAAGTAAAACACTGTACAATACTTAAGCTGTATTCTGACCTATTTCTTCTTGGCTATGCAGGATGAGAACATCCTAAAAGGGGACTTACATGTCAGCCAGAACCTGAAAGGTCTCCAGAGGGGACCTGTATGACACAGCTTCTTTTACCCAAGAACCTGGGCTTGACTACCTGAGAACATGCCCAGTTTATGTAACTTTAGTGCTTTCCATGGTCTGTAATACTGATGAATCAGGGCTGTGACTGCAGCTGTCACTTTTGAGTGGCACAGTGCCGAAGGCATAATGTTGTGCCATACCCCTCTCCCATCCTTCAGGTAGGGTTGTCACCAGTGTACAGGCATAGTTTTGATTGGAAAGATCCTTTGGGGCCACAGGCAGCTGAACAGGAGACCCACTAGCCCCAGGGCTTAATCACTTATTCTAGAGACTGGCACTGAGCTATGGGAAATGCACATGTGGCTTTGAGCCATTTTGTTTCCTACTTTGCTCCTTTACTGTATTCAACCCTACAGAAAAAGGGAGAGGGGGGAGGCAAGCCTGCACTGTATGCTGCAAAAGACCTTTTGTGGACCCTGTTAAGTTAGTGCTATAAAGACCCCCAGCCAAAGGGAACATGTTGAATAGATGTGCTAAGGAAAAACTGCCACAAGTGTTTGGATCTGCCCCTTAAAATGCCTAGTATATCACAGCCACATTTAAATAGTCACCCAGATCCTCTCCCAGTGTTCCTGCTTCAGGACTGCTCTTCTTTCTTTGAATTTTTTTCACTCCTTGGGCTTCCCATCTTAAAGTTGTTATTAAAAAAAGGCTTCAATAAGCTTTAAACTTTTTTTTCCATTCTTCAGTTAGGAAGCATGTCAATAGCCTCAAAGCACTGCACACTGTAATGTGTTTTCCCCAGGCACACAGTTTAGGTGACTGTATCTGGTGCATCTGTAGCAGAACCACACCATACATCCAGGCACCCCTTAAGCCCTGACTGTCGGGGGATTTACTCAGCAGCCTCTTGGCAGAGAAGTCAAGAGAAAAGGGACCCATGGTAAGGACAAGGGCATAGCTGGGCAGGCAGGATGTGCAGAGCTCCTTCCACTTTTTTCTGTTCTGTTGCAGGTGTGATATGGAAATAGAGTTTTCATCTTGAGGAGGACTTATGAGTTTCTGCAATAGGAACCTTCTTCCCTCAGAATCCTATGCAAAATCAGACAGAGAGCACCGGGAAGTTTGCACAGATGATCTAACACCAGAAAATGGGCAGTGTTTTCCCTTCTGTTAGTAAGAGGAATTCCCACTGTGCAACTTTGTCACACACTGAAGAGGAAATAACTGGAAATCTCCAGCGTTCTTTAGGCTCTCTCTGTAGAGTGCAGCAGGGCTGATTTTGTTCATCTTTAACCCATCCTGCAGGAGTGGTTTTTGCCAGTCTTTGGACATTTCCCCCGAAGATGATTCTCTGGGTTTCTCTAGCAGTTTATTCCTTTGGTGAACTAAAGAATTCCTCACAGAGTTTTGGCCAGCCCCCTGCATCTTGTGTATGCCATTGGTTTTGCTTTCTCAGGAATACACCTTAGTATATTAGTAGCTCTCACCTGTCATACCATCCCTCTTTGTTAGATCACTCTTCCTAGCCCTCTTAAGCCCTACTCAGAGATCTTACTTCAGTTACTGAATTCACATTTGTTCTACTGAGAAATTACTAAAATGTCTCCCCAGCTTTAATGAATAATGAAACACCATACTTACTGAAATAGTAATTAGCAATATAGCTAAAAATAAATCAATGTGCAGATCAGACTCCCAAAGGTAGTAGAAAAAGCTGCAGCCATGAAAATAGGTGGAGCTGAAAATAGCTAAGCACTTAAGGGGAGGAAAAAAAAAAGCTTAGGGGAACTTATGAATGGCCAAGTGTCCTATAGATAGTTAGAAATCCTCGCAGATTGTTCAACACTGTCCTGAGTCTGACTGCTCCATTTCCTGTCAGCCTCCCCCAAATGCTATTCAGCATAGTTAGGAGTTTTCTGAGGATGCCAAGAAGCTGGAGCAGCTAGGACAAGTAGGATGGAGTGGAAGAATGTCAAACACTCTTCAGAGGTTCTCCAAGAGTTTCCATCAGGCCTCCTATTGTCCTAATGGTGAGCTTTCAGATGAAGGAACAGGTACCTGCTGTAAGAAGAACCAAATGCATAAGGATTTATAACGTTGACAACCATTATTGTTTCTACATCCTTGGGATAGATCTCCCTTGCGGTGTAGGGAAGGATGAAACAAGTAACAAGAGACAAGACAGCAGGAGTCTGTGGAACACAAGAAAAGGGCAGAGGGAGCACACATATTTACAGAGGATAAACAATTCAGCTTTCCCCTAGAACCACCAAAAATCTAGTGCCATTTCTTGGTAGAAAGACATAATTCCTGCTTCTTCAGGAAGGCTTGGTTCCTAATGTACACTGACTTCAATAGGATTAAGGCAAGTAGGCATTTGTCAAGGTCTCACCATTCATTCCTTAGAATCTGAGCCTTTAATTCTTCTTTCAATCCACTTTATATGAAACCACTAGAGCTAAAGCATAGGAATGTATACTAAAATGTTAATAATTCGTGGTAAAGTCCAGTTGCCCATCCAATATATTGACCCATTAACAATAAAAATACTAAGTTCTTCATAAGACACATCATTGGAGTCAAGCAAATTGTAGGTCTGCTCAAATGATGCAAAGATTATGATACGCAAATGTCTACATTACTTGGACACATTATGTCATTAATTGTACTCTACTTTTCAGATTAACTGGTCCCTCAGTCATGAAAATAGACACAAATCATGCAAATTCCATCATAGTGAATGAACATCTATCTAAAATTTTCCCAGGAGTGTAGTGGTTTATTTTTTGGTTTTTTTGCTAACTCTTCCTTTTTCCTCCTTCTCAGTCAGAGAGAGGAAATCACATTGTACAACTGTCACAAACAATCACACACATATATATATCTGCATGTCACAAACACTCACACACACACATATATATATAAACATAGTGGAGTAAGTGAGTAATTTGCAAGAAATCCACTGCCTGAAATCAGTTTGCATAATGAATTCACTAAATCCTACTGAAATGAAATCAGAAATGAATTCCAGACAGAGAATATTTTCAAACAGATTAAATTCAACAAGACTCACGTGATCCCTTCCAGAAAGAATGAGTTACAAATGTACAAACAGTTTCTGTACTCCCTCAACCGAGACACTTAGGTTTTGGAATCTGCCTGATCCTTAGTAGTATCTGAGAATACTCATGTAGAATTGCACCTATTGAGGCTTTCAGGTAACTAACATTTTGATCGCAGTACAAAGTAGAGAAAAAAATTTCCACATGTATTTTGCTGTGTTTGAAGAAGGAATTATTTTGAAGCCTGAAGAAAATATAACACATTCCCCCAAGATGCCTGCTGCACAGATTGTACTCTCACAGAACTTTACTATGAGTTACTAACCTTTCAGTATACTTTCCTATGCTTTAGCTCTTGTGGTTCCATATAAAGTCGATTGAAAGAAGAATTAAAGGGCCAGGTTTTAAGGAATGAATGGTGAGATCTTGACAAATGCCTACTTGCCTTAATCCTATTGAAACCAGTGTGAATTAAGAACCAAGGCTCTCTGAAAATCCTGCTAAGCTACTGCCTATATAATCTTATTTGTTAGGAGAGTTCTGTAAACTACCTAATACCACCCTGCCACTGTTTGGAACAAGGCTTGTAAATATCTGCTGCAAGATTGCAAAGTAAAACAAAGTAGCTTATAGAAGACTTAAAGCGTTAGTGGGAAATCTGGATATTTGAAGCTTAGGAAACTCAGCAGTATAAAGGGATTACACTAAAATCTTGGTCCTAATTTTTTCAGTTGAAAGTTGGAAAGTTAAAATGCAGGAAGCAGAGACTTGGCAAAAGAGAACAGAAGATCTCAGGGTTAGGCCAGATGACAGATGGCTGTCCTATGGCACTGTCCCACCTTTGCTGCTGAATTCCTCTGCTATTCTGCCCATAATTTTCATGGGTTGATTCCTAGTGACAAGTTCTGTATCTCTGAGTGTCTGACTTCAGATACCTTGAATCTGATTTGGAGCAGTGCTGAGCACTCAGACCTGCAGCTGGCAGTAATGGGAGATATTTTCAGATATGTGCAATCGGGGAAAAAAAAGAAAAGACAAGCCCTCTGTTTCTGAAATTCAGAACCTAAAACTAGGGAGTCCTATTGACCAAACTCTTTGTGTCTCAGCTCTCTGTCCGCAAAAACAGAGTAAAAATACTCAGTTGTCTCACACAGGTATTGCAAAGATTTACTGACTAATGTTATGGATGTGCTCAGAATCACAAGGCAGCCCAAAAGAAAATTAGTATTTCTGATTTCAGAGCAGAGTTTGCATACTATTAAGCAAAGTTGTGGGGTCACATGCTGACTTATTATGAGAAAACAAAATATTGGATAACTGCTCATTAAGTGAGCGCTGCCTATTCTGTGACCTGAATGTGGTAGGAATCCCTGAATAGAAAAATAAAATGTGTTACTGTTATTAGAAGTGTACTGAAATACATTCACAGGAGGAGACCATACTGAGCTTGCACAGGCAACTGCATTCCCCATGTTGGCTACTTCTTTTTATACTTGACTTAGCATTCTTAATAACTTTCTTCTAACACAGTTTCTCCATGGCCTTTATCCCACATACACTAGCTCACATTGAAGCTGAAGTCAAAATCTATTTCCATGCTTAGTAAGGTGGGATAATTCAACTTTTACCAAGATTTCACTTTCTCAAATGCAATTAACCAAATCATGGGAGCTCAAACCTCTTGGCTTCACAAGCATCTTACATAACTAAACACCTTCCAATGTCCAAGTGGTGTCAGACCTCTAATCAGTACCTTAGGTGATGCGAGGGATTTTTCAACAAGCAACTCCCAGGCAGAAAACAGCAAAAGCTCCCCAGGCTGCCAGCACCCAGTGTGGGGCAGGGTGAGAACAAGTGCCCGGCTAAGTCCCAGAGCTTGTAGGAAGCTGTTGGCCTTAGAAACCCCCGAGAGCTTCTGCCCACATGGAGATACTGATAAAAAAGCAGTCCTAACATCAGCAATGTGCTTTAAGTAATACAACATATCTCCATAACCTTAGGCTTAGCCAGGGGAGGTTCAAGTTTGACATGAGGAGGAATTTCTTCATAGAAAGGGTTGTCATGCATTGGAATGGGCTGCCCAGAGACGTGGTAGAGGCATCATCCCTGGAGGTGTTCAATAAACAACTGTACATGGCACTTGGTGCCTCATTTAGTTAACAAGGTGGTGATCAGTCAAAGGTTGGACTTGATGATCTTAGACGTCTTTTCCAACCTGAATGATTCTGTGATTCCATTGTGAGTGTCATGCTTCAATTACTCAGCATCTGCCTCTGGCTTAAAAGCCACAAGTTGGCCATCCTTGAATTAGGTGAGGGAGGATTATCAGCAGAAAATTAAACATTCTTCTTAGCAAAAAATAAATTAATAGAAAGTACGTCTTATCTGACAATTTAATGAGTGCACAACGGCTGCATCAGGGAATAGGCCCCTAAAGATTTAATCATTTAATATGTACAAAAAAGCTACTGAACAGAGAATTGCTTTGTTCAAAGAATCTGTTATACCCTTCTCTAGTTTTCAGCAACTCCATGGCTACCCTGGAACATCAGAGCTGGAACAGCAGGGGTGCTGCAGGGCAGGGGCACAGGGTGTTGATATAAGTGGAGCAAAGGAACGGCAGAAATCCTGTTCAGCTCTTTCCTGTGCTCTGTATAACTGAGCACTGTTTCACTGCCACTGGCAGCAAAATGACCTCCTGTTTACACCACAGCACTTGAAGCTTGTGCTTTTTAAAAACTGTGCCTATCTCCAATTCTGATTAGCTTCTCCAGGCATTTCTGTGCTCCTCAGTTTTTAGAAATAGATTTTCAAAGAGCAGAACTGCTCTGTATGGTACCTCTCAGAGGTACTCAGCATACTCTGTTGTCTCCTGCACCTGACAGCAGGAAGAGCTTAGAGGCAAGTACCCAAGAGAGAAGTTGAAAAATTACAGGTTGGGGATATCAGCATCAGTGACACCATATTGTGTGAATGAGGCAATGAATTGTATGTGAAAGAAGAAACTGAATGGATATACCGAGACGGAGCAATGAGAGGTACATTTTGCCTTCTGCAGGGATAGGTCAGAACCATGGAAGAGAAAGAAGTAAGCAAGCTCTGCCAGTGTGGCCACTTACTGTACTTTGTGGGATGGGAAGGTTGACCTTAGCCTGGTAAGGCCCCTTCAGTTCTGGAGTGGGGCCCTACAGGCTGCAGCATTATCTGCTGTGGTCAGTGCTTCTCCTTCTATAGGGAGAAGAAGCAAGGGTGGCCAAGGGATCATGGATACTTCCAACAAAACTATGTCCTGATCTAGTCCAGTGTCTTTTCTGCCTCCCTGCTCATTTCCACACTGTGGCAGAGTACACTTCGGTGACCAAGCCATAAGCAAAGGTTGCCACAGGGTTAGGCTGAAACCCCATCTGATTTGGGAGCAGTAGGGATTATAAAATCTCCACCATCACACAAATGCTAACACAGACCTCCATTTCCACTGCCTTCTTGGCAAACAGGCATCAGGTTTGGCCCGCAGAGACAACCACACATTCACTTGGCAACAAGGTCTCTTTCTTACCTACACTGACAGCCTCTCCACTTCCATTCTTAACTGGCAGAGGGACAGTGTCCTTCCTCCACACCGGCCAACAGGACCTTCTCTTTTGGCTACCTACACCACTTCCATGACATATCTCTTTGGATCACTCTGCCTTGACTATCAGTTCTACATAAATCCTGGCAGTCAGAGGAGCAAGGGTAAGGTCTCTTAAGCTGCCACAGAGGGCAATCTCAGACGAAGTTCCTCAAAATAGGAGGCATGGGCTTCAAACTGTAACCAGTGACTAGATTTGATGTGTTTACAGTGTCATACCATCCTGGCACATCTCAGGACAACAGACATAGGCAGGACTGTTCTTCCATGCTTACAGAGGGCCAAAGAGTTGCACACACACTACCCATCCACCACCTCCCCAAAGACATATGAATTTCTTTACTGGGATTTCTGTATTTCCATTTCAGTCTCTTATAAGAAAAACTCACCCTTGTGCAAGTCAGGCTGCTTTGTGCACTCATGGGAGAAGCAAACTTTCTTTTGGAGATAATTCATGGACACAGAGGCTTAGGAGGCAATGCATTTATTCATCAGCAGCCAGCATACATAGCCATGGTGGGAAAGTCTCCATCTGTACTAGACCAGTAAATTGTGTCCCATCTCATACATCAGAGATTTGAGAGAGGAAATACAGATATCCATGGCTTTCACAATAGCAATAGCATGTTCAGGCTCTGAAGAAATCCCCAGCAGGCTGTTATCAATAAAAGTGTATGACAGTGTACCACCAAGGTTCTTGCCTCCTCTCAGGCTCCCTGTTAAGCCCAGTTTGAAGACTCTGATTTTTTTCTTAAGCCCATCCTGATGTGGAGCTTATGATCCAGACAGATCGGTTGCAAGCACAACCTCCCTACCTGGAGAGCCTCCATGTTAGCAACCAAGAATGTGAATTTCATGAGAACAGCACGTGCTCAGGATACAGGACATGTGATACCATAGACCCGCTTGCTTCCTCAACTTTCCATGTCAGCCCTTCTTTAGGAGATCCTCCCATAGGGTCCTGTAGGCATATATATGTCCCACTCCACAGACACACATATAAAACTGGCAAATAGAGCAAACAAATGATTTAAAACTATTCAAACTTTTCCAACTATGTCTTCCAGGTGAGGAGAAGGGAGGGGAAAAAGAGAACAAATCTATTCTTTTTATGTCATTTCTAGATTAATTCATACAGGGCATATGAATACTAGTTTAAAAGCTATTGGTTGTATATGGAGAAAACAGGCAGAATTACTTCAGCAGGATATTCCACTTTCCTCTGTGCTTCAATGTTCTCACATTCAAATGAATTAATAAGAAGAGTATTCCAGGCTTGATTTGTTAAGGATCTAAACTGACATCTTCCTACACCAGTGAAAAGTGTAGTACTACTTTCAGTGATAACATACTTGGCCCAATTTTTTCCCAATTATTTTGCAACTCATCACTCACAGGCACAAGTAAAAAGTAGTGTGACTCATGTATTACATAAAAAGCCTGTCTTACAAGCATCTTTCTGGGTGTATGCTAAAGGTGGAAGCAGAAAATGTAAAATGGAGACTAACTCAGAAACCTCACTCTGACTTCCTCAAGTATATGCTTTTCAATAGTCTTTATTGTATTTTTTTTAAAGTCTTCCCCACCACAGCTGCTACAAAGGACAGAGAGAGCTCACTGAGTGGGTAATGATTCAGTATTTCCCTGTTATCCTAATTTCAAGCATGGCAAAGAGCCTTATTTGCCACACATCCTTAAAATCCATCACTGAATGGACAATACTGATTTCCACATGGTGCATTTCCGTGGTGCTATTTTGCCACAATATCTCAGTGCTTCAAGAGCCATTTAATGGATGTTCTCCCAGGGAGGTAGGTGGGGTTTTTGTCTCAATTTTACAGACACTAAAATCAGACAAAAAGAGGCTAAGGTCAAAATGGCCAGAGCACCCACTAATTTTGGGTCCCTAATTTGTGATGCCTTGGATTAGTATTTCCCCAGCTCTGTGCATGCTGACAGCAGACCTCTATACAATACCAGCTCTGCACTTCTGCAAGTCAGACCCCAGGTGGCTCAAACTGAGAACCCGGAAAATGAGAACACACCAATTAGTGGCCACCCATGGAAAACCTCATTTATATGGCCTTTTCATATCACACAGGACCTTGTGACAAAAGGCAGGAAAAAGCCTAATTCTTCAGGGCAGTATTCAATTGCCAAAATATGAGACCATTCTTCTGTTTTTGAACAGCCCCCTGACCAGTTCAATATGTAACCTTCATCACTGGCAGTAAATGAAACAGGAGACCTATAGAAAACAGCTTCGTTTATGGCAAAATTCATTCAGTCCCTAAGTATATTCCATTCTGTGCACCGAATGAGACAGGGATCCTACTTGGAAAAAAAAAACAAAACAAAAAAAACCCCAACAACAAAAGAACCCCAACAGTATTTGATCTCATAATGAAGGACCACATTTTTATGTCTCTTCATGAGAGAAGACAAATTAAAGATGGACATGCAACCCTTTTAATTTATTCTCTGTATTCTAAGTGCTTGACTTTGCAAGCTAAATGCATGCTTAACAAAGATACCTAATTTCTTCTTTTAAAAAATAAACTAAAAAGAAATAGGAAATTTCATCATATAAAATCATAACATCCTCCTTCCTTGTATTATAAAGATGCAACTTTTGCCTATTAAATGGTTGCAAAACCCTTTGTGCTTTCAAAGCTTTATTCCTCTAATCTCAACAGATACAGACAAATAACAAACAAATTAAAAAAACACAGTGTTTGTTTGAAAAAAGACCCCTACCACAAAAATTCTTGTCCAAACAGGAAAAGCTCAGCAAAATTTGATGTAGTTGAAAAGACTGTCTTTGACTATTACAATTTATCTCTTCTCCCAGAAGTTGAGTAATCCTGACCATAGGCAGGGTGTCTTGTTCCCCCTCTTGTGTTTCAAAAAGGCTTGAGAATAACCAAAGGATATCTTCCAGAGTGTTGTATGGAGTCAGCACATGATAATGGAAGATACTACAGATCAGCTTTAGCTCTTCTATAATCTCATGCAGCAATAGCTCTTCTGCTGCATGGGAATACATCCAGTGAAGGTGAATATTATGTCTCAGTATGTTTTATTCTGTATTCCCAGCAACTGCTAGGGCACATCATAATGGCAGCAGAGGGGATTAAGCACTGAAGGTGACTGCTAGTAGGAGTACAGTACTCCAGTTGGGAATTTCTGAGTGACTACCATACAAATGCTTTAAGACAATTCATGTCAGGCAAGTAGCAGAAGTCACCAACTGATAAATCCCTTCTAATAATTCTCTCAGAAGGATGATGAAAAGGGAGCCTCAGTGTGGAGTTTCAGCAGATGTCTGGGTTCAGAAGACAGATGTTGAAGCTAAGTCTAGGAAGAAGAAGAGATATCTTGCAGAAACCATAGTCCTAACTGGAAACATGGACTTAACTAGAAAATATGAGTAGAACTAGGCACATCGGTACCCTAATACTCCAAGTAAATGCATTTTGAACCTGTCTATAACAAATGCTGAAGAGTGACATCTAAACTGCCTGGGTTTAGGCATCTTGCTCTGGTAATCTGGGAGATATCTCCTAGTCTGGAACCCAAGCTCTTCACCCCTGCCCTGAAAGACATGACCATAGTTCCTCTCTGACAGCATAGAGTAGATAGGTATTTATTCATCATCTCAGTGAACAGATTAGCTCCCATAAATTAGAGGAGATGTTGATTCAATTCTCTACTGTACCTGAAAAGATCTCAAGTCTTACCTTCCTTCTACAAAAGACTGTTCAGAGCAAGCTGCTCCCAGCTGTTCCTGCTTAAGCTCTTAGGCTTTTCTCATGGAAGAATTAAATAAGCATGAAGCCAGAGACAGAGAGCACACAGAAGTAAACATCACTTTATAGTCTACTGGTTAAGCGCTCTTCTGCAAGAAGACAGATTGGGTCCAGTTTCTGCTTCAGTGACTATTTGATACTAATCATATGAAATAGTGTTGAAAGAGCACAGGGAACCATTTAGTCCATCCTCTGGTCCAGAGGTACCTCCTACAGCCTGCCAGTGATTTGAGCTGACATAGTTTTCTCAATCTATTCCAGTCCATTACAATCCTTTTGGATTCTTTCTTAGGTCTAGTCTCTCTCTCAGCCTTATTCTTTTCGGATTAAACAACCCTAGTTATTTCAGTCTTTCCTCACAAATTATATTTCCCTTGACCTCAAGCAACTCTCACAATCCCAGTCTGCACAATCTCTCACTGGACCACACTTTCTTAGAATGCAGTATGAGACTAAGGTAGCACTTTTCAGCTGAGTCTCACATGTGCCCATCAAAGCTGAAAGCTTATTAGATGTGTCTTACAGCCTGTACTCCCATTTGCATAACCTGGTAAGATAGTGTTTCCCTTCCTGGCAATAAATGACATTCTAGATTACCACTGAACCTGTGGTCCTCTAGAGACCTTGTCTCCCCTCCTGAAGGACAGCTAGCTGGCCTGTGGTATCCCATGGACAGCTGGCTGCAATTTGTTAATGGAGAGCACTTTACATTCACTCTGCTGCTGTTCAAACCAGGTCTCTGGTTTAACGAGCTTGTCTTGAATCACAGCAATTTCCACCAGAGCATACCTGGCTTATGCCATCTGCAGATTTTATAGAACACTTCCACTAGGCAGTCATCAAGGATAAAATTATAATATAAAGTACAGTGTATTTAATGAAAATGTGAAGCACTAACAGGCCACAGCTCAAGCTTGTGGCAACCTGCTCAATAGTGTCTTCCGTTTTGACAGGAAATGACTGAGCATTGCTCATTGAGTAGGATTACCTACACCAGTTCTGCATCCCTGCTGTAATGTTTTCCTTTGGAACATGTTTCTTTGCTTCATTATGATAAAAGCCTGTGAGATAATGTCAAAATCCTTACAAATGACAAGGTATGACAACTGCTTCCTCTGTATCCACATGGCTTGTTATAGAAGAAAGCTAAATTAGTTTGACGTGATCTATTCTTGACAGATCTGTGCTGGCTCCTAATAATCTCCTTTATTTGATTATTTCTACAATTTTTTCCCCAGGAATGAAGTCAAACTGCAATTGCTTATCTTCTGCTTATTTTCAGCCTTCTGACACCTCATCCAGCCCTCATGAGTCTTCAAAGCATTCAAAGCTCATGGTTCAGAGACCTCTTCCATCAGATTTGTAAATAAGCTAGGATGATTTGAAAGAACCATCTTACATCAGTACATCCTGACTTGTTCTGCCCTTTTCATAGATCGTGATCTTCCTCCTTTGTGGCTCCTATTAACTGTTTTAGCCATCAACTTTCAGCTGATCATCTCACTGAAGACATGCAAAATAGGCATAAAATGCTTTGGCCTTATGGACAATGCATGATGTAAAGCTTTAGCCAAAGCTCTTGACACATCTCCATGAGTATCATAAACACTAAGGTAGAGAATCAGAATTATATTCTTTCTCTTGCTCTGGCTCAATTAATATTTTATCTGTCTGTGTCTTGAGCTGATAATGGTTTATAAAACTAAGAACCACCTAGGCATGCCAGTAAGCAGCCTTTTAACGTAACAGGGACTTTACAGTTTTAAGTGTAATTATCTTAGGCCTTCAGGCACCTCCACAGTTGGAAATGAAGGAAGGTCTAAAGTCCTACAGCTTATGATAGACACCTCTAAGAAGGTAGCTCAACTTACAACAATCCCTTGTTTATCAGTTCAGAACAATGGTAAAATACTGTGATATGTTTCAGACTCCTGTTGACAGCCACACCCTGATTAAAAAGTAATCAAATTCTACAAGATAAGACATACCACTCAAAGGAAGAAAGCAATAAACATAAAGAAAAATTAACTGAAATTTAAAGGAAGATTTGTTAAAAGTTCCTATGAGCCACTAGGGATCATTTTTCACTAATTTGTCAGTTCTTTTGTTTTCTACAGAGTCTTGTACACTGGTAGCCCAATAGATGGTTCTTTTTCCTGCATATCTAGTTTTACCATATAAGAGGGTGTTTCAGGTACTGCTTCATGTATTAGCTTTGCTAACTGTCCTCTGGAATTATCCAACTTCTGTTTACTTCATGGAAATTTCAATTAGCTTCAGTTCTTCAATTATTTTGGGGAGAGATCTTTTTCATTGCTCCATGTGTCATTTTCTTAGAATATAACCTCTTCTAGCTGATATTCTGACTGGACTTTAGGATACCAGGGAAAGGCCATTTGCCAGCACTGTGCTTTAAATGGACTGGTTGCATCCATATCATGCTTTTGACTGCAATTTTATGTCAATGTTAAACATCAATTTTCTGCTGCAGTTGTCAGTTCTCAAAACTCTGTGTAGGGCTTGAAATTCTTCTGGGTCTTCCACTGGAAATGCAAACAGCAGGATGGGTTAAAACAACTGGGTTTTGTCTTTCATCAGGCAAAGTCTCCATTCTGACACAATCATCTCAGCCTGTGCAATCCAGGCTGTTGCAAGCTGCCAGTCTGACTACTCCAACATAACAAGCTAAGAACTCAAATCTTGACCCTAGGAAATATGCCCCCAATTTTAAGGAACACAATGAAGTCTCCCTGCTGAGGGTAAACTTTTGGTCCAGCTTCTAAAAAGCCCCTTAGCCTAAGTTCCCCATCTTTCCAGTACTGCCTCCCAGCTGCATTATGCTTCCCAGGCACACCAAAGCAGGTGATGGCCCCCTTGCAGTTGCTCAGCAGGTGATTTCCAGCAATGGATTTCACTCTTACGTGAAACTAAATGGCTGCAAATTTTACTGTCAGCAAATCAGCAGCTGACACTTGTTTCTTTATGTCTGCCCTTCCAAAACTAGATTTTTTCTTGTTAAATTATTTATAAATCCACCACTGAATGCCTTACTCCTAAAGCTGTGGGCAAACAGAACATGGAATGATACAAGAACAACGGTCAATACAAACCCCTTGTGGGTTATGTCCTGCTGGTTTCAATTTGAATTAATATGACTGGCATCAGGTGCAAAAGAACAAACCATAGTACCATGCTGCCCAACCAACACGCCCTTGAGTACTTAACATTGCAGATTTATAAGGTCTTTGGGTGCTATTAATAAAATAAATGGATTAGACTCCATTCAATAGTCTGATGAACTGGATGCCAATTGATAATAGTCCTAACAATCGTAAGACTAATCGAAACTGTAAATTATTCTGGACACCACCAATTATTAGAAATCATCCCAATTCATTAAAAAACCCCTGAAGTTCCTGAGAGTGCAGTATCACCTCTAGGAAATTATGAGAAGAGTGGAATAAAACTAACTTCAGAGTTAGGTTCAGATCCAAACACACACCCCTGCACCTCTAAATTTTAGGGACATTCAAACAAACTGAGTGGTTCTTTGGAGCCTTTTAGCTTTACTAATTACCATCTCTTACAGAAAGGTTTATCCTCCAGAGTGAGTGCTTAAATATTGTGAGGTGTCCTGGCTTTCTATAAAAGGTGATATACTGTGATTATGCCTGGAATTAATCCAAGAAACTTCAGATGTAAGATGAATAATGAATGGGACTGGCATTTATTGGTCATAATTTAAAACAATATAAGTACGTCCTGGTTTTCCTTTTGAGACATCAAAATTAACTGATCCTGGTGTGAGGAAGGAAGGCTCGGGATATCCTGTCGTGGGCCAACAAGAAAGCTGGAGCACAGCCTGCCACCCAACAGTGGCATTAGTAGCCAAGAGACAAGCCCAGAAAAAGTATGAACTGTCAAGAAAGCAGGAATGCGGATACTAATTTGTACTGCATGTATGGCTCCTGTTGCAGACATACCCCTCCCCAGCCCTCTACTGTAGTTGGGCAACCTTTTACCTATGCTAACAGCAAGGTGACACATGAAGATGCACCACTTTCTATGGGTGCTCATTTGTAGCAGCTGCAACTGCTGCTCAAGTGGAGGAGAACTGGTGAACCTGCAAGAGCAACTGGAAGCACAAAGAATGAACCCAGCTTCCCTTCTGATACCAATGCCCTGAGGGGTGAAGGGAATAAGACCCTAGTGGTAATGGCTGATGCAGCCAGCAGGAGTCCCACAGAAGCATAGCATAATGGAGGGATAATACCCAGCTGGATGAGAGCAGGAGCTGCAGGAGGACTGCATGATCAAGGGAGCAGGGGGAAGGCAAGGGAGCAGAGCAGATGGGGAGAGGAGCCAGAATGAGTAACAGCAGAGGTAGTAGGATCAGGGTAACTCCAAAAGTATAAATTCCTTTTGTTATATTAAAAACAAATCACTGTTTCCATCCCACTAGTCCTCCATCCCATACACATATTGTAGGCTGGATCATTATGGTGGTAAAGGAGGAGCTAGTACACTGGTGAATAGAAGGGAGAGAACTAAGCTGTAGTCCTACACTCAGGTTCTGGCCCATAGTAATAAAGCCTGGGTCTGGGAAGAAAATCAATGGTTTGTGTTAAAGGAACTCAAAGGGGCTAATAAACATCCCAGTACTGCAGGAGTGACTGAAAATGGATAAAGCAGTGCTTTGCCTGCCTAAAGCACCTCTCATCTGAGGGCTTCTGAACCCTTCTTTTATTTTTCCACACACTGGTTATTTAGCTTCCAAATTAAAGAAGCAACTTGTAGAGACGGCCATTATAGTCGGAGAATCTATGCTTAGATCAAGTCAGAAAGCAGGTTAACAGCACTGTCAGGAAAAGAAACCAGCTCTCCTAAACCAATATATATATACTGGCCTGTGGTGCTCACCATCATGAAAAGCCATAGAGTTTTACATGCACACTCAGCAGGTGCCAGAGAGAGTCCTAAGAAAATATAAACACCTTCTCCACACGACACCATCAGAGCTCTGAGGTTACATGTCACCTCCTGGTGGGCTCAGGAGGATCTGGAAATTATAGATTAAATGAATGTGGATGGATTCCAGGCTTTGATTTTGGACTTCAGATGTTAAAGGTGTTTCATCTGGATACCTGCTCTGGTACCCTCACAGCTAGATATTCTAGTATTTCTATCAGCAAGGCATGCGTACCTTCCACCATGCCTTTCTGGATGACCAACCTCCTCTCATCAGCCCGTGTAGCTCTCTGTAGAGCTACTGGGCTCTGGTTGTTTCCTTACAGCTGAACACTGGGACTTCAGAACTTAGATGAAGACAGGTAATGACTGCTGCCAAATCTATCCCTAAGACTTGTCAGACTCACAGTGAACAGGGGAGTCACATAGTAACTTCCAAAAGTCATCAAGACAGAGAGCTACCGTCAAAGCACTTGTCATCCTCAGGTGTCTTTAGCCTGGCACTGTCATCAGAGCTATTGTTCATTCTGAAATCCAAAAAGCCCTCCCCGTGTAGGGAGGAAGCCTAAAGCAACAGAAGAGACACAAATCATTCATGTACAGGAAGAGTGGACAACAGGAGAGTTGTGCAGAACGAAATATGTGTGGGCCAGCAGTCCAAGGACTGAGCAAACAGTAGTCAGTGATGCACCACCAGCTGCAACCATGCAAAAGTCTCAGGTTCTATGCACTTGGTGCTTTTGCTTCATACTATCTCAGCCAAAAGTAGAAGCAATCTTCAGGATATACCTGCTGTTTTACTTGTTAATACCCCAATCCCTCAGTATATACATGCCTGCATGGTAGAGATTTGACAGAACCTACTTATGCCCCATATCCTCTACCATGGACAGCAGATGGAGCAGACAAAAGCCATCATGAGGAGCACACGCCTCACAGCACGAGGCCAGCCAATACAAGCAGGTATACACATCCTTGATTTGCATCATGCAAGGCCATCAGCCTTCCTGCATCTTGCCATGAGCAATGGGCCTAGTTCACCTTCCAACCAGCACAAGAAAACCTTACAGCTTGGCAGAAT
Source organism: Campylorhamphus procurvoides (assembly GCA_013396655.1). Lineage (NCBI taxonomy): Eukaryota > Metazoa > Chordata > Aves > Passeriformes > Dendrocolaptidae > Campylorhamphus > Campylorhamphus procurvoides. The sequence goes on from WBMV01007810.1 coordinate 2,796,266, forward strand.
TCCTTCCCTCTGTGAAATGGCTAGAGGGGAATATAATGACTGTGCCAGGTGGCTACTGGATCCTGGAATGACATCACAGAATCCATGACAGCTGGTCTGAAATGAGAGGGGACTTGAGGTGAAAACTCTTTGCACTTTCTCCTTCTAGTCAGACAAAGTAAAATGACTAGGGGAGGAATCCCTTTCATCACTCACCCCCAAGAGATGCCCACACATGGCATGGGCAGAGTCTGGAGCTACAGCTCATTTTCTTATCCTGAGGAAGGAGCAGCTCTAAGATCATCCAGACAGCCTCAGCATTGGCCCAGGACAAGTGCTCAGACAACACATGTTGGTTCCTTGGGCTGCACATGTGTACCCAGCCTGGCACAGCCAGACAGAAGATTCAGTGCAGCCCTCTCAGAAAGGATGCCTTTGCATACCAGTGGGTACTGCCTGACTGTTTTTTGTTGGGACTTTCTTTCAAGAGCAACTGGCAATAGACAACTCAGATCAACAGACTGGTTTCTTTCCCACTAAGCATTACCACTCTACTTCTCCCCCTGGAAAATCTGCCTTCAATTAGTTCCTTAGAAGGGGGCTTGTCTGTGCCATTAAGAACAGTTACATTACACTATCCAGGAGAAATCAATGTCTCTAATAGTCAGCAAAGGCAGTGGAGTAGGACAGGGAGATGGGAGGCGTGTTTCTCAGGAGACACCCTTCTCGGTAGAAATCCCAGAGGTATTGCCCCAGGAAGAGAAATAGTAAGGACCTGGAGTAATTAAAACTTCCATGCAGCAATTGTTTACTGGAAGAAGCACAGAAACTGCTCAATGTCTCTTAAAAAGGCAGAGATAGTGACTAGTCTCTCCCCAGGTGCAGATGAAGTGCCTCTGCCCTGAAATCAGTGTACTGTAGTGATTTACACCATGCTGGCAAGTGGAGGGAGGAGCGGCGTGGATGGACACCTTTCCTTTAAAATACCCCCTTTTTCTCTCTCCACATCGCTGTTTAAAGGTAAGACGACACCTTGCAAGTTTTGAAGCATCTGTATTGTGTGGCATAATTAAGTTACCCTAAATGAGATATGAGACATTTTAATATCCTGAGGCAAGAAAACCTTAACTCTGCATGTATCTTCCTCTCTCTCTTTTTCTCCATTTCCTCCTTCTTGTACACCTCTGCAGTTCCTGGAACGACAAGACACCTCACCGGCTGGCTGTAATTGCTAGAACGATTCCCTAATGCTTTTGCCTTCTCCAATTGCATTAAACTGCATTTTTAGAGGTGCAGTCCTGTTTATTCATGCTGCTCATGTGGAAGGGGAAAGAAATGCAGACTGCCTTTTCCCCCTCTCCCTCCTTTGATTTGATGGGTGTGGCAGGTTTAAACCTTTGCAGCCGCTGGCTCTCCAGCGCTGGGATGAGGAGGAGAGGACCGAATGGGAGGGAAGCAGTCGTATATGGCTGGTGATGAATGAGATTCATCTCACCCACAAGTGGGAAACCTGCTTGCGGGTTATTGTTTAATCACTCATGCAATCCAATACTGAGCACATACCCCCATAACATCCATCTGTTCTAGTATGCAGTGCATGCAACACTTGCATTTCTAGCCACCTATCTCACTACCCAGCCCTGTGTGTTACTGACTGCATCTCTTGCTGGCAGGAAAGGTTAAGTTCAGTTTTTCAGATATTGCTCTAGGTTATGCTACCTTTCAGCAGAATATTTTGTGGGCTCAGATTCAGAGCTGCAGTCAGCTGTAGGCAGAAATGACAACACTGAGCTATCTACATCTCTCATGGGCGGGCACAGTCAGTCAGTCAGATACTTCACTCTTCACACTGGCATCACACCCACAAGAAAGAATGTCTTAAAGGTATGAGTGTGTGAACATATTTGTCTCTGAGGGGTGGGAGGACAGACACACAGGCACACCTAGACACAAATGTGAAGAGATTTTTTTCCACGCCCAAGCCTGTAATTTCAACATTTTGCTCTTTAGCTGCCAGAAAGGCGGGACACCAGGGGCTTCCCCTGGAAAATAATTTGAGAAGAGCTGTCTTTATTTTGGGAAGGAGACTCCTGGCTCTGCTGAAGAGCCCATTCCATCTTTTTCTCTCTGTGAAAGGACTGGGTGGGGACAGAGGAAGAGCACAAGCTGAGAACCAAGGTATTTTTCTCCAACAAATTAAAGCTTCCTCTGGTGTATCATCAGCTTTCCTGGGCAAGCTGCTATATTGCCAGTTTGGCAATTGTAGTGTGTATTCAGGTACAGGAGCAGCAGCTGGGCTCTGAGCCCAGGAATATCCACTGAGTATGCACAGGCAAGCACATTCAGTTTGTATGGCTGCATGAGGATCCAGAAAGCATGTGCGAGGGCATGGTGTGCCTGTGCGTGTATGGGTAGTACAGATGCAAGCGGTCGGAGAGTGGAGACTGTGCTGCACATGCACGCGCAAAGGGGTGTGTACCATGCGGTGGATTAATGCACGGAGTGGGAAGAGAGGACCATGTATGACCAAGATACCTGCATGCCATGCATTTCTATATATGACAGAATACAAAATGACAGGGGCAAACTCATACAGATATAAAGAACAGATACATTGAAATATAATTCAGGAGCTTGAATGCCCAATCTGTGATGGTATGGGCAAAATTATCCCTCTCCCCCAATAGCTCTCTTTTGATTCCAAAGAATCCCAGAGCTACAGACTTTATTTTAAAATCTGCTGTGCTCCTCCACCCACTGCTGTGCCCCTCCACCCACTGCTGTGCCACTTTGCATCCCTGTCTGCCTTCCTTCTCCTCCTCTGCTCTTTTCATCCCATATTTGCCAGCAGAACGTGCTCTGCTGGCTGGCGGCAACGTGGTCCCCCCCACCCCCACCCAAGCCCTCACCACCTCCCTCCAGATTTTAGTGAGCATATCATTAATTGGAAAGCATTTGAAAAACCTGCATGAGGAAAAACACAGGATGACGCAGGGTCTCTTTCTATCCCAATCACTTGCCCCTCCCCATTATTCTACAAATTTTTTCCTTCTCCATCTCCATTCAGAAATACACTTTAACCTGAATTTTCTTTCGAGACTGCGCTGTTCCACAATACCTGTAGTTACTCACAACAGCATCTTAGGCTATTGCTCCAGAATGCTGCAGTGCTACATTGTAAAATATATAGAATTGCAAGTATATTTAAAGAAAGTAACCAGTATGGTGCTGTGCCCAAGACTGAGTTGAGTTTTGTGCTCAGAACAAGGACCAAAGCTCTTTGTCACTACCTACAAATCTGTAATTTGTGGAAGTTTCGAAAATGCCTTACAAAGATATCTAGGGCCATATCCTGCCTCAAAGTTCCAAATGCATGAACCCAGCATCCTCCCAAGGAAGTCCAAGGGGTTCAGCTAAAATAGGCTCTCTTAATCAGGAGCAGCTTTGAGCTTTCACACAAAATCAAAGTGGAAAGGGTGGGGGGAAAATGATCTAAGAAGCTTTTATTTTTCAATTTCATTATCATTTTGGATGTAAAAATTTTGACAGTGAAAACTAGCCACCACCCAAACCTTCTCATCATCCCGATTCCCTTATAGCAAAAGCCAGGCAGCACCAGTAATGAAAAGGAACTGGTTTCCAACAGGTTCACATTGCAAGCTTCTCTTATCCCACCCGAGTTCGGAGCTAACAGAGGCGTGGTCCTCTGTCTCTTTACCAGCTGGTGCACAGTTGTCTAACTGGTTGTACTATGAATGGTATTGCAAAGAGGGTGACTCTCCCACTCCTCAGGCTAATGGTTTTGTTGTTAATTAATTGGATTTGTCACTATAGCATAGGTAAAAAAAATAAAATACAAAAACCAAACACACCCCCCCACACACACCAACTCCTTCAGGTTTATTCTTGCTCGGATTGTTGTAACACAAAAAAAAATGAATGCACCTGTCCTCCGAGCCACCTCACAGCACAGGCACATAAAGCATCTCCCATTCATCAGAGCCAGGAGCAATAGAGAGCGTTCTGACCAGGGATCAAGGCTCGCTGGGCATCCGTTCATTTTTGGCATAAGATGAAGAATTGCTTCCTTTATCTCCAAGGTAGAGCCAGATCTCATCACGTTTCCTGCCAGCCGCACCCCCACCCCCCAATCCACACCCTCAGAACCACAGACAGAAAATCCTCGGCGATATAACTGCTCCCTATTAAAAAAATAATAAGAAGAATAGAGGGGAGATTCTAGTAGCTCCCCAAATGTGGATGTAGGCCACCCCCCTTCCCCACATCACCAGCCCCGGAAAGGCAAAACAGTCACGTTGCAGGGTGTGAAAAGAACCTTCAGTCGCAAGATGCTAAAGAATTGCAAAAGAGACGTCTACTGAAAGCAGCTGAAATTTCCACCCCCCTACCCCA